>CM060443.1:111170339-111557839 GCA_030545235.1 Helianthus tuberosus
GAGAATGTAAACTACATCGCCAAACTGGAGAACAATCTGCTAAGTATCTCGCAGATTTGTGACAAGAAGTTTACTGCACATTTTAATGACAAAGAGTGTCTGATACTCAAACTGGGATTTATCATCACTGAAGAGTGGATTTTGATGCGAGCACTATGAGAAAACCACCTTTATGTCCTCGACATGAGTGTCGCAACAACGACAGACAATAAACCGCAGTGCTTTGTGTCTAAAGCGACTGAAAAGGAATCAATCTTGTGGCATCGTAGAATGGCTCACATTCATTTGCGTAAGATAAATTATCTCGTTCATAACAATCTGGTGGAAGTGTTAATCTGAAGAATTTCCATCTAGGTGACGAGGGTATCAGTTGTAAAAAGGAAAAACAAACCAAAAAGTCACACCCGAGGAAACTTCTAAACTCAATCAAGATGCCACTAGAGAGGTTACACATGGATCTCTTTGGTCCCGTAAATGTGAAAAGCATTTTAGGAGATCTGTATTGCCTCGTTGTAATGGATGAAAACCCAATATTTTCTTGGGTACTGTTTCTGGAGACGAAAGATGAGGTTTTTACGAGTTTGATGATGCTGTTCAGGAAGCTGGAGAATTTGTACAAAGTTTCGATCAGAAGAATCAGAAGCGACAATGGTACAGAATTCAAAAACAACAGAATGGCAGAATTTTGCAAACAAAAGGGAATTTTGCATGAATTCAGCGCTCCGTATAAGCCGGAGAAAAATGGAGTAGCAGAATAGAAAAATCGGATGCTAATCGAGGCTACTCGTACTATGTTAGCTGATTTAAAGCTCCCAGTGAGTTTCTGGAGCGAAGCAGTAGCCTCTGCATGCTACACCCTAAACAGAGTGTTGATAGTCAAGCCGCACAATAAAACATGCTTTGAGTTCTGAATAACCGAAAGCCAAACTTGGAATTTCTTGAACCTTTTTGTTCACCGTGCACCGTAATAGATCTAGATGGCAAATTCGGGGCGGAATGTTTGAAAGGATACTTTGTTGGATATGCTAGTCCACTCAGACGAGTATATCTACCAAGTCTCAAACGTGTGATTCAGGCTCAACATGTTGACTGCCAGGGGTATACAATGCCTACATAAAAGCCTGGTGATGTGTGGTTGTTCGACTATGAGGGGTTGTGGAATTCGTTCAAGCTTCCAGAGGAACCGTCTGATGATGAATTGGTGAAGCTGTATCAGCAAAATATGTCATCTTCACAAGAACAAGTGCCAACACCGATTGTGATTACTGATGACCAACAAGGTGGTACTAATGATTCGGAAGCTTGCCCCAATCACACTCAGAATGATGAGTAAACTTAGACCACAGAGACAGTTACTCCTTCAGAAAATGCTCCAGCCACAGTGTTCGACAACTCAAATGGTTCAGATTCAGACAGTCCTATGTTTGGTCAAGGTGATGCTGACTCTGAGGGGGAGAAAATCCAAATTGATGATCAGACAAACGAAGTCAATCAGGATGTGGAGCAAAATGTTTCAAATCTAGAGGATGAGGTGACAGTTCCTGGTGAGGTGATGCCGATGACACTTTCATATCACCCCGAGGAGTTTATTGTTGGAGAGTTACAAACCGGTGTCCGAACCAGACATCAGATTCATCAGGGCCTTTCGTGTTTTTATTCTAAAATTGCTCCACTACAAAATGATTTTTCTCTCAAGTGCTTTATTTCGCTGGTACAACCTAAGACGTATAAGGAAGCATTGACTGAGGAGTCGTGGGTCAATTCGATGCAAGAAGAACTGGGTCAATTTGAGAAGCTAGGTGTTTGGAAGCTGGTTGACTTACCCGATGGTCATAGAAAGATAAATACAAAATGGGTATTTAAATGTATGAGACATGATAGAGGAGTGGTTGTAAGAAACAAAGCTCGCCTAGTCGTTCAAGGTTTTAGCTAATAAGAGGGTATTGATTTTACAGAAGTATATGCTCCTATTGCTTGGTTAGAAGGGATCCAAATATTCCTCGCTTTTACATCATGGAAGGGTTTTAAGGTGTATCAACTGGATGTCAAATCAGCATTCCTATACGGAAAGGTTAAAGAAGAGGTGTACATTGGTCAGCCACCAGGCTTCACCGATCCTATCCACAAGGTAAAGGTCTATCTTCTAGACAAAGCCTTATACGGGCTGCACCATGCCCCAAGAGCCTGGTATGAGACACTCTATCAGCACCTGTTGATTGTTCAAATCTACGTGGATTCACACGCGGGAAGGTAGATGCAAATCTTTTTACTCTAAAAGCTGATGGTCATCTGTTGATTGTTCAAATCTACGTGGATGATATTATTTTTGGATCTACCAATGATGCACTCTACAAAGAATTCGAGAAGATCATGAAGCAAAATTTCGAGATGAGCTCAATAGGAGAGATGAAGTTCTTCCTAGGCCTACAAGTCGATTAACTGCCAGGAGGGATCTTCATTCATCAAACCAAGTATGTTCACGATGTGTTGGAGAAATTCAACATGACGGGAACCTCTCCAATGTCTACCCCTTTGGCGCTTAACCATGGCATTCATCCGGATCCCACAGGGGATAAGGTCGATGAGACCTTGTACCGATCGATGATTGGCTCGCTTATGTACCTCACGGCATCCAGACCAGATATAATGTATCCAACATCCCTCGTAGCGCGCTACCAATCGAGTCCGAGAGCTTCTCATCTGATGATCGTCAAGCGAATCTTGCTTTACTTGAAAGGAACTCCGAGCTTAGGCTTGTGGTATCCTAGAGACGGCAATTTCAATCTTGATGGCTACTCTGATTCAGATTATGGTGCCTGCAAACTTAACGCAAAGTCTACATCGGCTGGCTGCCAGTTCTTTGGAACACGTCTGGTAACTTGGCAGTGTAAGAAACAAACCACAGTCGCTCTCTCTACACGCGAAGCTTAGTACGTCTCGGCTAGCAGCTGTTGTTCACAGATATTGTGGATTCAACAGCAGATGAGAGACTTTGGTCTATAATTTCTTAACTAGCCTATCTATGTAGATAATGAGGCTGCAATTAACATAACAAAAAAACCATGTTCATCAAGCTAAGACTAAACACATAGAAATTCGACATCACTTCATTCGTGACTGTTACGAAAAGAAGTTGATTAGAACTGAAAAAATCCACACCGACGAATAGAAAGCTGACTTACACACAAAACCGTTTGATCAATCAAGGTTTAAATATCTTTTAAAACTTAACATTATGCGGCTTTTGTCGTCAGGGGGAGAAATAGTCGGCGTTGATGGAGATTCCAAAGCAGAGGACGCTGAGAAGCGATCTGCATTGGTTTGTCAATCATTCATTAAATGTTTTGGATTTTAGGGGGAGAATATTGTAGTAAAAAATACTAAAACATTTAAAAAATAAAAAATAAAAAAAAACGTAGAAAAAGACAAAAAGAGTTAGTGTAAAAAGAGGAAATGATAGTACATCAGCTAGACGGTTAAAGTACGCTAAAGAAATGGAAAGCTAAAAGTGATAAACGGTCTCACTGATGATGTGCCAATAGGTTTTTGCACAATTAGTAGATTGTTTCGAGATATAACCATAAAACTATATCTTGCTTATCTCATGGGGAACATCTCTCGGGTATATGGATAACCTCTGAAATTTCATTTCAGAGGTTGCCTGATTCTGAGATACTAGGTCTTTATGCTTATTGATATCTGGGGTATTATACATGGTCTTCTGATTTTGTGTCAGCAATGGCCTAGACCTCGTATAATACTTTTTGTGCTTATAAAGCTTTCCCTCTGCATAAAAATTGAGAAAATATCAAAAGATATAAATCAAGTGTAGTTGTAAAGAAGATCCCTAAGTGGGACACACCTCAAAGTCGAGCCTTCATCTCTTTGACTGAACGGTAGTTCATACCTGAGCTCTCAAGGCCTCGCATTACCCAGAGTACATATATCAATATAGTATATTCACCTGTAAGACTGAATCTACGGAATCTTGATACGGGAGTATATTGTGAGGTGGGACACATGAATAAGTTAAGTGCTTAAGACATTAATCTCGTATCTCGAATCAGTTGAACTTTGTGTGAGAATTTAAGTGGATTAGTATACTGACAATCTAGGTGAATTGTTTAAAACTTAAAGTCTAAAAAGGTCAATGGTGCTAGTGGCTTGTCGGCAGCTGATATGATCCTCTAACACAACTCACAAAAATATGTCTGTAAATAGTTTGTTGTTATTTCATTTCGGATTAAACCCAAAAAGATTTTCAGTGTGTTTTAACATAAAGTTTGTAAAATACAAAAATATTTTATTTCTGCTTTGTTTTCGATAAACAAGTGTTCTTCAGAATCTGAGATGCAGAGCAGATCTTGAACCATCTGGGTGGGAGCTAATCTGAGAATGATGGAAATCTGAAAAGTTGAACAAGTTCATTAAATTGAAACTTGTAATTTTTAAAAAAATGAAAATTGAACAAAAAATGTCAGATGGTTCGTGAATCGGGTCAACTAAAGTCATTAACTTGGACTTGGTCGATAAATCTAGTAACCAGGGTCATTAACTTGGACCTGGATACTTGAGTGGATATTAAAATCTGAATAAATTCAAAATGTTTGAAAGTTAAAAATTTGAAATTGAAAAGTGTGGGTTTGTACGAGTGAGATTTTAGTGGGTTCGTATGAATGCGCTTATAGTGGATTCGTAGTTATGGAGCAGTGGGTTCGTACGAACCCACCTGAGGTGTAAAAGGCCCATTCCGGAGAAAACATTTTTTCTTTGATTTTTCAAACCTTTTAAAGCCGAAAATCTGCCCAAATTTCGAGAAATTGTGGTGTTGGCTAGCACAACATACACAATGGGGAAGGTGAGAGTTTGATTTTTACACGTTTGAATGTCCAATTTCCAATTCGTAACTGTTGGCCCCATTATCTTAGATCTAGGGTTTATATGTGATGAAATCATGAAATTGGAACGATAAATCTTCTTATCGGCATCTATAGGATCGAAATCTTCAATCAATTTGATGATCAGAGACATAAATTTGAACTTTGATTCTTAACACTCATGACTATTCTTGCTTGAATAAGTACGAACTGAGTGGGTTCGTACGAATCGGCCCGATTCGTATTTGATTGATTGAACTGTTATGAATGTTAATCTGTTATACTTGATATTGAAGTGTTATGGATTCATTAGTGTTCATTCATAGTTGTTTATTTGTAGTAAACATGCCCATTCGTAGATATTTTATCGATGCGTACTTGCCCATTCGTACCAAACTGTTGAACTGTAATTGAACATGTTGTTTTGTAACTGATTAGGTGAATTCGTAGTTTCAAGCTCATTCATACTTAACATGTTCATTCGTAATTAAGCTCATTCGTAGATGTCGATTCGTACTAGTGGGTTCGTACAAGAGATGATGTTTCAAAGTGTTAGAAATTTTTCAAGTGTCAAATTTTTCTCGATAAACGTGCGATGGTGCTTAACTGGTTATATTATTTTGTAATAGGCAAAGAGTTCTAACTTCGATGCAAGGCACAACATCTATTGTACACTTGACAAGACGTTATCGAAAATGGGTCCGTTCGTGGACGTATTGGACTTAATTGAACGAAGCAGACTTAGAAAAGCTTTAACAGACACACATAAATGTTTTAAGTCTCATGTTGAAAATTTTTGGAATAATTCTAGATACGACGAAGCTTTGAAGACGATATTCTTTGTTATAAAGATGAAAGATGAAAACGATAAGGATATAGATGTTGAAGTGAAGTTTACACTGGATGATGTTCGAAGGGTGTTAGAATTTCAAGATAATAACGACGATCCAATCCAAGTACCCGAAACGTTTGTGGAAGGGATTGTGGTTCAGGATGGGATACACAGGGATTGTGAATGAAATGCAGTTTATCAAGTCCAAGCTTCCAAAGCCTTACAAATTTTTAGTGCATTCCACAATACATGCACTACATCCTAGAAAAGGAGGTTTTGATGTATCTCATGATTATCTTATGTGTTGACTTGTTTGATCTTAAATAAGCCATACAATATCTCTCAGGTGATTTTTAATCACATGGTGGATAATGTTAATGGTGATACATTTCTACAATACCCGAGATTCGTATAGATGCTGTTTGACGATCAGATTGCTAACTTACCAAAGGAAGAAGATGATGAATTGTTCCTTGATCATATGGATAATGAAACGTTGAGAAGATTGAATGTTTATAAAGGTCAAGAATTAGAGCCTCCATACCGAAAGAAGTTTGCTGCAATTGCTAAACCAGATTACATTCCTCGAGCAAACGACAAATGGAGACATGAGAACAGTGATTCGGGTACAGAGGATGAGAAGTTGAAGTTGATGGTGAACAAAAGGTCTAAGTTTTGGTTGAAAGACAATGAAAAGCAAAAGAAGAAGAAGACCCCTACACCAAGAACTCCAAAAGCACCAACACCAAAAGCAGCATAAAAAAGAACACCGAAGAAGAAATCAACACTATACCTGGTTAATGAGCCTGATGAATTTCAACCTGGGAAAGTTAATGTTGAAGGTGTAGTTGGATTTTCTCAGCAAGACATCACATTTTAAGAGATAGAAAATATTGCAACTGCTCAGGATGCTAGAGATGCTAAGAAGGTTGGTGGTGAAAATGTTGAAGAAACTGCTGGTGAAACTCTAGTTAAAGGTATAGTGCACACTGATTCAAGTGAAACCGAGAGCGATATTGATCTTACGCAGATTGCACCTACTACAGGTCATAACGGCAAAAGAGATAGAAAAGCAGGTCCATCAAGAAAGAGAAAGAAAAGTGACGATCAAGATGCTTCATATGTTCCTTCAGTTGTTGAAAAGATAATGAAAGGTAGATGAAAAATGAAGCATAAGGCTCAACCTACTGGTGAAATTCTGAGAAAGCACAAGATTAGAAAAACTAAAGTTACATCCGGTATATATGTGTAGGTTCCTGTTGAAAGAGTTGAAAGTGTTGCAGTAGAAGTTTTGGTGGTTCAAGCTGAAGTTCATATAGCTACATCTCCAACATCACCAATACAAGTAACAATGCCTGCTCAGACAGAAGCACATGTTGTAACTCCGCCTCGGCAACCACAGAACGTTGAAGAACCAGGTTATACATCGAAGAAAACCACAACTCCAAGACAACATGGTTCGGGGCTTAGTTTTCCAGATATTCCATATAACCTTGGTGCTGGTCCTACTCGTTTAGAAGATATTGGAGACATTTCGTTCTTCAATGATGAAAGAGTTGATGCAGTGGCGAAAAGGGTTGCAGAGTTGGAAAAATCTAAAGTAGAAACTAATGAAAAGCTGAAAGCTTCAGATGCAAATTTGAAAGAGAATGAAGAAAATTTGAAGAATGTTGAGGCCAAGAATGTTGTACTCAAAAATGAAGTTCTTGCGATGAACGAGAAAATTGAAGATCTTCAGGCAGGCAACAATGCATTGAACGAAATGATTGACGAATTATTGACCACTAACGTAGATTTAAATGATTCTAATGCGACTTTAAGTGCAGAAAATGAGCTTATACAGAAAGTGTTAGAAGATCTGAAAGCTGACAAGGAAAACAAGTCAAAGTAGATCGAGATGCTCTATGCAGTAATCGAAGATAGACTTGGTCTGAATGTGCAAGCTGAATATGCTCAAATTGGCATCCAAAGAGCTGAGGCTCGGAGGATGGAAGGAGAACAAAGAGATGCACAAGAAGCTACTGATGTTGCAAAAGATAAAGGCAAAGGCATAGCAGTTGAAGAAGTTCTGGAATCGTCAAGCCAAAAAGAGCAACAATCAAGTAATGCTGATGATAATACTGAAATGGCTCTTGTCCTTGCTCAACAGTTCACTCTTGTATGTTCGCCAGTGGATGTTTCATACAACAAAGCAGAAATTAAAAGGCGAAATGAAGTTAAGCGTCGTAAATCAAAGGCAAAGAAAGATGATGAAAAAGATGACGAAGAGGGTGATGATGATGAGGATGAGGATACAAAAGACTTATTCAAAGATATAGATGATTATCATGGAAGTGGTGATGATGGTGTTGATCAAGGGGGAGACACTGGTGCTTTGATTGTTAGACCATCTGGTGTTCATCAGTTGAATGATTTTCTGGATGATACGCAAAATGTAGAACATGAGGAAGTACATCATCAGGGGGAGTCTTCCTCCTGTACTAAACACGCTGATCCAGATGATCTATTCTCGTCTACTCCAAAAGTGATTTATCTGAGTCATGATGTCAAAGAGGGGGAGTTATTGGAGAATTGGATGAAAGAGACCATGAAGGAGGCTTTGGGTTTGAATGACGAAAACTTCAACTTTGACTTTGAGAAAGATATTGAAGATGCTCCTATTGGTGAATATGCTTTCAAAATGGTTGATGAAGCGGATAACTTCAATGAGGTAGTCGTGGAAGATGACTCTGAATCTGATCAAGATGTGCCTTTTCACTATTCCAGCAAAGATTTTGAAGATTTCCCTACCTTCACTGAGTTGTTCCGAATGCATAATGAAGATGAATTGAAAAGAAAGGTAGCTGAGAAGATTAACACTGATGGTGTCCCCAGAACATTAACGAAAGAAGAACTTCGAGAAGAGCGAAAGGAATGGTTTAAACCTATGGTGGAAGAGAGGAAGTTTAAAAGACCATTGAAGTTTTTCACGAGACATCCGGATAAATCTCTCAGAGATATCTTATCATGGGGTTATCTTGAATATCTGGAAGTTTACGCTATCAAACGAGAATTCGGAGTTCAATACTTCAAATTTATCAAAGATATAAAGGCACTACCCTGGTGGGACGTGGAAGAGTTGGTAAAGACGAAGAATATCCAACAGTGTCAGTAGGGTCCTGAAGTGAGGCATCACGAACAGAAGCTTTGGTATTACATCCGCGGTCAAGCTCATGAAAACTTTCCTGAATGGAAGCCGCAGTATCCAAAGTTAAAATTAAGATTGACCTAGCAACAGATGAAAAAGATATCACACTGCATGTTAAACGACCACGATGCATGAAGAATATGCCCCTAAAGGAAATGGAACAAGATTTTCATACAGATTTCAGTGATTGGGCGTATGATCCAAAGACATGTCAGGCAGTGATTGCTCTTCGAGATGAGAAGTTTGTTTAGAGTCGTATCTATGTGCTCAATCCAATGTGGCTGGTCAACTGCTCGAAGAAAGACATTGAGTGTTTGTTCTTCAACAAGATAATGTTCTACGAAGCTGATGAAGAACAAGCATTACAATATCAAAAGTTGGTGACGGTGTGCTTTGAAAAGGACATCAACTCAAGCCAGTATTGGAAGTCTAACTAGAGATATCTCGAGCTTGAAGAATTCCAAGAAGAAGAACGTCACAATGAAAGAATGGACCAGAAAATGGCTGAAGCTGCGAAGAGAACGAAATGGAATTTGGGAATGGGGCAATTTGATACATATCAAACTCCGATTGAAAAGGAGGAAAGAAAGATTCTCAGATGGTCAAAGTCATTAGATGGTATATAAGAATATCATGAATGGTGGATGTTAAAAGGAAGATTCGAGCATTGAGAGAAGCTGGCACAGTGGGAAGAAGAAAGGAAATGGAAACAGAGAGAAAGGAAATACAAGAAAAGGGATTAATGAAGACTATACGAGAAGACGATTACAGCTACATCCAAGGGGGAGTCTGTGAATGCACTATGTCTGTAGCTTCCGTCTTGTATTGAGTCTTAGTTTATCTTGTATTATATGTATTTGTATATTATCCGTTACGAACTGGACGGTTTAATGTTGTATAAGCCCTTTCGTACGAATGGAGTCCATTCGTACGAATGGAGTCCATTCGTACGAATGGACATTTTGGCTGGTTCGTACGGATGCACAACCCAAATCCCAGTTCGTACGAATGCACTAGTGGGTTCATACGAATGCACATTGTCCATATATAGGGTGTTGGGTTATAGTTTTAGATAACTTTTGGGCAATTGATGCGAAGCTCTGTCCAACCTTCTCCAGGATTTGTATATCTTTTAATATAAATGAGAAGAACGTTTAACGGTGTCTGTGTGATCATTATGTCAATCTATTTCATGGATTCCGCACTTGCAAGTAGATTCTAGATCCGGGCAGAGCGTTCAAGAACCGAACACGGTCCTCACATCAAGTTGCCTTAGAGTTTGTTAGGAAATGCGATGCATGTCAACGTACCGGCAATATCTCATCCCAAGGACGAGATGCCCCAAAATCCAATCCAAGTTCTCGAAATCTTTGATGTGTGGGGCATCGACTTCATGGGACCTTTCCCCTCCTCTAGTAGGAATAGGTACATCCTCGTGGCAATCGATTACGTCTCCAAGGGGGTTGAAGCTTAAGCTATGCCTACAAGTGATGCCCGAGTGGTGGTGAGATTCCTTAAGAATTTGTTGACGCGTTTCGAAACACCAAAATCCATTATAAGTGTCCGAGGCACTCATTTTTGCAATGTCGTGATTGAAAAGGCATTAGACCGTTATGGAGTTACACATTGTTTGTCTACCGCATACCATCCTCAAACAAACAGCCAAGTTGAGAACGCAAATCGAGGGGTGAAGAGAATCATAGAGAAAACGGTAGGAAAAAGTCGAAAGGATTAGTCGGATAAGCTCGATGACGCATTGTGGGCATTCCGTACCGCCTACAAAACACCGTTAGGTACCACTCCATTCATGATTGCCTATGGAAAAGTGTGCCATCTTCCAGTGGAATTGGAGCACTAATCATTTTGGGCTCGTAAAACCGTCAATTTAGATCTTTGCGAAGCGGCTAGGAAACATTTCTTCCGAATTCACGAGTTGGAAGCACTTAGAGATGCGGCGTACGAATGTTCATGGAGTATTAAGGAGAAAACAAAGGTGTTGCATGATAGGAGGATAAAAGGGTTGAAGGAGTTTAAAATCGGTGATAAAGTACTTCTGGTAGACCGTGGTGAAGAAAGTGTTTCCGTATGGTACCATCGAGTTACTAAATGAAGCCGACGGATGTATTTAGAAAGTGAATGGCCATAGCTTGAAGCATTACTTAGGATGTGACAACTGGTACAAAACCGGTAATTTCCGTACTATTTTTATAATTATTGATTTCCTGTAGTTTTGTGTTTAAACGTCGACATTATATGCTTGCTTGCTTTATATATGAATTCATGCATGTTTCATACCTTATTTATCGCATTGTGCAATACATTAAGCGATGCGTCGAAACGATTAGTAGACACATCAGATGTGACATCTGTGCTTGTAAATCATTGTATAACTCCAAAAAATTCAATTATCAATAAAACATCGTGTTTTGATCCCAATATTTTTTTATTTATGTTTGACATTTTACACGTGATTTTTGTTCGATTTCAAACTCTTAAACGCTTTCTTGAATGTTATACGCAAACTGATGCGTAAACGTAATCAGTTTAATGCGACATACACTCCGAAATAGTAACATAAGCTCAACATACCTTAAATAACCTTTACATAAATTAGAATTAAGTTTTGAAGGGTTTGGAATGGCAAAAACAAGTTTATTCGACCATAGGGACTATTTGTGACAAATTGCAAAAGTCTGCCAATTCATATAACAACGCACACTCCGGAACAAGACCATAAGCTAAAAATTCCCAAAGTATCCTTTACATAGCTTAGAAATAAGCTTTAAATGGTTCGGTATCCGAAAATACGCTTATTTGATCACAGGGACTAAAAGCGTCAAAACTGCGAAAGTATGCATATTCGTGCATATCTTGCGTTCTGACCATATCCGGACATCCAAAAATTTTTTTAATCATTAAAATATTGTATTTTAGTGATGGGAATGCAAAAACCTCATTCGTTTCGCAATTTGGGTCGTTTTTGCGTCTGTTACGATTTCTGTCGTAATTAACCGAAAAACGCAACCGTACAGTCAAACGAATCGACATCCGTGACATTTTTTAGTACAATATCCGTGACATTTTTTAGTATAATTCAAGTTAAATATACTTTAACTTCATCATGGAGCTTGAAAATGGGCTTGACGGGTGTTAGAAGTGCCAAAACGCGATGAAACAAGCTAAGGGGCTAAAACTGTCATTTTGCAAAAGTTGCTGGTCTGTAGAAGCCATACGGACCGTATGGGAATGTGCTTATGGTCCGTAAGCATGTACCAGCACCACAGAATCCAGAATCGTCAAAATCAGCTGCAGAACTTGTTTTTAATCATGTTTTTTGCATCTTGTGGGCTGGTTTGTGTGATCTCCAAGTCCCCTAATCAGTGTTTAACAAATGTATGGCTAAGATCATGCCTTGATCAACTCAAAAACACTTGGCATTGATCCAAAAGTCCAACAATTCCTATAAATAGCAAGGGGTTTCTTCATTTCAACTTGCTCATTTGCTTTCTTCTTCTTCATCTCTGCTCTATTTGAGGCTACCACTTGGTTGGATGCTTCATACTTAAGTCTTTTTGATCATCTTTTTCAGCCTTGAACACTTGTAAGTGTTCTTTCATCTCTTGTTTATTTATTTAAGCAAGAAAGTCAAACAGTGTTTGACTTTCAGCTTTGACCATGTTTTGGTCAAGACAAAGTTCGTTTGAACTTTGCAACGTGAGCGTAATCACGATGGTTATAGTCCCTTGTGACTATACCTACTGATTTCCACGTTGACTAGTCGAAGTGACGAGTCATAGTTTCGGTCAAAACACACGATGTTAGGATCTGAGTTTGGATTGATTGTGTTTTATGTTTGATTTAACATGAAAAATAAACAAGTAATGCAGCGGAATTAAAATGGAATTAAACTTTGCACACAATCAAACAGGAGAAATTCTTTTAACACACAAGTTTAACATTGAACCGAATGCTTGAATTTATTACAAGATTCAATTACAATATGCATGCATGTAACAAACTCCCCCTCAGCCTGAGCTCACAATGTTTGTTCGTACAGGAAGAAAAGTGATGAAGAGCTAATAGAACAGTACAGGGTACTGTTCTATTTATAGGCACGCTCAAACCACTGTGGCGTCTTTGCTGACATTACCATGAAAGTGACATCTAACCTCCTAACAAACTCTAACTACTGATCTAATAAAAACACTGATATGCTATCTACTGATTACAATACATTACATAAGAAAGACAAAACTACTGCTTTATCCTTCCACTGTTGTGACTCCAGCAGTACTTGATATCTTCAGCAGTGCTTGACCCATAGCAGTAGATTGATCAACAGGCTTTAGTCTTCATCAGTCTTTAACTTGATCAGCAGTTGTAAGTCAGCAGATGTTGTAAAGGATCAGTGGATGGAGGTCATCAGTTGTTAGAACCACTTGCAAGGGGAGAGAATGTAAACATAACATCTGCTTATTTTGGATCCACTACTCTGATCCGGTTTTGGCTTTAATCAACTGTTCCTCTGGTATAGTTCAATCCCAACAATCTCCCCCTGGAACAGATGATGCCAAAACCCTTCATTATTATAGATCTTTATTGTCTCATCAGCAGTTCCCTTATCTGACCTTTAAGTTGTAACTCAAAGTCTAGGGCATCTGTATCATCTTCATCCCTGCAAAGTGTAAGATCAAGGAGATCCTGCAGATCTTCAACACTCAGGCATAGTGCTTGTTCCCTTGATATTTTCTTCACTTCTCCACTGGATTTGATCAGAGTCATTACGTGGGACTGTTTGTCAGTTTTCCACTTTAGTATTTTTGAATCCAGTGGGTTTCTTGGGAAATCTTTATTAGATGAGGAATTGGGAGATGGTGGGCTGGTGATAACTGATTGAGCAGTGCTTTGAGCTTTAGCAAGTTTAGGAATATCAACCATCATTTGTTTGAGGACCATTTTTAAAACTTCATCACTTGCTGCTTGATCCTCTGGTGTTTCTGCATCCATCTGCTTTTGTCTTCTTCTTTGATAAAGAATGGCAGCATATGGAGCAGTGGATTTCCTGACTTGCAGCTTTGGTGGTCTTGTTGAAACCTCTGCTTCAGGATAGTCAGCTTTTTGTGGTATATTTGGATTTGTCTTTCTTAGTTCTTCCAACCTTTTGTAGCTGGTCCTGACTTTGTCTTCTTTCCACCTTGTCACCTGATTTCTAGACCCAAAATCAGCAGTGATAACTTCCTCTTTCATTCTCTTCAGTTCTAGCACCTTATCAGGTACATTCTTCTTGTATTTTGCCCAATCTGGAGGAGTATGTTTAACCTTGTTTTTGATCATATCTTGAATCCTGGCTGCTTCACTTTCAAGCTCTTGAATGGTCCATTCTTTGTACATGTATTTTTCTCCCTTGTATTTCTTGTAAGCCATGATGTTTTCAAGATAGTCTTTTCTCAAGGATTCATCTGCTCTTTCTGATAGTTGCTGACATAGGTTCTTTGCATATTGCTCCAAAGATCTGACTTGTGTGAGCAGGAATTGATAATGCCTTTCAATTTCTTTGTTAGATTTTCCTTGTGAGTTTCTTTTAGAGATATCCTCTGCTTGTTGAGCCTTAACTTTCAAGTATTCTTCAATGTTACTAGGCTTAGGATATCCTTCAACAGATGGCAAACTCCTTTTAGCAGGGTCATCTTCAAAGTAGAAAGATTTGATCTCTTCTCTGACTGCTATAAGCTCTAAAGGATATTAGACAGATGCTGAAACAATGGCAGTGATTGGTTTTTGAACTTGGGCTGAAGAGAGAGGAACAGGGTTTGGAATAGTAACAAGTGGCAAAGGTTATGAAGATGTTGGTGGTGATGGAGAATCATCATCTTTCAAAATTATCCTTCTCCTTTTTAGTTTAGGAGAGGCTTGTGGTGTGTTGGTTGGTTCAGTGGTGGTGATTTGAGTGGTGGTTGTTGTAGTGGAAGGTGATTGACTAACAGTTGTTGAAATAACTGGTGTTTCAACCACTGTTGTCATTACAACTGATGATGTGTCATCAGCTGTCTTCTGCTTTTTGGTAGGAGGTGATGGTGATTTTGTAGTTGTTTGTGGTGGTGATGGTATTTTTGGTGGTGGTGGTAAGGCAGTGGTTGTGGTGTGTGTTGAAGTGGTGGCAGTTGTTTGGCTAGCAGTTGTTGAAACCACTGGAGTATCAACAGCTGTTGATACAACAGGAGTTTTAACAGCTGTTGGTTTAGGAAATTGATGCTTGGAGCTTTTGGTAGGTTTGGAAGTTTGCTTTGTGGGTCTGGATGGTGTGTGTTTGGGTTGCCTCACTTTTCTAGTGGGCTGCTTTCTTTTTGGCTCAGGATTTTCATCATCCTTAGGCTCAGAAGTACCCTGCTCATTCAGCTCCATAAAAGCTCTTTTCTCCTGTTCCCACCTGGCTTTATTCTTAGCTTCCTTATCCCTTTTTACACTTGCTTTTGCTTCAGCAAGTGCATTTGTGGTTACATCAATCTTTTTGCTACCATCTGGCAAGGGAATGTCTGCAAGCATGCTTGATTTGTATGGTTCAATATATAGGCCATCTTCATACCCTTCTTTTTGACCTGCTTTAGTTTCTCCCCCTTTTTGGCATCAGCTGGTAGTGGTTCATCCACAAAGATGATAGAGGGAGGAGCAGTGCCAGTGGTGTTCAGCAAATGGGCCTTAATAGCCTTGATATCAGCCTGTGTGTGTTTAAACCTTGACTCCATGAGATTTCTGATCTTTTGAACTTGAATCTCATGTTGCTGATCAGCTAATTCTCTTTGATGCTGGAGCAGTGGTTAAAACAAACTCCACAGCTCATCTGTAGTAGGAGCAGATGATGGAGCAGCTGTTGGAGTTAGTGCAGCAGTGGGTGGTACCTTTTGAACTTTCAACAACTGTTGTAGCATATCTTTAATTTCTGCAACAGATGTATCAAGTTTTTCAACTCTACCCGTCAATTCTTGGTACATTAAACCATCACCCAATTTAATGGGATCATCTGATTTCCCACTAGCAGTGGTTGTAACAGTGGTTGACTCAGGAAATGTATCCCAAAAGTCATCCACTGATCCCCCTTTGTCTTGGTTTTGGGGACCTCTTCCTTCAAAATGAGAAATTCTTTTTAGTGAACCAGTAAAAACCGGATACACAAGAGTTCCCAGAGAAGAAATTGCCTTCAAGGAAGTCTTATTAATGAAACCACTGTCCAAATGCAAACCAGTGGGTTCAACATTTGTAGTGGCTGCTTCACTTGAACTACCACCAAGAGTTACTTGTAACTCAAGGGGTGTAACCTCCTCAGGCTTTGTTGGTGGGTTAGCAATGATTGAAACACCAGACCCAATCACTTGTTGGGGCATATTCTCATGAACAGGTGATTGAGAAGGACTGGTTTGTGTCTGGTTCAAATCAAGAGCATCCAACAAAAGTTTTGATTGTGGGGGAATTGTGGAGGTGAGGTTGGGAGTAGAAAGTGAATTTGCCCCGGGCAGTGGGCTGTGGATGATAGAATCAAGTGATTCTAAAGCATCATATTGTGGTGTCCCAATGTGTACAACCTGTTCTTTTTGAGAAGAAGCAGGAGAAGTTTGAGGCATGGGTTGAGATATTTCTACCATCTGCTGTGAGGAAGTAGCAGCAGTGGTTTCTTGTGACTTTTGTCCTGTCACTGGCATTTTCTCTGGTATCTCATCTTCCAGAGTTGCCTTGGATTTAGGTTTGGGGGGGGGGGGACTTTTGAGTTTTCTTTTGTCATGGTTTTCTGGTGGTTTTAGGTGTGGGTTTCACAGCAGTGGTTTTGCTGCTGTGATCGCCTAGAGCAGTGGGCTCACCAGCAGGGGCCTGAGGAGCAATGGTAGCTGCTAAATTCTGCTCAGGAGCCTCTGCTTTTGTTTTAGAAGGCTTTGATAATCTTGTAAATGTTTCAGTTTGTAAGCCATTTATTTGAAAAGAATCACCTTGGATGAGCACATGGGCATCATCCTTTCCAAATTTCCTTTGAAAGTAAAAACTTTAGAACCTTGGAAATAATAAGAATGATTTTGTAGTAACATTTTTGACCAAGTCATCAAAGATCTCCTGGGAGTAGTTAAAATTTTCATTTTGTAAAATAGCATATCCCAGGTATTGAATCTTTAATGGTATCTCATTAAAAGCAGTTGTTTTATTTGAAACACACATCAAGAGGGTATGGAATAAAAATCTTGTTGCAGGAGGAAAGTAACCTTTTTGTAACGTGTCCTTTCTCATTTCTTCAGCATACCCCCTCTCAAGAAAATCAGTTTGATACTTGTTTTTGGGAAAAGAAGTTTTACCTTGCTGATCATCGAGTTCAAATACTTCTGAACTGGATTGTAGTGTAATTTTGACCTTTTTACCCATTATTGAGGAATTGATGGCTATGACCGTCTCACCTTGGGTCTCAAGTGTGGCATTTTTCCAAAATTCTCTCTGGGTTTTTAGGTAAATTGGAGCATCAGCAGTCAACAAAGTTTTGTACTTTGAAGACAACATAGTGTCAATGATGGAATTGAGGGTTTCAGTTTGAGTGGCTTTTGTGAGTAGACCCAAATAATTGTGAGGAGCTTTGTATGGAATTTCGATGGGTGTGGTAGCCATTTGAGTGGCCATTTTAGAAGATGATTTTGAAGCGGAATAAGACATAAGTAGGTTGTAGGATGAAGAAGATGATGAGAGATTTGAGAGAGAAAGATGGAAACTGCTTTGAGAAAGGAATTTTAGAATTCAATTCGACAGTGTAAAACCCTGTTTGGGGGTTTTGATCAGGGTTTTATAAGGGAAAAAGTAAATGCTGACGTGGCAGCGGTTACAAAAGATCTGACCACTATGTACTGTCCACGTGCCAACCCCTGATGAGTAATGGAAGATAGTTGTTTTATGAAACCACTGATGGAGCAATATCAGTGGTTGTAACGGTACAATGAAAACAGTGGGAGACTTTAACTATCAGTGGATAAAACACTGACTTTGAACAATCAGTGATTACCAAGGAAATGAGAGAACAGGGGATGACTTTCAGCAGTGGACAACTTTTAACAGAACAGATGTTTTAGCAAAACAGTGGTTATGGCAGACTTTTAAGGATTTAATGAAAAATTCATTTTTAGCTATTTTTAACGATGGATTTTTGATTTTCTGAAAACATTTTAATGCTTTTATTCATAGAAAAACAAGATTTTGCTTGTTATTCCATGTTCAGCATGCCAATCCAAGAGATCAAGCTTTCAAAGGTGGATGTGTAGAGAAATCAAACCTTTTTCATAGCAATCCCTCACAAAGTAATGTCTGATGTCAATGTACTTGGTGGTTGAGTGGGAAACTGGATTTTTGATGATATTTTCTGCTGCCTGACTGTCCAACATGAGAGGTGTCTTTAGGGCAGTGATACCAAAATCCAGCAACTGATTTTGAAGCCAGAGTAGTTGGGATGTACAGCTTGCAGCAGCTATATATTCTGCCTCAGCAGTGGATGTGGAAATAGCTGCTTGCTTTTTGCTTTTCCAAGACACTAAGCAACTGCCTAGGAATTGGCACCCTCCTGAAGTGGACTTCCTTGTCTTGTCACATCCAGCAAAGTCACTATCTGAGAAACCTGAAAGCTTGATATTTCCATCAACTGGATACCAGATACCAAGTGTGGGAGCACCTTTTAGGTATCTGAATATCCTTTTTACAGCAATAAGTTTTGACTTTCTAGGGGCTGACTCGGATCTTGCACAAACACATGTTGCAAACATGATGTCTGGCCTAGATGCAGTTAGGTACAATAAAGACCGAATCATGCTTCTATATAGAGTTTGATCAACCAAATCATCCTTTTCATCAGACATGACTATTTTATTGGTTGCAATGGGTGTACTGCATGGCTTACAATCATCCATCTCAAATTTCTTTAAAAGTTCTTTGGAATATTTGCCTTGATGGATAAACGTGCCATTTTGCAGTTGCCTTACTTGGAGACCAAGAAAGCACTGGAGTTCACCCATTGCACTCATTTCAAACTCAGCTGTCATGAGTTACCTAAACTGTTCACACATTTTGTTACATGTGCTTCCAAAGATGATGTCATCCACATAAATCTGGACAATCATCAAATCCTTTCTTCTCCATTTCAGAAACAGTGTTTTGTTTATTTTACCTCTTGTGAAACCAATGGAAAGTAGAAAATTGGAAAGAGTTTCATATCATGCTCTTGGTGCTTGTTTCAAGCCATACAAAGCTTTATTTAGCTTGTAGACATGATTTGGATTAAATGGATCCTCAAAACCTAGAGGTTGACAAACATAAACCTCTTCTTGAATCTTACCATAGAGGAATGCACATTTGATATCCATTTGATACACCTTGATGTTGTGGTTGACAGCAAAGGCCAGGAATAATCTGATAGCTTCAAGTCTTGCTACAGGGGAAAATGTTTCATCATAGTCAATGCCCTCTTCCTGTCTGAACCCTTGAACCACAAGCCTAGCTTTATTCTTGATGACAATGCCCCTTTCATCAGTTTTATTTTTGAAGACCCACTTTGTGCCAATAGGACTTACACCCTCTGGAAGTGGTACAAGCTCCCAAACTTGTTGTCTTTTGAACTGTTGGAGCTCCTCTTGCATGGCTTCTACCCAGCTGTTGTCTTTCACTGCCTCTTGGTACTTGACTGGCTGATGGAGAGATAGGAAACCAGCAAAAAGACAAATGTTTTGGGATTGACTTCTTGTGAGCACCCCTTCATTGATGTTGCCAATGATTTGGTCAGGTGGATGAGATTTCAAGAAGATTAGATCTCCTTGGTATGGAACAATGGCATTTAAAGGTGAAGGCTGCAGATGTGAATCATCTGAGCTAACCACTACTGGTGACTTTGATGATCCAGCAGTGGCTTCAAAGGGTGGTGGAATAGGAGGTAATGGTGTGGACACATGTTGACTTTGATCCACTGTTTGAGGACTTTTATCAACTGTGTTTGATGATGTGGAAGCAGGGGTTGATGGGCTACTTTGATCAACAACTATTGAGGTAGCAGTGGTTGAACTTTGACAGCTGTTTTGAACAACTGCTGCTCTACCATTTGATGCAGACTTTTGTTGTGGAATGATGACTTCGTATCCATAGTATGATGATGAACTTTCTGATGGACCTGCATTGTTAGTCTTGACAACAGTATTGTCAAAAGTAAATTTATCAAGATCAAACAATTCTGCAGGATTTGCTAGGATTTTCATTGATGAAAGTTCATTGAACTTTACATTCAAAGTCTCTTCCACTGTTTTAGTCCTTGTGTTAAACACTTTGTAGGCCTTAGTAGTGGTTGAGTATCCTAGATGATAACCACAATCAATGTTGGCTACAAACTTTGAGATAGAATCTTTTAGGTTTAAAATGAAGCATGGGCAGCCAAAAACTTTGAAATATGAAATCAATGGCTTTATTTTATACAGCAGTTTATAGACAGTCTTTTGATGCCTAGGGTTGATTAAAACTCTGTTTTGGACATAGCAAGCAGTGTTTACTGCCTCTGCCCAAAAAGTTAATGGCAAACCTGAATCAGCAAGCATGGTTCTGGCAGCCTCAATCAAAGTCCTGTTCTTTCTCTCAACAACCCAATTTTGTTCTGGTGTTCTTGGAATGCTGTACTGCCTCACAATTCCTTTTGACACACATAAATCATCTAACTCCTTGTTTCTGAACTCTGTGCCATTATCACTTCTGAAGATTTTTACTGACAGGTCAAACTGCTTTTCAACCTGTTTCACAAAGCCTTGCAAAATGCCTACATTCTCATCTTTTGAGTGTAAAAAGTAAGTCCATGTGAACCTAGAAAATTCATCAACAATAACCAAACCATATCTTTTCTTTCTAAGACTCACGACTTTAACTGGGCCAAACAAATCCATGTGAAGCATTTAGAAGCACTTGGTTGTTTTGGACTCTTCAGTTGATTTGTATGAGCTTTTATGTTATTTTCCTTTTAGGCAGGAAACACAATGCTCAGGACAGGTGAACAGTTTTTGAGGTAAACCTCTTACTAACCCCTGTTTTGAAATAGCAGTGATTGTCTTGAGATTTGTGTGCCCCAATCTCATGTGCCATAATTCTGTCTCTTTGTTTGAGGCAGCTGAGAACAGACATGCATCAGTCCTTGGGCTCTCTTTTGACATATCTACCACATAAACATTGCCACTTCTTTGAGCAACAAGTTGGGTTTTTCCATTTTTTATTATTGCTTCAATCTTTTCAACCATTTCTGGTCCAACAATCCTACAACACTCTTTTGTAAAGAATGAGCCATAGCCCTTATCACTCATTTGAGAGACACTTAAGAAGTTGAATTTTAGATTGTCTATTAGATTGACATGTTCAAACTTAACTTTACTAGACTGAACAGTACCAGACCCCAGAACCTTCCCTTTTACTATTATTGCCAAAGGATAAAGCACCCCCTCCATGAGTTTTGAAATCTTTGAGAAGGGCTCTACATCCTGTCATGTGCCTGGAGCCTCCACTATCTACATACCAAAGACTATCTAAGCATGCAGAAGCTCCCTTAGCAGCAGCCATCATGGCACAATCACATTGATAATCATTTTCTTCATCAGCTCTCTCTTCTTTCTCACCTTCTTTCTTCTCTTCTTTTTCTTCATTTTCCTCTTCTTTGGACCAAGGGTCAGACAGTGGTTCAATCAGGGTTTCTGAATTTTCTCCCAGTAGTAATTCACCAGCAACTGCAGTAACCACTGCTTCTGCCACTTCATCCACTGTTTTAGCACTTAGCTGTTCTCCTTCAGCTTCTACCCCTTCTGGTATTGACTCTAATGCCATAAGATAAAATTCATCATTAAAAGTATCATTAGAAGCATAGAGTGCAAAATTTTCATCACCAAACTCATCAGGCATACTGCTCCAGTCAACAAAGCCTTGGGTGGAAAAAGCTTTGTTGATCTGGTTGAACCACTGTTGGAGCAGTTTGTTGAGGTGCAACAGGTTGCACTTGAACGTGAGGGACAGGGGCTTGAACATACTGAATTTGTGGAACAGTGGTTTGAATATAATGCACAGGCACAGGGGTTGCAGCATAGTGAGCAGTGTTAACATGAGCTGCAGGGGTATATTGGGTATAGTGCATAGTGCTTTGATGTTGTGGTCTAGGGTTTGAGCTGGGATGAGTAATAATTGGACCAGTGGTTTGACTCCTGCATTCCCTAGCAAAATGACCTAGCCTATTGCACTTATAGCACTTGATTTTTGACTTATCCAACCCCACTTTTAAATTCCCATGCAACCCTGGGAATATTCTCCCTGTTCTTTTATAGAATTTGCTTGTTCTTACACTAAGCAATGCCAATTGATGCAAAATGTCCATTTCTTCTAAGTCAGTGGGATCAAAGTCCTGTAAATCATTGAGTTCAAAAGACAGATTATCAGAGATCTAGCTTTCTCCATTTGCTGTGAAAGCAAAGTTGGATGAGTGAGGATCAGAGTTGAAATTACCACCAGCAGTTATGTCAATAAAATGATCATAACTCTGATCCTTACTACTGCCAGACTCATCTTGACCCAGAAGAGCTGTGCTGCCAAATGAATAATCATCTGCAACTTTGCCGGACTCTTGCAATTTCCTTTTCTGGTTTAACTCCCTTTCATAGGTCAGGAGTCTACCATGAAGTTGGGTCAGTGTTAGATCTTTGAACTCAACAGAGTTTCTTGTAACAAAGGTAATTGTATCCCATTTTTCAGGTAGTGATCTAAGAAACCTGCTATTTTGTGTAGAATTAGGAAATACAACCTTAACAAGTCTTAGCTCACTAATGAGACAACTGAATCGCTCAAATTGTTGAGTTAATGATTCACCCTTAATGTGATAAAAAGTTTCATACTGCTGATTCAGAATTTCCCTGTTATTTTCAATTACTTATTCAGTTCCCCCAAATTGTTCCTTAAGTGCATCCCATAATTCCTTGGCACTGTTACAATGTAACAGCCCAGCATAAATTTCAATGGGAAGTGCAGATGCAATGATGCTAAATGCTTTGGCATCCAGTTCAAACTTTTGAAAATCAGTTTCAGTATAGTTTTCAGGTTTTTTAGGTTAGAACTTCTTTGTGTCCTCAGCACTTGGCACCATGGGAACATGTGGTCCAAAAACAATAGATCTCCAACATCTAGTATTCTGTTGAGCAAGGATGTGACCCATCCTTCTCTCCCAGATGTTGTATTCATTTCGTTTCAACATGGGTGGTTTGAAAAGTAAACCGATGTTATTTTTATCATCTTGTTATTGTGACGTCATCCTGGTTGTTTTAGAGGCACTGATTAATCAACTTTGATCGTGATTAAACCTCACTCTGTTTTTCAACAAAACGAACAACTATCAGTATCAATGATTGTGAGCTGAACTATTTACGTCAAAATGATTGTTAGATCAAATTTGACTGTCCGAGCTCTGATACCAATTGTTAGGATCTGAGTTTGGATTGATTGTGTTTTATGTTTGATTTAAGATGAAAAATGAACAAGTAATGCAGCAGAATTAAAATGGAATTAAACTTTGCACACAATCAAACATGAGAAATGCTTTTAACACACAAGTTTAACATTGAACCGAATGCTTGAATTTATTACAAGATTCAATTACAATATGCATGCATGTAACAAACTCCCCCTCAGCCTGAGCTCACAACGTTTGTTCATACAGGAAGAAAAGTGATGAAGAGCTGAAGAATAGTACAGGGTACTGTTCTATTTATAGGCACACTCAAACCACTGCGGCATCTTTGCTGACGTCACCATGAAAGTGACATCTAACCTCCTAAGAAACTCTAACTACTGATCTAATACAAACACTGCTGTGCTATCTACTGATTACAATACATTACATAAGAAAGACTAAACTACTGCTTTGTCCTTCCACTGTTGGGACTCCAGCAGTACTTGATATCTTCAGCAGTGCTTGACCCATAGCAGTAGATTGACCAACAGGCTTTAGTCTTCATCAGTCTTTCACTTGATCAGCAGTTGTAAGTCAGCAGATGTTGTAAAGGATCAGTGGATGGAGGTCATCAGTTGTTAGAACCACTTTCAAGGGGAGAGAATGTAAACATAACATCTGCTTATTTTGGATCCACTGTTCTGATCCGGTTTTGGCTTTAATCAACTGTTCCTCTAGTAGGGTTCAATCCCAACACACAATTATGTGCATTTTGCGACGAAACTACTTTTGGGTATCAAAACACTTTGTTTTGTTATCAAAACAGTTTTCTAACTTAGTTAAACATGTTTTAACTTGTTTAACTCGTCACTTTTAGTTTAGTGCTTATTCAGGGTCGTAAGTTAAGCGGTCTAAACAACCGCTTAGACTTTCGAACCCGACCCATTTGGTCGATCATTAGGATTTGAGCAAACATATTTTGTGACCATAGTTATATAGGGAATAACCTTCCGAGGATATACCTTATGGTCACTTTGTTTAATTAGTTGTATGATAGGCAGTTTATATGCCTTAGGAAAATGACCAAAATGTCCTTTTCATGCATAATTTGAATTTAAGCATATGTTGTCACACCCCAAAAACGTCGCAGCGGAATATTAAACGTAGTGGAGACGGAAGTTGGTGCCCATTTATATCTTGTCGAGCGATGCATTTTATTGTTGGACATATTGGTTTATTTTAAACATAAGTTATTAAACATTACGTTTTAAGACACGACACAACCATGACATAGTTAAGTTGTCTTTTGATCCTTACAGATTTTATTACATTGTCCCAGAATATTTAAAAGTCAGTCCAACATATTTAAGTGACAAAAGATGCATCAACAACCACAAGATACGCCATAATTCCCGAAGCCGATCTCAAGTACATGTAGAACACGTTAAAAATCAAGTGTCAACACAAAGGAAGGTGAGTTCACTTATTCGTTTACTAACAAATTTTATTCCAAGGAAAACTTTCTAATTAGGTGTTTATTTAAAAACAATTCAGGAAATTTTTAGAAAGTCCATTTTACTTCCTTAATAAAATTCATGGGCCTTCCGTCGGTTCATTACTCCGACAACAGTAATACTGCCCAGGTTTTGTATATTAAATTCTAGAGTCAATTTTCAGACTCGTATGTTAGCTAGACGATACGAACTATATATTAACCATGCAGGGATAATCAAAACTAGACAATGAACAGAATATTAATTCGTCGTTTGACATTGACACAGGGCGACTGGTCACGACGTGGTTGTCAACCCGATAGATCTACCAACAATTCCTCGCGTGCAATACTTAAACTGATTAAACGACATCATGGGCGTAAGGTTCTCTCTTTGAGAACAATATGATGTCTGCCTCACGTACAATATATATATCCTACTAATATGACAATTTAATACACAATGTTGTACGAATCCCCTGAAATCCCCGACGAAATGTAAGCCTATGCTGATACTTACTCTCTTGAGACCAAGCAATATTCGTACGAACTACACGGTCGTTTTTTCCCCAAACACCGTGCATAATCTCGTTTCCACCCGAAACATATTTATTCTTCAAAACCATTTCGTCCCGAAATATATATATATATATAATTTCCCAACAATCCATATATTTTCAATGAAAATATATAATTTATATCAAAAGGTATGTTTTATTTCAAAAACATTATTAAACCTTTTTATTGGCGTGTTCTACCCCCAAAATATATATAAAGCAGTAAAAAGAGGGGTTTAGTGACACTCACCTTTGGGTGCGTATTTTAATACCGCAATCCCAGAAATTGATTATATACGTCCTAATATGGGAACAATTCTAAATCAAAATAACATTTAATCACAAAAATCCTAAGTTTCTCAGTTTCTTAGAATTATCACATAACTTTGAGATTTTCTCGAAAAGTTGTCCTTTTTGAATATGTTGGCACGTTAAAATATATATATATATATATATATATATATATAAGTCCATATATATTTACATATTTGTTATGATTTTGCGTTTTGAACGATTTTATTGGTGACCATTATTGTGTAATTCCCTTAACTCTCCCGTTTATACGTGATATACCTACGATTTGCGCGTCATAATATTTATACACAAACGTTCATATAATTTAACACCGAAACACACGAAATCTTGTTAATTTATCTATTTTGTCCTTTTTAAAGCAAATACACATGAAATATCCTATATATATATATCAAATTTCATGCTCGACAAACAAGTTACACATTTAACGCACTTTTATCGTTTTTACCGCACCAAAACGTACATGCATACATGCATAATCTAAATTTCCTATTATTAGATTAACACTTAACATATTATCACATTTACATGTCAAAATCACTTAACACATTTTATCACAAAAGATTCACTCAAAATTCACCCATACTCATGTTCATTGAAAAATGCATAATTTAGCGATTCGGTAACGTTTTCGGGCGTCGGAAGTCACGTATGACCATCCAAACACCAAGTAAACTTAAAATTAGTTAAAATACTTGTTTTTAAACTAAAAACATCAGTTTATTTACTGATCTAAATCAGTTTTATAAAAATCACTTGAAAGGCCGATTTTTGATCGTTTTAACGCATAGTTTTACGTTAAACGTTACCATAACCATCCAAACTCGAAACGACTTGATATTTTAACACAATACATGTTATTTACTGATTAAAATAGTAGTTATAATAATATTAGTGCATTTTTTGTATAAGTCACTTAAATCATGCGATTTCACGTATTTTACAACTTTTAATGCGCCAAGTACAACATGCAAAGCTAGCAAACATTATGACAAGGTTATATGTCACCAAATACTTTAAAATAACTTTATTTTAGTGTTTATAATCTGCTCAAAACTTATTTTTACTAAATCATACACAAAACACATTATTTCACCTATTTTACAAGTTTCTAAGCCTTATGTATAACATGCTACCATTTTAACACTTCAAATAATTATATTTTTAGTGTTTAGAACCTGATTAAATATCATCTTTATTAAATCATGTTCAAATTATCATCTAATCATTTAACATATATGCAAGACACACGCATTCTTACATATCTAAGACTTTTAATCATCAAAATATTACATGCATGTGTATTTATACATACATACACGGCCATATACATATATGTGTATATGGTTACAAAAATTTATTTCCATAACATTCTTCATTCATAGAACTTCCTACCAAATCATCACTTGATCATGCATGCATTTCACTTTCAAGAATTAATTCAAACAAGAATCAATCAAAACTCAACTTAAATACACGTGTATACACACACTCATGGCTATACATACATATACAAATACATCCATTTTTATTTTCTTTGAGAACCCATTTGTTTAAGAATTCAAGTTTGTGTTTAATCCCAAGAATAAGAGAAACTTTTACTATCTTCTTTTCCATAAAAAATAATCAAGAACATTTTTAAAGGATTAGTTTTATACCCTCAAGATTCAAGTGGGTTTTTGATTAAAAAGATGATATGAAGCTTGGTTCTTGCTTGAAACTCCTTGGAATCACCTTCACACCTTCAAATACACTTGAAATCACCTTGGAATGAGCTTGTATCCTCAAGAACATGGTTAGAAATTTTGAAATATGGGTGAATATAGGAGTGTTCGGCTGATTTGTTAAGAGATAGAGAGAGTTTGATTGTTTTTGAATGAGTTTTCTTGGTTTAAGGAAGGTATTGAAAGATTTGAGACACATAGTCATCATGCACCTCCAATCTTGACCTAGAGGGGTATGAGAGAGAAGAGAGAACATTATTGCATGGCTTCCATTTTTCTTTCCTCACGCATCCACACGATTTATATGTACATTTATATCCAAATTTTGGCCAAAAACGGGTATTATACTGGATACCGGGTATTTTATCTAACGTTTTCATCCCGTTTTAGTGTGTTTTAAATTATTTTTAACACTCTATAAAAATAAACTCACCAAAATATTATTGAAAAATATTTTGTTTGCCTGGACTGACGACGTTGTCGGTATTTGGCAGTATACGCGCTGTGCTGCGCGGTACCCGCTTAAATTCGAAAAATAGAGTTTCCTAGCGTTTTAAATTATTTTTTCACACGGATATGATTAAAATAATTATTCTAATCATAACAAACTATTTTTTGGATTTTAACACTGATCGGGTGGTCCCCGATATTCGTTTCGCGTTTTAACCGTTACGCGATAAGCGTTTATCTTACCGTTGCCAACATAATTTTTATCAAAGTTTAAATTTACCAACTCATTAAATTTCACATAAAAACATCATAATCAGTCAAATATGGCCCTATTACCTATTTACAACATGTGCTACAATTGTACGGTACGGCCTGAAAAGCCGGGTGTCACAGTCTCCCCCTGTTTAGGAAATTTCGTCCCCAAAATTTTTACTCTACAGGTTTTGTTTTCATACTGGGTGAAAACAGCAAAAACAGGTTTAATGAATATAGTCTTGTAGTTTCTGCGAGAAACTTTGATTCTTACAAAGAATCTTCGTAGACCTATATTACATACACTCTCAATTCCAAATCTCACATCTCAACGCTCTCCATCTTGATGGTAGCTTGAGCCTATAAGCGATTGGTCCAACTCAAGATGGGCTCTCGAAAGGACTAAGTCAATGTGGCTCAGCTTTTCTTTCCTCTGCTAAACCTACTAGCATTTCTCTCAAGATGATTCCTTTAACAGAACTAAATCTTCAATCTGGAATTCCAATAGTTCCTTTAATTGTCCATGTAATCCTTCTATTGACCAATCGGCGACTTTTAACCTTCCCTCGATCCATGCAAATCCTGTCGCTGGTTTCCTAGATAAACTAAGGTCTGGTTAATTGTCTTTTGTCACTTCAGCTTGACAAAATGATGATCAACACTTCTGTCCACACAAGGCTTCAAACGGAGCAACCTAAATACTAGCGTGTTGATTATCATTGTAAGATAACTCCGCCAAGGGCATGTGAGTATCTTAATTTCCTTCGGAGTCCATCATATACGCTCCTAATTTTTCTTTCAAAGGTCTGAAAAGCTTCCTACTATCTTGCTGTCCAATCAACTTCTCTTTTCCTTTTGGGGCGAAGGCTGCACTAATTTAGAGAAATTCTTAATAAATCTCCGGTAGCACCTAGCTAGTCTCATGAATCGTCATACTCCCAACGGGGTCCTTGGCGCTCTTCATCAATCACCAATTCCATAGTTAACTTCAAATGTTACTTATGATTCTCCTTGGTTCGCACATATGTAAGTATATCATCGACGAATATTATCACGAATTCATCCGATTAGGGTTTCCATACCTTGTTCACAAGATCCACGAATATAAATGGCGCATTAATTTAGTCAAAAGGCATGACTAATAACTTGTAATGGCCATATCGGGTTCGAAAAGCAGTTCTCAGCATATCTTCGTCAGCAACCTTCAACTGATAGTACCCCAATCGTAGATTGATCTTCGTGTAGCAGCTGAGTCCCGGTAGCTTGATTGAACAAATTTTCAATCCTCGGTAAAAGGGTACCGATTCTTGATAGTCAACTTGTTCAGTTTTCTGAAATAATCACACCTCCTGAAGGATCCATCTTCCTTTCTCTCGACAAAACAGATGCGCCTTAAAGCGAAAAGCTTGGTCGAATGAAACCCTTGTCCAATAACTCTTGAAACTGATTCGACGTTTCTATCATTCTCAGACGGTGCTTAATCTATAAGGAGATTATGCAACTCGGTACAGCACTGTGTGCCAGATCGATTTGAAATTCGACCTATCTCGCAGGGGCAATCCAGATAAGTCTTTTTAGGAAAGCTTCTGGATAATTGCAAACAATAGGAATCTCTCCGGTAATCCTATATTCGGCTTTCGTATCCACCACGTTAACTAAGTACGCAGGGTAGCCCCTTTTGCAACCACCTGAGCATCCTTACAAAACTGACAACTCTCAAGCATCAACACTCAACACTCGAAACTCGAAACTCTATACTCGACTCGGTCGGTCTTCGCGAACAACTACCACCTTTCCATCATCAGAACGAGGTATCCTAACTTGCTTCTCCGAGCAATAATCCCTGCTTCGTTCTTGGAAAATCAACCCATCCTCACATCTGCGTTCCTCACCATGCTTCTCATCGGTATCTTTCCTCTAACATTCAGACTTTCACTTTCATGAATCCCCAGATCTAGGCTCGAAATGCGGAATTATTCGAATGGTCGATCCGCTGTGATTGTGACATCTGTGCCTCCATGGCCATCAAACAAATACCAAATCAACGAAATATTGTATTTCATACTTGGGATTTGTATAAATATGTGTATCATTTGCACATATCAATTCTCGTTCGATTTCAAGCTTTAAATCGCTTTCTGGAAGGTTATACGCAAACTGGTGCGTAAACGCAGTCAGTTTAACGCAAAAAACACTCCGTAATAGTGACATAGGCTTAACATACCTTAAATAACCTCCACATAACTTAGAAATAAGTTTTGGATGGTTTGGTGTGTCGAAATCAAGTTTGTTCAATCACAGGGACTAATTGTGTCAAACTGTGAAACTATACCGATTTGTATAGTAACGAACATTCCGAAACTTGATCATAAGTTAGACATACCCTAAATATCCTTTACATAGCTTAGAAATAGGTTTTGAGGGGTTCGGTATGCTAAAATAAACTTTATTGATCAATAGGGACTAAAAGCGTCAAAAAGTGCACAAGTTTGCATTTTCGTGCATATCTTACGTTCTGAATATATCCGGACATCCAAAAATTTAGGTAATCATTAAAATATTTTATTTTAGTGATTGGCATGATAAAATTCAATTCGTCGCTTAATTTGGATCGTTTTTGCGTCCGTTACGACTCCCGTCGTAATTAACCGAATAACGCAACCGTATGACCAAACGAATCGACATCCGATATGTTTTTGAGCATGTTTTGAGTTCCCTATACTTTAACTTCATTTTAGAGCCTTGAAATGAGGTTAACGGGGTTTAAACGCATCGAAAAAGGCCTTAAACATGTTCAGGGACCATTTCTGCCAATTTTTCAAACTTTTCTGACCTGGCACCTGGTGGCGCTGCGCGAGCACCAACTACCTCTCCCCGTGGCACGGCGCGAGCGCCTGATCTGGACAGAAACTTGAATTTTGGCATTTTTCAGCAATGGGGTTGAACTTGGGGGTCTATTTTGTAACTTTTTCAATACCATTTGCTGGTATTGTGGCACCCCTAGTATTGCAAATCAATGGGTATGAGGTGTACGGCCTTGATCGAAGCTCATTTTCCGATAAACGATCTTAACGGTTGTGCCAAATCTATAAATACCCCCACCATTCTTTCTCAAAACCCACTTGATTTTTCTGAGATATCTCTAAGTTGAAGTGTTAACCACTTCATACCTGAGAATACTTGGAAAATCAAACTTGCTTGGACCCATTGTAAGTATTCCTTCGTTCTTTTTATGCGTTTTTAGCTTAAAAGTCAAACTGCCTTTGACTTTCTGCATGGACCAGTTTATGGTCAATGCGAAGTTCGTTTGAACTTCATAACGTGAGCGTAATCACGATGGTTATAGTCCCTAGTGACTATACCTACTGATTACCACGTTATCTAGGCTTAGTGACGAGTCGAAGTTTCGGCCAAAATGCGTATTTATGCGTATTTTGTAACCAAACTACTCTTGGGTATCAAAACCGTTTGTTTTGATATCAAAACCTGTTTTCTAACTAAACTAAACGTGTCTTAACATGTTTAGCTCGTCACTTTTAGATTACTACTTGTGTAGAGTCGTAAGTCAAGCGGACTAAACACCCACTTAGACTTTCGAACTCGACCCGTTTGGTCGATCATTAGGATCCGACCAAGCATGCTTAGTGACCATAGTTGTATAGGGAATAACCTTCCAAGGTTATACCTTATGGTCACTTAGGTTTAATTAGTTGTATGATAGGTAGTTTATATGTCTTAGGTAAATGACAAAAATGCCCTTTTCATGCATAATTGGTAATTAAGCATATGTAACACAAACTTTTGTCACTTAATTGGTTATGTAACAAGTTTAGGCATATAATACTTGTCATAGGACTAGTTAGACGTCTCGAACACGCTTTATGCGAACGCCACGTTAAAGTAGCGTAAGCTACCTTAATGGGTCGAAAGCACTTAGGTTAGGTTTCGATTTAGAATGTAGGCTTTGTTAAACCATGTCATATGAGTTCCAATACTCATTTGGTTTACAAAACCTCATCCTATCTGATCCTCAGACTTAGGTCCGGTTTATTTATATAGTTATTAGGTTGCCGATTGATTCTGTGCTCCCTCTAGCTTTGCTTGGTTGTTGTTCAAGACTTCTACATAGTTCCCCTATTTTACTGTTTTCAATTGTTTTGGGGTGATTCATATGTGCTAAATGTTTTTGAGGTTTTAACGATGGTTTCAAAAATAAATGATATGGTTTATACAAAATTAATAACGATTTTGATAAAGTAAACAAACTTGTTGGATGTATTTACATAACGAATAACATTCATTAGTTTTGGCCGAACCGACCAGTATTAGGTTATGGTACCATAGGATCTGACAAATCCCGTTATCAGACTGCACCCATGGTTATGTGTGGGTTAGGTGGGTAACGACTGAATCTGTGATTGTTAATTTACCCTTTGGTGGTTTATTAATGCGAGAAGCGATAGGCGAGTTGCGAAGGTTTGGATGTTATTAGCGAGACAATCAAAAGTAGTTTTCACAATTTAAAACGAGAATGATTTAAAAGACTAAAGCAATTTTTAACGAATTAAACGATTTGGGTAAACGATTGGTTTTTGTTTAGTGTTTAGATAACGGGACGGGTGTAATGTGATGAAAGCATGGTGGATACGCCGCTGGTACTTCCTATATATAAGTGCTTTCATCGTATTACATACCGTGGCGTTATTTAGTTCACTTGGGTAAACGATTTTGAAACGATGTCACACAAACGAGGTTTTAGAAATGATATAAACCATACGAGTTTTATTAACGAATTTTATTAACGAGATTTATTAACAAGTTTTTACGAGATGTTTTACAATTTGATTCAATTAAATAAATGTTTTGGGTTAAGAATCATGGCTATGAGATTTTATAAATTATAACCAACTTGATTTGAGTTGGTTAATTATGTCGCAATACTATACTTTTCAAAACAAGGTTTTTAATTAAGTATTGCAACATGTAAACTAGCCATGAATCCGACACTCTCAAAAATCTATGTACTCTCCGGCATTTCTTTGCTGACTTTGTTTTCACATATGTTTCAGGTGTTGTTGAATGATGTTGATTGCTAGGATGCATGCTCACATAGGACTGGACGAGGCCTTAGTGACTTAATAACAATGATAGACTATGTTTAAATTGTTTATTTAGATTTCCAGACGATGTAAATATTTAATGTTTAATAAAATGAAACTTCAAATTTCCGTGTGTTTTGAAACAATGATTTTGTTACAACACTCCCCGACGATTCCGCCGCGATTTGTTGTTTTACGCGGTCGGGGTGTGACAGAAAAGTTGGTATCAGAGCTCATGGTTATAGGGAATTAGGTTATTAGTAATGCTTTGACCTAGTCTATAACCTTCCTAGGACCCTAACACTAGATCCTTGTGTTTAGATCTTAAAACAATACCGTCACTTATCCTTAGATGACAACCACAACAAGAACACGAATTTTGAATCCGCTTCGAAAACCAATCATCTGTTCTAGGATGATTGATTACTAGGTTTTGAACCCTCTAAGTTTTCAAAATCTCGTCAAAGTTTGGGTCTTATAATGTGAACACGTGCAAACTAGAAGGGTGAATGCCTGTACCCTGAGTTTTCTGTCTAAGGCTAGAGTGTTCGTACAAATCTGCAGTATCGGACCAGTCACTCTTACCTGGGAACTCTTAGGGTGAGTGTTCACTTATAGGCGAGCATGTCTTCAGTGATACATTAATATGACCCGTTTACTTTGATTAATCACCGTCTCTTTTGTTTGCCTTAAGTAACAAACAAATGATCGCAATTTCTATGCGTTGTCGTCCTGTTTTAATTATCCGATAACATTTCACTTGTTTTCTCCTATGTCTTTCATTTCCTCTAGAATGTCTCTTCATCGCAACGACACTCAAATGTCCGAGCAAACTGCCAAATTTGCCCAGCGAATAGGCGAAGTAATCCTGAAGACTGTGGATTTAGGTGTTGCCATGTCTCGTCTCAATAATGAAGCCACCCAAGAAGCATCGAAAGAAGCAGAAGCTGAGCCATCGAAAAAGTCAAAGAAGCGTAAAGCTCCAAAGGATCCGGTAGCCGTTACACCAAATCAAGCAAAACCTAGCCAGGTGGCAGCACCACCAGCCAAGAAGCCGTACTTAGGAACTGCTCCTTTGTACAATCAGTGTCACCTCCACCACTATGCCAGTGTCAAATGTCGGAAATGTTTCAACTGTGGACTCATTGGTCATTTGGCACGAGACTGTCGTTCAGTCACGGTGCTAAACCAAGCTTTTCAGAACCCCGTTCAATTTCAAGCAGATCCAGCACAGGCTCATTTTCCTCATGGTACTTGCTACACCTATGGCGAGACGGGTTATGTCAGGGACAAATACCCAAAGATATTCAATGCAAATCTGACCCACGGATGAGCATTTGGCCAATTAGAAGAAGCTGCTGCTTTGAATAATCCGAATCTTATGTTTATGTTTCTAATGTTTTCCTTTGAACTCGGAAACAATCGATTTTGTTTATAAATAAATCTTTATTTGCAATTCTAATGTACAAATATAGTTGCATGTGTGTATGGCATACCCCTACGATACCTACACCAAAGAACCGTATTTGTAGTTCTCTCATATGATTGCTCATGATTTCCTCGAAAATTCTAAGTGCTCGTTTCATTCTAAGAAACGAAGTGACAATTTGAGTAATCACTTTAATTCTTTGGTTAGATAACTAAGGATACCTTTCTTCAATCTCATATAATTTCATTCTGATTTTTCATAACAACATACATATTATAGGTTTTCAAAACGACCCTCATAATTTCAAAATATTTCATATAGTTTGAAAACGATTTTTAACACAACATATTTACTTAATGTATCAAATGCATAATTTCAAAGGCGTTATCCATATTTTCAAAATCCTTATGCATAATTTCAAAAATTTACCTCGCATGATTTTAAAACATTTTATAAATATACTTACCTAATACGCCTACTTTATGATTTCAAAAGTATTATGTAAGATTTCAACAACATTAAACATATTTTTGAAAAGAACCCCCTGCATAATTTTCAAAAAGCATTCTGCTCATATTACCCAACCTTCAAATTCTGCTTCATATGTCGCCTTGGCATATCTAGCACCTCAACTTCATGAGCATTCTACCTCGTGTATCGACTTAAGCACGTCTAGTGCACGGTTTCGAAGCATCTCCCACTCTTCGAATTCCAAAATCCCTATAGGATCTTCTTAGCTTCACAATTAGATCCTTGAGGATGATTATCACCCAAATCGGAGCCCTGATTGGATTCCTTGTACACCTTAATACGTACATTACAATTCAATAAGGACAAACCAAATTCCTATTAAGATCTTCCTATCTTCATAGTTAGATTCTTGAAAATATTTAAAGTGCCAAATGAAATCCACGGATTGGATTCCTGGTATGCTTTAAATACCCGTGTCCAAAGATAACAAATTAAAGGTCAAGTTAAACGATTATGCGATTATGTGTTTATGTGTTCTCTTTTATTGTGTGATCCGATTTTCGTTATCCAAATCCTCGTAGAATCTTCCATATCTTCATATGAGGGATTCCTAGTAGGATATTCAAAAGGTACTACCCTAAATCCTTAATGGGCTTCTACGTGGTAGTTAAGACCCTTGGAATATATAGTACCATTCCATGATTCGAAGGAAACCCCTTGAGCGGTCTAGTTAAAAGATGGATTCAGAATCTGGTTAAGAATGGCATGTGATGATATAGCTGAAAGGACCCTATGGTGGTCCAGTCACACTCATCACAGGTTCGTTCATTTGGTTTTCCCCTACACATTATCAAATGCACTGTGTGGACTATGCAAGGAATTACGTAATTATGGACGCGTACATAATTATGAAATTCAGTGCATAGGAACCCCAGTAAGGTTTATCATGTGTAAGAACCGATAGTGACAACAATAACGAAACGTGAACAATCTAATGGAGGTACGGTGGACGCACCAATGGCGCTTCATATACTTGTATATAGGTGTCCCTCTTACATTGCAAGCATGATGTTATTTAAAGTTACTAGAAGTTCAGAACTCTAACCAGTGTTGTTTTATCTTTTTGACTTCATGTTTCAAGCTCTCACAAGTTTCCTCTAAATAAATTTCGGGACGAAATTTCCTGAAGTAGGGGAGACTGTGACATCTGTGCCTCCACGGCCATCAAACAAATACCAAATCAACGAAATATTGTATTTCATACTTGGGATTTGTATAAATATGTGTATCATTTGCACATATCAATTCTCGTTCGATTTCAAGCTTTAAATCGCTTTCTGGAAGGTTATACGCAAACTGGTGCGTAAACACAGTCATTTTAACGCAACAAACACTCCAGAATAGTGACATAGGCTTAACATACCTTAAATAACCTCCACATAACTTAGAAATAAGTTTTGGATGGTTTGGTGTGTCGAAATCAAGTTTGTTCGATCACAGGGACTAATTGTGTCAAACTGTGAAACTATACCGATTTGTATAGTAACGAACATTCCGGAACTTGATCATAAGTTAAACATACCCTAAATATCCTTTACATAGCTTAGAAATAGGCTTTGAGGGGTTCGGTATGCTAAAATAAACTTTATTGATCAATAGGGACTAAAAGCGTCAAAAAGTGCACACGTTTGCATTTTCACGCATATCTTACGTTCTAAATATATCCAGACATCCAAAAATTTATGTAATCATTAAAATATTTTATTTTAGTGATTGGCATGATAAAATTCCATTCGTCACTTAATTTGGATCATTTTTGCGTCCGTTACGACTCCCATCGTAATTAACCGAATAACGCAACCGTACGACCAAACGAACCGACATCCGAGATGTTTTTGAGCATGTTTTGAGTTCCCTATACTTTAACTTCATTTTAGAGCCTTGAAATGAGGTTAACGGGGTTTAAACGCATCGAAAAAGACCTTAAACATGTGCAGGGACCATTTCTGCCATTTTTTCAAACTTTTCTGACCTGGCACCTGGTGGCGCTGCGCGAGCACCAACTGCCTCTCCCCGTGGCGCGGCGCGAGCTCCTTATCTGGACAGATACTTGAATTTTGGCATTTTTCAGCAATGGGGTTGAACTTGGGGGTCTATTTTGTAACTTTTTCAATACCATTTGCTGGTATTGGGGCACCCCTAGTATTGCAAATCAATGGGCATGAGGTGTACGGCCATGATCGAAGCTCATATCCCGATAAACGATCCTAACGGTTGTGCCAAATCTATAAATACCCCCACCATTCTTTCTCAAAACCCACTTGATTTTTCTGAGATTTCTCTAAGTTGAAGTGTTAACCACTTCATACCTGAGAATACTTGGAAAATCAAACTTGCTTGGACCCGTTGTAAGTATTCCTTCGTTCTTTTTATGCGTTTTTAGCTTAAAAGTCAAACTGCGTTTGACTTTCTGCATTAACCAGTTTATGGTCAATGCGAAGTTCGTTTGAACTTCATAACGTGAGCGTAATCACGATGGTTATAGTCCCTAGTGACTATACCTACTGATTACCATGTTATCTAGGCTTAGTGACGAGTCGTAGTTTCGGCCAAAATGCGTATTTATGCGTATTTTGTAACCAAACTACTCTTGGGTATCAAAACCGTTTGTTTTGATATCAAAACCTGTTTTCTAACTAAACTAAACGTGTCTTAACATGTTTAGCTCGTCACTTTTAGATTATTGCTTGTGTAGAGTCGTAAGTCAAGTGGACTAAACACCCGCTTAGACTTTCGAACTCGACCCGTTTGGTCGATCATTAGGATCCGACCAAGCATGCTTAGTGACCATAGTTGTATAGGGAATAACCTTCCGAGGTTATACCTTATGGTCACTTAGGTTTAATTAGTTGTATGATAGGTAGTTTATATGCCTTAGGTAAATGACCAAAATGCCCTTTTCATGCATAATTGGTAATTAAGCATATGTAACACAAACTTTTGTCACTTAATTGGTTATGCAACATGTTTAGGCATATAATACTTGTCATAGGACTAGTTAGACGTCTCGAACGCGCTTTGCGCGAACGAAACATTAACGTAGCGTAAGCTACCTTAATGGGTCGCAATGGGTCGAAAGCACTTAGGTCAGGTTTCGATTTAGAATGTAGGATTTGTTAAACCATGTCATATGAGTTCCAATACTCATTTGGTTTACAAAACCTCATCCTATCCGATCCTCTGACTTAGGTCCGGTTTATTTATATAGTTATTAGGTTGCCGATTGATTCCATGCTCCCTCTAGCTTTGCTTGGTTGTTTTTCAAGACTTCTAAGCATTCTCAGGTGAGTACATAGTTCCCCTATTTTACTGTTTTCAATTGTTTTGGGGTGATTCATATGTGCTAAATGTTTTCGAGGTTTTAACGATGGTTTCAAAAATAAATGATATGGTTTATACAAAATTAATAACGATTTTGATAAAGTAAACAAACTTGTTGGATGTATTTACATAACAAATAACATTCATTAGTTTTGGCCGAATCCACCAGTATTAGGTTATGGTACCATAGGATCTGACAAATCCCGTTATCAGACTGCACCCGTGGTTATGTGTGGGTTAGGTGGGTAACGACTGAATCTGTGATTGTTAATTTACCCTTTGGTGGTTTATTAATGCGAGAAGCGATAGGCGAGTTGCGAAGGTTTGGATGTTATTAGCGAGACAATCAAAAGTAGTTTTCACAATTTAAAACAAGAATGATTTAAATGACTAAAGCGATTTTTAGCGAATTAAACGATTTGGGTAAACGATTGGTTTTTGTTTAGTGTTTAGATAACGGGACGGGTGTAATGTGATGAAAGCATGGTGGATACGCCGCTGGTACTTTCTATATATTAGTGTTTTCATCGTATTACATACCGTGGCGTTATTTAGTTCACTTGGGTAAACGATTTTGAAACGATGTCACACAAACGAGGTTTTCGAAATGATATAAACCATACGAGTTTTATTAACGAATTTTATTAACGAGATTTATTAACAAGTTTTTACGAGATGTTTTACAATCTGATTCAATTAAATAAATGTTTTGGGTTAAGAATCATGGCTACGAGATTTTATAAATTATAACCAACTTGATTTGAGTTGGTTAATTATGTCGCAGTTCTATACTTTTCAAAACAAGGTTTTTAATTAAGTATTGCAACATGTAAACTAGCCATGAATCCGACACTCTCAAAAATCTATGTACTCGCTAGCATTTCTTTGCTGACTTTGTTTTCACATATGCTTCAGGTGTTGTTGAATGATGTTGATTGCTAGGATGCATGCTCACATAGGACTGGACGAGGCCCTAGTGACTTAATAACAATGATAGACTATGTTTAAATTGTTTATTTAGATTTCCAGACGATGTAAATATTTAATGTTTAATAAAACAAAACTTCAAATTTCCGTGTGTTTTGAAACAATGATTCTGTTACAACACTCCCCGATGATTCCGCCGCGATTTGTTGTTTTACGCGGTCGGGGTGTGACAGTGATGGTCCGACATCACGCATACCGTTGCCACACCATTGCATAGGGTACCAGTAAATGATCTTGGGTTACAACCCTGGATTGTTTTGTGTGTACATCTATGTACTATTCATAAAGTTAATGAAAAATCAGAATTACGCTCCGATTATATCATAACACAGGAACTACTAAAACTTTCTGATCATTACATCACCTGAAGGGTCTCCGATTATGTGTCCCACCAAACCATGCCCATGAGTATCACTCCACGTTCCTGGCCAATATTTTGGTTAGCATCGCGCTGTTCCATGGCAGTATTAACGTGTTGGGCTATGAGTTGTGCCAACTCTTTTAGGGTAATAGGTAGTCCAGAACCCTGTCTCCATTCTAGTCCATCTGTCCCTCTAAGTCCTTCCTCGTCTCCATGCCTCCGCGTAACGTGGCGAACTGACGATCACAGTGAGAGTGATTGACCCCAAATCCCTTTCTGCTTCTTTAAAGTAGATGATGTCTCAACCCTTGAAGTCGAATACGATCTCTCCAACGGGTCGAGTCCTCTTCCTACGGCGAGTGTAGACTTAAAAGAGGTGTAGCAAAACACGTGACTCGAGTAAACAATTCTGTAATGATGGGCGAAAGAATCTCAAGTGTAGGCGACAGTATCAGTGAGCAGGACTACTGATGGTTCTATAAACCGAGACGTGACATATCGTAACCGTACAAAGTAAGTGTGTGATCAACGTGAATAGTAACACATAAGGCCTAAATAAACAGAAAATCACGTATGCACATAAACAAATAAAGGTTTTCATACATGATAAAAATTTTCTATGTTTATTTTAAATTCTCGGCTTCGAGAATTTTGGATTTTATATTTCAAAATTCTTCGGTTGAAGTCTAGTGTTTTCCTCCGAAAACATCTAGTTCGCTAACAACCAATGGCTCTGATACCAACTTCTGTCACACCCCAAAAACGTCGCAGCGGAATATTAAACGTAGTGGAGACGGAAGTTGGTGCCCATTTATATCTTGGCGAGCGATGCATTTTATTGTTGGACAATTGGTTTATTTTAAACATTACGTTTTAAGACACGACACAACCATGACATAGTTAAGTTGTCTTTTGATCCTTACAGATCTTATTACATTGTCCCAGAATATTTAAAAGTCAGTCCAACATATTTAAGTGATAAAACATGCATCAACAACCACAAGATACGCCATAATTCCCGAAGCCGATCTCAAGTACCTGTAGAACACGTTAAAAATCAAGTGTCAACACAAAGGAAGGTGAGTTCACTTATTCGTTTACTAACAAATTTTATTCCAAGGAAAACTTTCTAATTAGGTGTTTATGTAAAAACAATTCAGGAAATTTTTAGAAAGTCCATTTTACTTCCTTAATAAAATTTATGGGCCTTCCGTCGGTTCATTACTCCGACAACAGTAATACTGCCCAGGTTTTGTATATTAAATTCTAGCTTCAATTTTCAGCCTCGTATGTTAGCTAGACGATACGAACTATATATTAACCATGCAGGGATAATCAAAACTAGACAATGAACAGAATATTAATTCATCGTTTGACATTGACACGGGGCGACCGGTCACGACGGGGTTGTCAACCCGATAGATCTACCAACAATTCCTCACGTGCAATACTTAAACTGATTAAACGACATCATGGGCGCAGGGTTCTCTCTTTGAGAACAATATGATGTCTGCCTCACGTACAATATATATATATCCTACTAATATGACAATTTAATACACGATGTTGTACGAATCCCCTGAAATCCCCGACGAAATGTAAGCCTATGCTGATACTTACTCTCTTGAGACCAAGCAATATTCGTACCAACTACACGGTCGTTTTCCCCCAAACACCGTGCATAATCCCGTTTCCACCCGAAACCTATTTATTCTTCAAAACCATTTCATCCCGAAATATATATATATATATATAATTTCCCAAAAATCCATATATTTTCAATGAAAATATATAATTTATATCAAAAGGTATGTTTTATTTCAAAAACATTATTAAACCTTTTTATTGGCATGTTCTACCCCCAAAATATATATAAAGCAGTAAAAAAGGGGTTTAGTGACACTCACCTTTGGGGGCGTATTTTAATACCGCAATCCTAGAAATTGATTATATACGTCCTAATATGGGAACAATTTTAAATCAAAATAACATTTAATCACAAAAATCCTAAGTTTCTCAGTTTCTTAGAATTATCACATAACTTTGAGATTTTCTCGAAAAGTTGTCCTTTTTGAATATGTTGGCACGTTAAAATATATATATATATATATATATATATATATATATATATATATATATATATATATATATATATATGAGTCCATATATATTTATATATTTATTATGATTTTGCATTTTGAACGATTTTATTGGTGACCATTATTGTGTAATTCCCTTAACTCTCCCGTTTATACGTGATATACCTACGATTTGCGCGTCATAATATTTATTCGCAAACGTTCATATAATTTAACACCGAAACACACGAAATCTTGTTAATTTATCTATTTTGTCCTTTTTCAAAGCAAATACACATGAAATATCCTATATATATATCAAATTTCATGCTCGACAAACAAGTTACACATTTAACGCACTTTTACCGTTTTTACCGCACCAAAACGTACATGCATACATGCATAATCTAAATTTCCTATTATTAGATTAACACTTAACATATTATCACATTTACATGTCAAAATCACTTAACACATTTTATCACAAAAGATTCACTCAAAATTCACCCATACTCATGTTCATTAAAAAATGCATAATTTAGCGATTCGATAACGTTTTCGGGCGTCGAAAGTCACGTATGACCATCCAAACACCAAGTAAACTTAAAATTAGTTAAAATACTTGTTTTTAAACTAAAAACATCAGTTTATTTACTGATCTAAATCAGTTTTATAAAAATCACTTGAAAAGCCGATTTTTGATCGTTTTAACGCATAGTTTTACGTTAAACGTTACCATAACCATCCAAACTCGAAACGAGTTGATATTTTAACACAATACATGTTATTTACTGATTAAAATAGTAGTTATAATCAGATTAGTGCAGTTTTTGTATAAGTCACTTAAATCATGCGATTTCACGTATTTTACAAATTTTAATGCGCCAAGTACAACATGCAAAGCTAGCAAACATTATTACAAAGTTATATGTCACTAAATACTTTAAAATAACTTTATTTTAGTGTTTATAATCTGCTCAAAACTTATTTTTACTAAATCATACACAAAACACATTATTTCACCTATTTTACAAGTTTCTAAGCCTTATGTATAGCATGCTAAGCTAGTAGACCTTATGACGAAGTTTTCTACCATTTTAACACTTCAAATAATTATATTTTTAGTGTTTAGAACCTGATTAAATATCATCTTTATTAACTCATGTTCAAATTATCATCTAATCATTTAACATATATGCAAGACACACGCATTCTTACATATCTAAGACTTTTAATCATCAAAATATTACATGCAGGTGTATTTATACATACATACACGGCCATATACATATATGTGTATATGGTTACAAAAATTTATTTCCATAACATTCTTCATTCAAACAAGAATCAATCAAAATCAAAACTCAACTTAAATACACGTGTATACACACACTCACGGCTATACATACATATACAAATACATCCATTTTTATTTTCTTTGAGAACCCATTTGTTTAAGAATTCAAGTTTGTGTTTAATCCCAAGAATAAGAGAAACTTTTACTATCTTCTTTTCCATAAAAAATAATCAAGAACATTTTTAAAGGATTAGTTTTATACCCTCAAGATTCAAGTGGGTTTTTGATTAAAAAGATGATATGAAGCTTGGTTCTTGCTTGAAACTCCTTGGAATCACCTTCACACCTTCAAATACACTTGAAATCACCTTGGAATGAGCTTGAATCCTCAAGAACATGGTTAGAAATTTCAAAATATGGGTGAATATAGGAGTGTTCGGCTGATTTGTTAGGAGAGAGAGAGAGTTTGATTGTTTTTGAATGAGTTTTCTTGGTTTAAGGAAGGTATTGAAAGATTTGAGACACATAGTCATCATGCACCTCCAATCTTGACCTATAGGAGTATGAGAGAGAAGAGAGAACATTATTGCATGGTGCCATTTTTCTTTCCTCACACATCCACACGATTTATATGTATTTATGTACATATATATCCAAATTTTGGCCAAAAACGGGTATTATACTGGATACCGGGTATTTTATCTAGCGTTTTAATCCCGCTTTAGTGCGTTTTAAATTATTTTTAACACTCTATAAAAATAAACTCACCAAAATATTATTGAAAAATATTTTGTTTGCCTGGACTGGCGACGTTGTCGGTATTTGGCAGTTTACGCGCTGTGCTGCGCGGTACGCGCTTAAATTCGAAAAATAGAGTTTCCTAGCGTTTTAAATTATTTTTTGACACGGATATGATTAAAATAATTATTCTAATCATAACAAACTATTTTTAGGATTTTAACACTGATCGGGTGGTCACCGATATTCGTTTCGCATTTTAACCGTTACGCGATAAGCGTTTATCTTACCGTTGCCAACATAATTTTTATCAAAGTTTAAATTTACCAACTCATTAAATTTCACATAAAAACATCATAATCAGTCAAATATGGCCCTATTACCTATTTACAACATGTGCTACAATTGTACGGTACGGCTTGAAAAGCCGGGTGTCACATATGTAACCAAGTTTTTGATACTTAAACTGATTATGCAATGTTATTAAACATATTAGGGCATATAATACTTGTCATAGGGCTAGTTAGGCTACCGAATGCGCTTTTGCGCAAATGACACGTTAAAGTAGCATACACTACCATAACGAGTTATAACGGGTCATAAACACTTAGGATAGGTTCCAATTTAGAATATAGGCTTTGTTAAACCATATCATATGAGTTCCAATACTCATTTGGTTTACAAGACCTCATTCTATCCTATCTCCCGATTTATGATCCGATTATTAACGTTGTTACCTATTTAGGTGCCGTTTGATTCCGTGATCCTTCGAGTGTTACTTGGTCTTTATTCCTAGACTATTAAGCAATCTCAAGTGAGTACATAATCCCCTCTTTTACTGCTTTCAAATATTTTGGGGTGATACACATGTGCCTACTTGTTACTTTCATGCTTTTTTATGCTTGTCATGACATATACTGTCTATGCTCAATTAGTACACATATAGTACATGATTTCAATTATGCTTTGCTATGTATGTTGACTGAGCATGCTAGCACATTGATTTCATAAACACTTTTGCTGCATATGTTTACTCAGCATATGGGCACATTGATTTACATTACATTTCTGCTGCATATGTTTACTCAGCATATGGGCACATTGATTTACATTACATTTCTACTACATATGTTTACTCAGCATGTGGGCACATTGATTTACATTACATTTCTGCTGCATATGTTTACTCATCATATGGGCACATTGATTTACATTACATTTTTGCTTCGTATGTTTACTTAGCATACATAGTACATGGTTTTTTCATGACATGCTTACATTTGGTATGTTTAACGGGACAAAAATACATTCATTAACATTGATCACGCCGCTCGGTAGTATATAGTGGTACCATATGACTTGACAAATCCCGTTCTCGGCTTCCTAGTTTTGTTTGGAAGTAGGGAATGACAGAATCTGATATACATAATTGATAAACCTTTAACTTGTTAAGGGTTTATTCGACAGTCTCAAGGCTTGAATGTATGCGATAAACACTACTGATTAAATGTTTGTATCCATAAAGCATTGATTTTGCAAAACATAACTTTTGATTTAAACTATGGTTTATTCAAAGACATTGTTTTGTACATGACATTTGGTTTCACATGACATTTGATTATACATGACATTATAACCTATGGTTTGAGTCAATACTTTTTACTTGCCATACAAGACATTTGATTATACAAGACATGGTTTACACTTGACGTTGGACATTGTTTACATATTACATTTTGACATTTGGTTAACAAGACATTTTTGGTGGTTATTTACTAAGTGATTTAAATAATGAGGCATGTGTAATATGATAAAAGCATGGTGGATACGTCGCCGGTACTTCCTATATATAAGTGCTTTTATGATATTACATATCGTAGCGTTATTTAAACCACTTCAACAAAGACAAAGACATTACATTATGTTTACAAGACATTGTTTTACAAATGACATATTATATACAAACTCATTTTCAGTTGGTTATTTATTTAACTATACAACATTCTTTTATTATCATCTGATTTTCATATCGATCTTCACATGATTTTATAAAAGAAAACACTGTATAAGGTTCATGACTACTTTTTGTTAAAACACTTTTTTTAACTACAAGTCATGAATCCTTCATTGACAAAACCTATGTATCTCACGGGCATTTTTATGCTGACGTACCTATTTTCACATGTGTTTCAGGAGCTAACATATGATGACGATCATGACACACTTAGGCGGACTTGGGCCTTAGTGACTTAAAATGAAGCAAGACAAGTTTAATTTATGTTCCGTTTTCTGTTTGAACTAAGACAATGTAAACAATTTAATAAATAAAACCAAACTTTAAATTTCATGTGTTATGAAACAATAATTCTGTTACGACACTTCCCGATGTTTCCGCCGCGTTTTGTTGATTTACGCGGTCAGGGTGTGACAGAAGAGTTGGTATCAGAACTCATGGTTATATGGAATTAGGTTATTAGTAATGCTTTGACCTAAACTATAACCTTTCTACGACCCTAACACAAGTTATCTTGTGTTTAGATTTTTAAAACATAAACGTCACCTATCTTTAGGTGATTACCGAAACAAGAACACAAATTTCCAAAACAATTTTGAAAATCAATCATCCATTCTTGAATGATTCTTTTGGCTTAATGCCATCCAAGTTTTCAAAATCTCGTCAAAGTTTGGGTCTAAATAATGTGAACACGTGAAATCTGGAAGGGTAGGTGCCTGTACCACGAGTTTTATGTCTAAGGCTATAGTGTTCGTACAAATCCACATAATCGGACCAGTTACTCTTACCTGGGAACTCTTGGGGTGAGTGTCCACTTATAGGCTAAAGCATGTCTTCGCAATACATTATTATGACCCATTTACTTTGATTAGTCACTGTGTGCCGTTAATTTGTTTTGAGGTAACGAACGAATGACCACCATCCTTACTTTCTGTCAATATTTGTAACATTCTATTTTTATCCAATATCATCTCACTCGTTTTCTCTCATGTTTTCCTCTTTTAGAATGCCTCCTCGACGCAATGTACAACAACCTGATGTCGAACTGGCAACTATCATAGCATAGCAGATGGCTGCTGTACTACCAAATCTCACCACTCAAATTAACCAAGCCAATAACAATGTTAATGCACCTGCTCCGTGCAACTTTAAACAATTTAATTCGGCTAAACCGCTCAAGTTTAGTGGTTCTGAAGGAGCAACTGGGCTCCTACAGTGGTTTGAGAGTCTTGAGAGTACATTTCACCATGTTCAGTGTCCTAACAATCGTAAAGTCGAGTTTGCTTCTAGTGTGTTTCAAAAGTGGGCTCTCACGTGGTGGAATGGGGTTATGAGAGATCGTGGTGCTGATGTTGCTATGGGTCAAACATGGGAGGAACTTAGGGCTCTAATGATGAAAGAGTTTTTCCCTCGTCACGAGCAGAGGGTACTTGAAGATGAGTTCCATGACCTTAAGCAAGATAGTGGTGAACACGGGGCTTATACCGACAGATACGAGGAGTTAAGCTTGCTCTGTTTGACAATGGTCAAGCCTTTGGACAACGCGATCAAAAAATACATTGACGGTCTACCAGATCCTGTTCAAGATATCGTCACTGGTAGCAATCCTCCTACCATCCAACCAGGCCATCGAGCTCGCTGCTACCTTGACTAACTCTCAGGTCAAGAAAGGTAAACTCCACAGAAAAGGGGACAAGAAATTGTCTCATAAGAACGAGAAACAAAAGGGTAAGAAGGCTGAGTCTTATAAGAAGTCAAGGAAGCGTAAGGCTTCCAAGAACTTTGTAGTAGTGGTACAACTAAACCAGGCAGCTCCAAATCAGCCTGCACAACCACCAGCTAAGAGGCAATATGCTGGCAATGCACCCTTGTGCATGTCGCAACCGCCGACCCCTGCCACGGGAGGTGTGCGGCCGCGAGCTACTCAGAGCCAGTGGTATCGGTGTTTATTAATTTGGCAGCGGAAATTTCATCAGGACCGTAGTTAGGAAATATTTTATCAGAGTAAAACACCACATTTTATAATTAATAAATATATGGGAAAAACCCAAGTTTTCATTACAAACATGTTTTTAGGGATAAACCCTAATTTATTTAAATAAAACTTCTTCTTTATTTAGCTAACTTTTATAGCCACTTTTCCAAGCCTTCAGTGCTCTCCAGCTGGCTTCTATTTGGCTTTCACATTTTGTTACCTGAAACGCGTTTAAAAAACATTTTATTAGCAAGAAATATTGGCAAGTGAATCCCAGTTTAATCAAAACAGGTTTTATCATTTTACAGCATTGAGGGCAATCCAGCAATTACATTTGTTTATATCTACTTTAATTACCTCCCACGGTACTATCAATCCTGACTGGTGGTAATGTTACTACTCACAGCGTGGTAACAAATTTTGTATACAAAACCCCAACATACCGACGATAATTGTAGATTTACAAATACTCAACCACTGTTAATTGTAATTTAAAAGAAGTGAGGTTTTGTAAACAGTTTATAAAATGAGGAATTACTCACATTGCTAATTTAAGTATTTCCTTGTGACTTCCTGGTTATAATCTATTAATTTATACAATGCACACACGTTAGTATAATAACCCAAATTTACATTAGCTATACCCTCCCCCCGAGACAGAACTCCAACGAATGAGTCGGGCAGAGCCTAGACATGCGTTACGGAGCTCTAGATCAATCGGGCAAAGTAACTAATACGCAACCGGGGGTTATAATACTTACAACGAGGTAGAGCTTCGCTAATTAGGGGGTATTATACCCGAGAATTATTTTTGCTATTAGAGAAATTGAGAGAGAGATTTTTTATTTGAACGGTTCGAACTGAATGTCGAAATCTCAATTTATATACTGATCCGGGGGTTTCTCGCTCCCTACGAAAGATGAAGACAGGGCCTTCGCGGCCCGCGAGCTAGGCTGGCTAGGGCCTAGCCTTGGCCAGTCACCGGTATAGGCTTGCTGGGTGTCACGCCACGTGGCGGGCTGGGGTGTCGCCACTTAAATCTCGCTCGAGCCCCGCGACGGACCAAGAGGAGTCTGTCGCGCCCCGTGATAGACCACCAGACGTGATTTTATTTGATTTTTATTAAATTAAAGGTTTTTCGGGCCTATTTTTCGTATACGGGGCATATTTTAGGACATCTAGGGGTGTTTTAAGAGTTTTAGAAGGTTTGTTTTATCCTCCCTACCTTGTTTTAGAACTCGTCCTCGAGGTCTACTGGAACAGGTGTGGATATTTCCTCTGCATCTCTGATTTAAGCTCCCAAGTGTATTATGATCCTCTCTTGGAATCTCATTTTACTTTAACTAGAACTAATCTCTTGTGTTTGAGATTCTTGATCTTTCCATCTTCAATCTGTAGGGGTTTCTCTATAAACTTAAGTTTCTCATTTACCTCTATGTCCTTAAGAGGTACCACTAATGATTCATCTGCTAAGCACTTTTTTAGATTACATACATGAAATACATCATGTATTCCTACCATTTCCTCTGGCAGTTGTAGCTGGTAAGCTACTGGTCCTATTCTTCTAATAATCTCAAAGGGTCCAATATACCTGGGGCTTAGCTTTCCCCTTTTGATGAATCTGACCACTCCTTTCCAAGGAGAAACTTTTAATAATACCTTATCTCCTACTTGAAATTCCAATGGTTTTCGCATGTTATCAGCATAACTCTTTTGACGATCGCGTGCTGCTTTTAGTCTTTCCTTGACTTGAATAATCTTGTCTGTTGTTTCCTGTACTATTTCTAGTCCAGACAGTTGCTTTTCTCCAATTTCTGCCCAACAGACTGGAGTTCGGCATTTTCGTCCATAAAGTGCTTCAAATGGTGCAGCATTGATACTGGTATGATAGTTGCTATTATAGGAAAATTCTATTAATGGTAAATGATCGTCCCAATTTCCTCCGAAATCAATTATACAAGCTCTAAGCATATCTTCCATTATCTTAATTGTCTTTTCGCTTTGTCCATCCGTTTGAGGATGATAAACTGTGCTTTGATTTAACTTGGTTCCCATTGCTTTTTGGAAACTAGTCCAAAAATGAGAAGTAAAACGACTATCTCTATCAGACACAATAGATAAAGGAATTCCATGTAATGATACTATTTCGTTTACATATAGCTTAGCTAACTGTTCCATACTGAAAGTTTCCTTCATCGGTAAGAAATGAGCAGACTTGGTTAATCTGTCTATATTCACCCAGATTGTATCATTACCCTTTCGTGTCTTGGGTAATTTGGTAACAAAGTCCATTGTTATCAATTCTCATTTCCATATTGGAATTTCTAGTTGTTGCAATAAACCTGAGGGTTTCTGATGTTCAGCTTTGACTTGGGAACATGTTAGATACTTGGCAACATAAGCTGCTATATCCTTTTTCATTCCTATCCACCAAAAAATTCTTTCTTAAGTCTTGATACATTTTATCACTTCTAGGATGTATCGTATACTTAGACTTGTGGGCTTCTTCTAATATTCGGTGGCGTAGCTTTCCTTGTTTGGGTATCCAAATTCTTTTCTTATGGAATCTCCAAATTCCATTTGTTCCTTGTTCTAATTCCTTAATCATTTCTTTCAATTTTTCAGTATCGTCCTTGATTACTGATTCTTGTATTTCTCTAATCTGTTCATTTAAATCTATCTGCAGATTTAATTTGAGAGAACGTACTCTTTTTGGCCTTTCATGATACTTTCGACTTAAAGCATCAGCTACTACATTCGCTTTTCTTGCATGATACTGGATACTACAATCATAATCACTAAGAATTTCCATCCAGCGTCTTTGTCTCATATTTAACTCCTTTTGCCCAAAAACATATCTTAAACTCTTATGATCGGTGAAAATGGTAAACTTACTACCGTAAAGGTAATGTCTCCAAATTTTAAGGGCAAAAATTATGGCTCCTAATTCTAGATCATGGGTTGTATAATTCTCTTCATGATTCTTAAGTTTTCTAGAGGCATAGGCTATAACCTTTTGACGTTGCATCAACACACATCCATAACCTAATTTGGAAGCGTCACAACAGTTCCTTCTGGTAACGCTAGTATGGGTGTGTTGGTTAATCTTTGCTTAAGAATTCTAAAGGCTTCTTCCTGTTTTGGTCCCCATTCAAACTTAACAGATTTACAGGTCAGTTTTGTTAAGGGAATGGCTATTCTAGAAAAATCTTGGATAAACCGTCTATAATACCTTGCTAATCCAAGAAAACTTCTTACTTCCATTGGTGACTCAGGGGTTTTCCATTTAGTAATTGCCTGGATCTTTGTGGGATCCACATGAATTCCTTCATGGTTTACTAAATGTCCAAGGAATTGCACTTCTTCTAACCAAAACTCACATTTCTAAAATTTAGCATAAAGCTTTTCTTTTCTTTTCTTAGCAAATTTAAGAGTGTACGCAGATGCGCTGCATGTTCCTCTTCACTCTCAGAGTAAATAAGATTATCATCTATAAAGACAATTAGGAATTTATCCAGATATGGTTTACATATTTTGTTCATCATGTCCATAAATGCGGTTGGGGCATTGGTTAGACCAAATGGCATGACGGTAAATTCATAATGGCCATACCTTGTTCTAAAAGCGGTTTTAGGAATGTCCTCTTCCTGAACCATCAATTGATGATATCCTGAACGTAAATCAATCTTGGAAAAGAATCGAGCTCCTTGCAGTTGATCAAACAAATAATCGATTCTCGGTAATGGGTACCGATTTTTAATCGTGACCTTGTTCAATTCTCGGTAATCAATGCACATACGCATTTATCCGTCTTTCTTCTTGACAAACAAGATTGGTGCTCCCCATGGTGATGAACTAGGCTGTATGAATCCTTTTTCTAGAAGTTCATCCAACTGTTTCTTTAGTTCCTGCATCTCTGCGGGTGCTAAGCGATAAGGTGCCTTGGCAATCGGTGTTGTTCCTGGTAGTAGGTGAATTCTGAATTCGACTTCCCTGTCTGGCGGTAGTCCTGGTAATTCTTCTATGAACACATCTGAGAATTGAGATACTACGGGAATATCTTTCAATTCCTTTCCTTTAGTGTTAATGATTATGGAAATCATATACACTAGTGACCCTTTTCTTGCATAGCTTGTTTTTTTCATCACAGGGATGAATTTCGTGGATCGAGATGGTTTATCCCCTGTAATTGTGATCTTTTCACCCTTTGGTGAATTTACTTGTATTGACTTTTGATCACATAGAGTAGGCTTTATTGGCTACTAACCAATCCATTCCTAACACAATATCAAATCCAGCCATATTCATTAGGTAAAGATTAGCAATAAAATTATGGTTTAAAATTTCTATTCTTGCTCCCTGCAAGATTTTAGTAATCTTAATGGATTCTCCATTTGTTGTTTCTACTAGGCATTCTTGTTGGAGTTTAGTTAATGGTTGGTTGAGAAGTTTGCAAAATGAAGTATTAATAAAACTTTGGTTTGCACTAGAGTCAAATAATACTTTAGCAAAAAATCATTAACTAAAAACGTACCGGCAATCACATCTGGAATCATCTTGGCTTCTTCCGCAGTCAGAACAAATGCTCTAGCATTCTTAGTAGTCTTGTTGTTCATGGCTGGAGCTAGTTTCGGACAGTTTGGCTTAATATGCCCCTTTTCTCCACAATTGAAGCATACTCCATTACTGGGTTTCTTCCTACAATCTTCTTCCTTGTGTCTCGGTATCTAGCAAAAGTTGCAGTATGTGGAACACTTCCCTGAATGCTTCTTCTTGCAGGACTTACAGTAAGGTGCGGAGATATAACCTATGTTTTTCCCACGGTTGGAATTACCGTAGCAAAATTCTTGGGTAAGTTTTTGCACTAGGTTCTTCCTCTGGTTTTCTTCTTGCATACGTACTAATTCATCAGTCAAGGTATTTGCTAGTTCTACAGCTTCGTCTATGGTTTGTTGTCTAGCTGCCTTGACTACATGTCTAATCTCACTGATTAATCCCCAAATGTAACGGGAGGTTAATACTAGTTCTGGTGAGGCTAGGGTTGGCACTATTCTAGCATATTCGAAGAATACAGTAGTGTAACCCTTACAATCTACTCCAATCATTCTATGGTTTAAGAACTTATTAGCTATTTGTTCTTTTTCATTGGGAGGACATAATTTTCTTTCAACCATGTTCTTAAACTCAGTCCATTCCATATTGTTAACTATGTCACTCCCCCTATACTTGAGAATAGTGTTCCACCATTCTAGAGCTGCATTCTTAAAAAGATTGGAAGCAAACATGATTTTATCTTCCTCTGCAGACTTGCTTATTTTTAAGACTGCCTCAGTCTTTTCTATCCAACGTAGAGCTGCAATGGCTCCTTCATTGCCAGAGAATTCCATTGGTTTACATGACCAGAATTCTTTGTAAGAACAACCATTAGACATGGTTCTTCTTCTTTTTGGAATAGGCAATTGAAGTAGTGGTCCATTGTTTACGCTGTGACTGGGCTCAGTAGGTGGTCGTTTACTTCCACTTTTAGTTTTATTATTTTCCGCTTCCTTAACCGTTTTGATAATATATGGCATAGCGTCTATAATCCCTTATGCCACTATGTGTTGGATGGCACTGTTGTCTAATTGGTTCTCGTTATTATCGTTATTCGGGTTTTCCTGATTCACTTCGTTGTCCATCTGGATTATAAAAATTTACCAAGTTTTAATATCACATAACAAGATTTAATGCGAACAATCACACAACAAACATATTGATCAAAATTGTCGTGCATTGCGACATTTACTCTATTTCATATATATATTACAGGCTACAACTAGAATTGAAAGTATACTACTAATTATGCATCAGTAAGTATTTAGGTTATCTATTTTAGTTGATTTTTTTTCTCAAACTACATGGATATATATATATATATTTATATATATATATTATTACTATTATCTTTAGGGGTTCATCCAGTATTGCATATTTCGCTCGTCGTACTTCCAAACGAGCTTTTCCCCTATTTTCCTTATTCTTTCTCCTTCATCCACTAACTCCTCACCAAAAGTGCGGAGTTCCTGCACGTTTTCGGTACTCATGGGTGGTGGTGGAGCGGGTATTGGGTCAGGGTATGGTGGTACGGGTTCTCCATATCGATATGGGTTCTCTAATATTTCCCGAACATACTGATCAGCATCCCAATATGGATCTAGAGGGTCAGGGTTGGGGTATGGTGCTATAGGGTTTGTAATGGGTTCCTCCTGTGGGTAGAGTTCTCGATAATCTCTATGTTCATTCTCCCATGGGTCATAAGCTAGAGGATTTGGTGCTGGGATTCTAGGGATTTCGTCTGGGTCGAAGGCGGGTATGGGAATCTGGTCTCCTGGGTTAGGTTCAATTTCCATGGGTTGGGTTGGGAACAGCGGTAGTGGCTGTGGTGCAATGATGTGTTCTAAGTTTGGGTCTGCGGCAGTGGTAGCTAGTATGTGAAAGTTGGCCAATCGCCTATTGATTATGTCTTGGGTCTGGGCATTCATCTCCCTATTTGTTGCTGTTAAAGCCTTTTGTTGCTGTAATTTCCTCATTCGCTTCCTACGCTCGTGTGCTCCCCGACTGAACCATCCTCTCTTTTTGGTATGGAATGGTTCTTCGGATTGCGCCTTAAATATGAAAATACCTTCTTCTGTATCAGCTGAATACCCCGAAGGAGTAGGCTGGGAAGAAGTACCTTCATCTCTAGGAGAACTAGACAATTGACGATAGGCATCCGAGGGACCTTGATCACTCATACTGTAAACTAACAAATTGTCAAATAACACAAAACAATAATATGCAGATATGCATGTAATCACATGGATTATTTCCTAACATAATGGATAAAATTTTGGTGTCAGTAGAACACTTCGGTGGCTGAAATCAGTGGCTGTAGCTCTGATACCACCTTCTGTCGCAACCCCTAACCCCTACCCCAGGAGGCGGGCTGCCGCGAGCTACTCAGAGCCAGTGGTATCGGTGTTTATTAATTTGGTAGCGGAAATTTCATCAGGACCGTAGTTAGGAAATAGTTTATCAGAGTAAAACACCACATTTTATAATTAATAAATATATGGGAAAAACCCAAGTTTTCATTACAAATATGTTTTTAGGGATAAACCCTAATTTATTTAAATAAAACTTCTTCTTTATTTAGGTAACTTTTATAGCCACTTTTCCAAGCCTTCAGTGCTCCCCAGCTGGCTTCTATTTGGCTTTCACATTTTGTTACTAGAAACGCGTTTAAAAACATTTTATCAGCAAGAAATACTGGCGAGTGACTCCCAGTTTAATCAAAACAGGTTTTATCATTTTACAACATTGAGGGCAATCCAGCAATTACATTTTTTTATATCTACTTTAATTACCACCCACGGTACTGTTAATCCTGACTGGTGGTAATGTTACTACTCACAGTGTAGTAACAAATTTTGTATACAAAACCCCAACATACCGACGATAATTGTAGATTTACAAATACTCAACCACTGTTATTTGTAATTTAAAATAATTGTGGTTTTGTAAAAACAGTTTATAAAATGAGGAATTACTCACATTGCTAATTTAGGTATTTCCTTGTGACTTCCTGGTTATAATCTATTAATTTAAACAATGCACACGCGTTAGTATAATAACCCAAATTTACAATAGCTATACCCTCCCCCCGAGACAGAACTCCAACGACTGAGTCGGGCAGAGCCTAGACATGCGTTACGGAGCTCTAGATCAATCGGGCAGAGTAACTAATATGCAACCGAGGGTTATAATACTTACAACGAGGCAGAGCTTCGCTAATTAGGGGGTATTATACCCGAGAATTATTTTTGCTATTAGAGAAATTGAGAGAGAGATTTTTGATTTGAACGTTTAGAACTGAATGTCGAAACCACAATTTATAGGCTGATCAGGGGGTTTCTCGCTGTCACGCCCCTTTCTGCGGCGGAAGCACGAGGTGTGATCATGAAAGGTTCTCATTGCATACGAAAGGTAAACATGCTACATGCTCGTAAAAATACTTCAAATACCATAATTTGAAAACATAAGATAGCGTTTACATCGCTAGACAGCTTAAAACATTGTCTTAAAAGTTTACAGCTTTATTTAAAGTTAAACACAAGCGACATCCACGAGCATAAGCAAGACCGCGCGCACATCCATCCTAGTTACCTGAAATACATGTGAGTTTTTGGAAAAACGTCAACATAAAGTTGGTGTGAATTCATGCAGTTTTGTATTTCACGTTTGTATACTTTGTATGAAAACATAGTTTGTGAATAAATCAAGTTTTCATATATAAATTCAGTTTCATGTGTACACCACGTACTCATGTATAATTCAATTTCTTCTTGAGTACTCCACGTACTCAAGTATAATTCCCATTTTCTTGAGTACCCCACGTACTTCAAGTATAATTCAATCTTTTCTTGAGTACCCCACGTACTCAAGTATTCATCAATTTTTAGTATGGTATGACTTTTATGTAAATAAAGTATTCCTGTAAGTATCAGGATTGTTAATGGGTTGCAAAGCCATTAACATGTGACACGACATAGGAAGTCACCAAACCTAAGGCATTTAATTGGTATATTCTGAGACACAAAAGCACTACTCGGTTCTCGCCCTCACCGAGAGTGTGGCTGCCAGGCACCCGTTAGATCTAACCTTTTGTTCTGCGGTCTAAGTATATTGTTGATTAATGGTGCTTCTGTACCCTATTCGTGACACTATTTCTCATAACGCATCCTACTTGGTTCTCGTCCTCACCAAGCGCGTTTCTTGTTATCATTTCTCATAGCGCCTCATACTTGGTTCTCGTTCTCACCAAGTTTGCTTCTCATATTCTTATATTTCGTCACACTTGGTTCTCGTTCTCACCAAGTGTACTTCTTGTATTCTTATATTTCGTCACACTTGGTTCTTGTTCTCACCAAGTGTACTTCTTGTATTTATATCATACCAATTATAAATTTTGTACATTTGTACATGTATTTCACCCCCGAAGTTATATAAACTGAAAACAGTTAAAGAAAAGGGGGAGCATGAACTCACAACTTTGCGTTCCTAGCGTCGTAAACTTCACCGGATTTGCTTAAATAACGTCGTAACCTATACGCATTTTCTTAACGTTAGTCACTAGACTTGCGTCGCACAAGTACAGTCACTTTCTTTTGTGTATATATTCTTGTGTTAAAAATATTTTATATTTTTAACTAAGTGTCTTACTTATATTATTTTCTCAAAAATAAATATAAGTCCTTTGTGTTTTGCACTTTGCACCCGAATTATGTATCTTGTATGTTGTATGTGTATTTTTATGTTTATACTCCTCATGAGTATTTAGTGTATTTTTAAGTCATAATACACTAGCACGTATAACACATACTATATACACTTAGCACAAAAGTTGGTGATCAAATAGTATATATTTTTCTCTCAAAAATATACATACTTATATCCATTTTTATTCTTGAAGAAATCCTTATTCTTATCACCAAAAATTAGGGAAACCTTGGTAATACTTTTAAATTCATTTTTAGGGAATAAGTTTCTCAAAAGCTTATATTTTTCTAAGTGTCAAAATTTATAAAAATTTTGACAGAGTTTCCCCTAAAAATGGAGGTTTCCCATGTTTTCAAAACATGTGTTTATTTTCTTTTAAATCGTCATCAATCATCAACAACAATTATCAACAATATTCATCAACAACAATCACTAATTTCTCCATTTCATGAACTTGAATATTTACAAAATGTGTAGTAACTTACTAGCACATTTAGTAAGTCTTGTTATCTTTAAAAATAATTTTAGTTTCTTAAAAACTTTATTTTTAAAGAATATGAAGTCTCACAACTTCTAGTCGAGATTCGCAAAAATATTTCTTTGTTAAATTTTTCTTGTGACACAAGTGTCCACACACTTGTTTATTTACTAAAAATGCTTTTAGTTCGGATAAGATCCGGGTTTTAGCAACACTAATATTTTTGCTTGGTTCTTCCGAAAAACCACTTATAGATCTTTAGATCTACTAGTTTAGAACTCCATTTTATAAGAAAAGTCGTTTTTACACAAGTTCATGTTTCCGTATGAAAGGGTTCGTCATCTAATTATTTTTACACTAAACATAGTGCTAGTTCATGTTCCATGAACATGACCTAGCGTGGTTAGATGACGATCCGTTCCCCTACTAGCATCCGACAATAATAAATAACCATAACAAAACAAGTTCCATAAGTTTTACACTAATATTTACTCATTAACCACCATATTCATCATTCTAACAAGACTTTAAACTTTGATCTTATATGTTTATGATTTTTATCTGACAAATCTCTTATTAACCACTTTAGACAAGATCAATAGGGTGTTTAGAGTCACTTACTACTAGCTCGTGGCTAGGGAAGAAACTAGACGAAAAATGGGTGGTTAATAGCGTTGTGGTGAGGTCCTTGGCAATCCGTAAGCACCGGGTCTTCTTGTATGAGATCCTTCACCTTTGTGTATGCTTGGAAATGCAAGATCAAAATTGAAAGTGGGTGGAGTGATGGTTGTGGTGTTCGGCCGTAAGCAAAGAAAAGAGAAAGAGAGTTGTGATTTGTAAATGAAATGGTGGCCTAATATTTTTAATTATAAGCCATTCATCCTATTACCCTTAGGATAAAATGTCTTCTAGATATAAGACATAAGCTAATAAAATATTAAAAGGTGTAAGGGCTTGTCCCACTTATGGGAACCGAACGGTCAAGAAGGTGGCGAATTTGTGGGATTTCAACTAATAGTTTGGTATTAGTTAGGTTAGTTTAGGAAAAAAAAATTAAATTACTAGTGTGTTGTAATTTATAACGAGTGTTAGGGTATTCGGGGACCCTAACTAGCTCAGAAAAATAAAAACAATGCTTCTAGCATTATTTTAGTGTTTCGGGTAATATCCAGTTGTTCGGTTATACACCGGTTCGTTAAAGCGCTAAATTACACTTTTTAGTGTCTAATAAGTACATTTTTGTAACACTTTCGATTCCCGACACTTAGGGAAACATTCTGACTGAAAAATTATATTTTCTGCATAATATTCGTGTGCTAAAAGTTGAATTATTGCTGAATTATACAAAATTCTGCACTTAAAGTGCGTTTCGGGTGCTTTTTAGTGCTTATTTTTGCTTTCGCAATGTTTATAAATTAAACCCTTATATGTACTCTTGGGTTTCAATGTACTTTTGTCGTCGGACCTACACCTAGGCCTCAATTTTATTGTCTGCCCGCTTTCTGCAGTTCTGTTGACACAGTGTGTCTTACCGGTGAGTTTACTGGTATAACTGACGCAACGCTCTCGTTTATGCATAAAGCAATATTTTTGTAGTATACAACGTGCATGAATTCACTTGTTTAGTATGTGTTCAGACATTGCTGACAATTAAGTACATAACTGCAGTCATTAAATAATGATTAAAGTGTACGGAAATTACCGGTTTGGTGCCAGTTGTCACACTCGCGCCCTGCAAAAGATGAAGACAGGGCATTCGCGGCCCGCGAGTTAGGCTTGCTAGGGCCTAGCCTTGGCCAGTCACCGGTATAGGCTTGCCGGGTGTCATGCCACGTGGCGGGCTGGGGTGTCGCCACTTAACTCTCGCTCGCGCCCCGCGACGGACCAAGAAGAGTCTGTCGCACCCTGCGAGAGCCCACTAGACGTGATTTTATTTATTTTTATTAAATTAAAGGTATTTCGGGCCTATTTTTCATATACGGTGTATATTTTAGGACATCTAGGGGTGTTTTAAGAGTTTAAGGAGGGTTGTTATAGTGCAACAGGTGTAACAGCCACCATCAACCACATGCACAATGTCGCATTTGTACCAACTGTTGGAAATCGGGTCATCTTGTCAATACTTGCCCTTTTACTCTTGCACCAAATCAAGCGGCACAACAACCTGCTCAACAGCCTGCACGACCTCGCTATCCTTCTGGTTCATGCTACAATTGTACGGATCTGACCCACTACAGAAATCAATGCCCGAGGTTGGCTAATGCAAACTAGGCTCAGGCTCGTGGAAGAGTCTTCAACATGAATGCAAACAAGGCGCGTGCAGACAATAAGGTGGTGAATGGTACGTTCTTTGTTAACAACCAACCTGCTTCTGTTCTTTTTTATTCGGGTGCCGATAAGAGTTTTGTATCCTTAGCTTTTGAGCCTTTGCTTTCCATGACTAGAACAAAACTAGCAAAGCCCTTAACAGTAGAAGTAGCTAGTGGTCAACCCGTTGTACTTGATTTTGTTCTTCGAAATTGCCAGCTGAACCTTAATAACCATCTTTTTCCTATTGACCTCACGCCAATGCAACTTGGGAGCTTTGATGTTATACTAGGAATGGATTGGTTAGCCAAGTATCATGCGGAGGTAGTTTGTTTTGAAAAGATTGTCCGTATACCGCTTTTGACTGGTAAGATCTTAGAGGTTCATGGTGAGAAACCTGCTAGTAGTCTTAAACTCATGGCGTGTACTCAAGCTCAAAAATACCTACGAAAGAACTATGTGGCTTTCTTGGCACATATTGTAGAGGAGAAAGGCAAAGGTAAGACTATTCAAGGCATCCCTGTTGTTCGGGATTATCCTGAGGTGTTTCCTGAAGAATTACCTGGTTTACCCCCAGCACGCCAAGTTGAGTTTCTTATTGATCTTGTACCTGGTGCTAATCCTATTGCTAAATCTCCATATCGCCTTGCACCGTCTGAGATGCAAGAATTATCGAAACAACTTCAGGAGCTTTTTGACAAAGGATTTATTCGTCCAAGCTTTTCACCTTGGGGTGCTCCCGTTCTATTTGTGAAAAAGAAAGATGGATCTTTCAGGATGTGTATCGATTATCGTGAGCTCAACAAACTCACAATCAAGAATCGATATCCCCTACCTCGCATTGATGATCTCTTTAATCAGTTACAGGGTGCTACTTGCTTTTCAAAGATTGATCTACGTTTTGGGTATCATCAGATTCGTGTACTCGAAGAAGATATTCCCAAGACAGCTTTTCGCACAAGATATGGTCACTATGAGTTTACTGTTATGCCCTTTGGTTTGACTAATGCTCCTGCTGTTTTCATGGACTTGATGAATAGGGTTTGTAAGCCTTATTTAGACAAGTTAATCATTGTTTTCATTGATGATATTTTGATCTATTCAAAGACACGAGCCGATCATGAACAACATCTCCGTCTTACAATGGAACTCCTAAAAAAAGAACAATTTTTCGCCAAATTCCCCAAGTGCGAATTTTGGCTTAAGGAAGTTCAATTTTTGGGACACATTGTCAACAAACAAGGTATTCATGTAGATCCCGCCAAAATCAGTGCAATTAAGGATTGGGATACACCAACTACTCCTACCGAGGTTCGTTCATTTCTTGGTCTCACGGGTTATTACCGCCGTTGTCACACCCCAACCGATGGCGGAAACATCAGGGCGCGGCACTGAACGAAACAGATTGTCCAGGAGAATCCATAACAACTATTAATTATAATATATTAAAGGTTCCTGTCCCATACCACAAACATATACAATAAAACAGTTATTACAGACGTTGTTCTCAAAGACAAATAATCCATTCCGACAACTCAGATTTTATTTAGTTTGTTTCTAGATTATCTCCTACCTTGATTCCAGCAAATAAAGCAAGCATCCTAAACACCTGTCACATACGTTAAAATTGAGGTCAATACACATAGTGTAAAGGTGAGCATACAAGTTTAATAGTATAATAGTAGCGAAAGCGATTTATGCATAACCAGCATGTAACATGTATAATGTGAAGCAGGTAGGTTATCAACAATGAAATATGCACAGACGTGACTGCGAGTTATAGAATGCGCAACACATATCACCACTGTGACACGTGAAGAAAAGCCCTTAACAACCCCCGTCCACGACAGGTGTTGAGTCCAAACTATAGTACTATCGTTGCTAAGGTGTCAGGCAACAATCACTGTGTACACATAACATACTAGCATTCATCGAATAACACGTATAACATGCAGAGCAGTTAGCGTCTAAAAGTGTTTGCGTTGTGTGTTGATCGTGATTTGATATATGTAACGTATGTAATACCCAAAAGTTCTTAAAGCAAAAAGGGATCGAGTATACTCACAGATCGTGTTTAACAAGTAAACACAGTCTTGGATTGAAGGGAGCGCTGGAAAGTTAGCCTGATTACAGAACGATAGCATAAGCGATGAACGGTGTGTTAAACGGGGTGAGTGAAATGAGTGACGAAGGGTCATCCGATCGGATGACAATCCAGACGGATGGTCATCCGGTTGGATGGCCATTTGGTTGGTTTGTCATTTGTTTGGGATGGATGTGTTTGTGTATGATGGAACTTTGAAGTTTTCGTTGTAGCATTTTATAAAATAAGAAGTGTTTCTACAATTCGGATGGCAATTCGTTTGAAACTAGCATACTTTGCATTTTTGTGAAAAATCTAAGTGTTGGAAAATATCACAAGCATTGAACGTCACAAGTCATCCGATCGGATTGTCGTTCGATCGGATGGCAATCCGATCGGATGGCAGTCCGTTCAGCAACCTGTTTGTTTTGAAAACTTGTAAAAATTTGCTAAGTTTGGAAAGTTTTGCCATGGTACCGAGACGGTATGACAACGTGTCAAACAACGGAACCTCATCAAGTCCAAGTCATCCGATCGGATGGGAATCACCCTGTCGGATCAGTTAACTGTTCTTGACGGTTATTCATGTTCAACCCGTGAATCGGTTGTCTCTTTGATAGAAATCCGTTCTTGGACCGACACTTCTCTTGAGAAGGAGTAGAAGGCCTAAATGAGCTCGAATCCTATCGGTTTTTATGTTAAAAGTTGAGAAAATTGAAGAAAAGTGGAAATCAGTTGGAAAATGTTTAGATTATGACGAAATCAGTGTTTAAACATGTTGAAATCTCTTAGATCTGAGTTGTCCTTGGTGGAATGAGGTCACACTTTGAAGTTCATGAGAACCCATGATGACATCACCCTAGAACAGCCCAAATCAGCCGATTTCATGGTGAAAAGTTAAATTTGATGGTGAAAATGATGAAGAAGTGTGTGTAGATGATAGAAGTACAAGATTTGGGGTAGAAACTTACAAGAATCGCAAGGAATCGAGAGAAAATAGGGTTGGAACGTGCTGGTCGAACGAGAGATGTCACATTACATGAACTGTGATGTGACATGTTGTATTTATAGGAGACAGAAAGAGAAAGGTGGTGTGCAGTGATGGATCGAAGGGCAGTTCGATCGGATGGCCATTCGATCAGATGGGTTTAGCGGGTTAGTTTTCGACTTTTCGTTTTGTGCGTTGTGGTATGTTTCGAGTAAGCGATGCGATAGTATTACCCATTAATTACACAAATAACCTAACTACTAACTAACATAAAAGAAATCCTTAAATCTCGAGTTCGCGATAAGATTACGTCGTAATGGGGTTGCGATTGCGTTTGCGAATAACTACCTCAACATTAACATAACATGCACAAGTAACACAATAATAACACACACGTAAAACAATATCCATAACTTGTAATTCGAGTTATGATGCGATAGCAATAAGTCGATTAGCGATTAAATAGCGATTTATTACATTTACTCCACATAATACAACTAAAGTAGCATAAAATTAAAGTATCGATTAACGAGTAGAGAAGTACAAGTAATAATTAGGCAAGGAATGATAGATCGAATTATCAATCTTTTCTTCCTTTGACTTTGACTTTGACTTGTATTTTGACTTTAAAAAGTCGGGTTGTTACAGCCTCCCCTACTTTAGGAAATTTTGTCCCGAAATTTAAGGCGCAGGCGTAACAAATAGTTGTGGATACTTAGCCTTCATATCACTTTCGAGTTCTCAGGTGAACTCGGCGCCACGTTTGCCTTCCCAGCGAACCTTCACAATGGGAATTAGTGAGCGTCAGAGTTTCTTGGTTTCTCGATCCATGATCTTGACTGGTTTCTCCACGAAGTGTAATGTTTCGTCCACTTGTAGATCCTCGAGGGGGGACATGTAAATCATGGTCGGCTAGACACCTTTTGAGGTTTGAAACATGGAAAGTCGGGTGGACGTTACTAATTTCCTCCGATAGTTCGAGTCTGTAGGCCACTTTGCTAATTCTTTCCAGAATTTTAAAGGGTCCAACATATCGAGGCGCGAGCTTTCCTTTCTAGCCGAATCTGATCACCCCCTTCCAAGGTGCAACCTTTAGGAGTACGTGATCGCCAACGTCAAATTCATGGGGCTTGCGGCGTCTATCAGCGTAACTCTTTTGACGACTCAGAGCTTTCAGGAGATTGTCTCGAATTTGGAGGATTTTGTCAGTCGTTTCTTGCAATAACTCAGGACCGGTAATTTGCGCATCCCCGATCTCATGCTATACAATAGGCGATCGACATTTTCTTCCATATAATGCCTCAAATGGTGCCATCTGAATGCTATAGTGATAACTATTATTGTACGAGAATTCGACTAGAGGTAAATGTGAATCCCAATTACCACCGAAATCTATCACACACGAACAAAGCATATCTTCAAGGGTACGGATCGTGCGTTCAGTCTGACCATTGGTCTGGGGATGGAATGCAGTACTATGATTGAGTGTAGTACCGAGAGCTGATTGAATCGTTTCCCAAAGATGCGAGGTAAACCGACCATCGCGGTCAGAGATGATGTCACGAGGTGTCCCGCGCCGACAAATGACTTTGTCGGTGTAGATTCGTGCTAATCATTCTACCTTATAGTCTTCCCGTATCGTAGAAAGTGGGCGGATTTGGTGAGATGGTCAATGATAACCCAGATGTTGTCGTGACCTGATGGCGTGCGCGGAAGTTTCGTAATGAAATCCATGGCTATACTCTCCCATTTCCACATGGGAATTTCGGGTTGTACGAGTAAGCCAGAGGGGCGTTGATGCTCAGCCTTTACTTTCGAACAAGTCAGGCACTTCGAAACGTAGATAGCGATATCTCTTTTCATGCCCGGCCACCAGTACTTGTAGTGAAGGTCCTGGTACATCTTATCAGCACCGGGATGAATGGAATATCGAGACTTGTGGGCTTCGTCTAGCAGGATCTCTCGTAAATTAGTGCGTTTGGGAATCCAAATTCTTTCAAGGTAGTGAAATATATCGTTCGATTTATTCACTAGTTGATCACCGTTATTGATAATCCTTTCTTTATTCAAAGTGCGTTCGGTAAAGCAAGCATGTTGAGCGTCACGGATAAGAGCTTCGAGATTGTTGGGCTTGAGTGTTACGAACGCTATGCAAATAGCTTCGTCGACTTAGAGCGTCGGCAACGACATTTGCTTTGCCTGGATGGTAACGAATCTCACAGTCGTAATCGTTAAGGAGTTCAACCCATCGGCGTTGGCGCATGTTCAGCTCTTTCTGGTTAAAGATGTGTTGTAGGCTCTTGTGGTCAGTGAAGACCGTACACTTGGTACCATAAAGGTAGTGTTGCCAAATCTTTAACGCAAAAACAACTGCACCAAGCTCGGGATCATGGGTTATGTAGTTCTTCTCGTGGATCTTGAGCTGACGAGAGGCGTACGTGATAACCTTGTCTCGTTGCATAAGAACACAACCGAGGCCAAGGTTAGAGCCATCGTAGTAGACTACGAAGTCGTCGTTTCCGTCGGGTAGTGAGAGCACGGAGCGTTACATAGCATGAGTTTCAGATTTTGAAAGGCCTCCTCTTGTTCGGTTCCCCAAACAAAAGGTTTGTCCTTGTGTGTAAGCGAGGTGAGAGGTACAGCGATCTTCGAGAAATCAACGATGAATCGACGGTAGTAACCCGCCAATCCGAGAAAAGGGCGAACTTCAAACGGGTTTTTTGGTGTAACCCAACTCTTAACAGCTTCGATCTTCGCGGGATCGACATGAATAACTTGACTATTGACAATGTGACCAAGGAATTGAACCTCCTCGAGCCAAAATTCACACTTGGAGAACTTGGCATACAGACGGTTTCCCTGGAGTAGATCAAGAACCAAATGGAGATGTTGCGCGTGTTTGGCTTTTGACTTGGAATAGATCAGGATATCATCGATAAACACGATGACGAAGCGGTTAAGAAAGGTTTTACGCACGTGATTCATTAGATCCATAAAGACTACGGGGGCGTTAGTTAAACCAAAGGGCATAACAACAAACTCGTAGTGGTCGTATCGGGTTCGAAAAGCGGTTTTGGGTATATATTCCTCTTGGATTCGTAACTGATGATAGCCTGAACGTAAATCAATCTTCGAGAAACGCGTAGCACCTTGTAACTGATCAAACAAATCATCGATTCGAGGTAAGGGATAGCGATTCTTGATGGTAAGCTTATTCAATTCCATGTAGTCGATGCACATCGGAAACGATCTGTCCTTCTTTTTAACGAAAAGGACAGGAGTGCCCCAAGGAGAGATGCTAGGGAGAATGAAGCCTTTATCAAGCAGTTCCTGGAGCTGACTCGAGAGTTCGCGCATTTCAGATGGAGCGAGACGATAAGGCGCTCTAGCAATAGGATTTGCTCTAGGAATGAGGTCAATTCAAAAGTCGATATCACAAGTGGGCGGTAAACCAGGTAAATCATCAGGAAAGACATTAGGAAAATCATGAACCACATGCACCTTATCCATTACCTTAACTTCCTTTTCCTTCGCTACTACGATGTGTGCCAAGAAAGCTTGGTATTCCTTGCGGAGATACTTGCTAGCTTGGACACATGACATAAGTTGCAACTTCTTCGAAGTGACTTCGCCATAAACACACAATTGATCGCCGTTTGCGAGAGAGAAACGAATCATTTTATCAAAACAGAAAATTTCAGCATGATTCTCCTGAAGGAAATCCATGCCTACTATGATGTCAAAACTACGAGTTGCATCGGGATGAGATTGATCGGGAAAACCTGACTGTTGAGTTCAAGAGTACAGTCGCACAGAACGGAACTAACAGTGACGGTTCTTCCAGTGGCAACTTCTACATCGAATGTTGATGGGAGGTTAACGCGTTTACAGTTTAGGACCCTTTCGAATTCGAACGATACAAAACAGTTATCGGCTCTAGTGTCAAACAAACACGAAGCATATATACCATTTACGAGAAACGTACCATTAACCACGTTGTTGTCTGCCTGAGCCTAACGGGCTTTGATAATGAAGACTCACCCGCGGGCTGCTTGCTGAGCTGGCTGCTGCTGCTGCCACTGTTGGTGTTGTTGCTGCGTTGGTTACTGCTGCTGCTATGGCTCTTGCTTCACCACTCTGTTCGGGAAGACATTTGTGAAGTGGTTAGGATCACCATACGCATAGCAGGCTCTTGCGTGAGCAGCGGGAGCAGGAACTGCTTGTTGTCCCTGAGGAGCTGGCATAACAGGAGCTTGAACTTGAGCTGGAGCTTGGCGGGGACTAGTAAGGCAGTTAGCAGTAAAATGGCCGTACAGGTTGAAGTGTACATAAAATCGACATGCAATTCCAACCGGGTGATGATAGGTACAAGTAGGGCAGAGCGGGTGTGGACCAGTATATGCACGCTTGGTCGGCGGTGCATTGGTCACTGGTGCCGCTACTTGACGGTTCTGGGGTTGTGGTGGAGCGGGTACTGCATTGAGTGGAGCGGCGGTGACAGTACAGTTCTTGTTGTTGTTGTTGTTCGTGCGCTTACGGCGTGAAGACTTGGAAGCTTGCGGTGCGGCGGTTTCAGCGGAGGGAGCAGCGGTAACTTGATGAAGACTTTTGGTGGTTTTATCGAAGTAACCAGCCAATACTCGCTTGTCATTGATCTTGGCAGCGAGTACATAAGTCTTTTCGTTAGTTGTCGTCTTCGCAGCTTGAACGAAGTCAGCAACACAATCCGGTAAAGCACGGATGTATTTCTTGATCGTCATTTTAGGTGTTGCCACCTGGCTTGGACAAATGATACTTAGCTGCTTAAAGCGAGATGTTAGACCAGTGTTGTTGCCACCATCCTGCTTGATGTTCCAAAATTCGTTCTCCAGCTTTTGGAGCTCATGGGGTAGGCATAATTCCTTCATCATGAGTTCCTTCAACTCATCCCAAGTAAGCCCATGGGCTGCATCGTTCCCACACTTGTTCCTTTCAGCTGTCCACCAATCCAGAGCCCTGGATTGGAAGACGCCTGTTGCATTGACAATGCGTAGGTGATCGGGACATCCGCTCTGGCGTAGCGTGACTTCAATTGAGTCGAAACATTGAAACATAGCGCTTGGTCCGTCTTTGTCCGTGAAGTCTTTTGGGCCGCAGGCCTTAAACTGCTTAAAGCTGAAAGTACCCTTAGGCGAGCCAGTCCTTGATTCTTCAGAGGACTTGCGGGTGTTTTCATTAAGCTCGCTGACAATTTACGGAATGACCTTAGACATCGGCTTTGTGACTAGAGCAGCGATACGTTTGTCCTCATGGTTTCGGCGGGTGGCTCGGGAAGTGGGCGATCCAAATGACGACATTGTCTGCAATAGACATCGTCACAGGACTCAGACACAAATTTCGATTATCCCTACTATAGTCTAGCGATTTCTCCAAAAGGTACTTTACGTAAAGCACAGGAACACGTTTACATCCGTCATATAATCACAGAGGCACATAAATCATGTAGGCACGTAAGCACAGAAACACATAAGCACGTAGAGCACAAAAGCACGTAATCCACGTAAGCACATATTCCACTATATTTTGCACGTATTCACCTACATATTTTGCACGTATCCACCTATCTTTCAAAGTTGCGATAAGCGATCGAGAGTTACGAATGCGAGTAGCGATAGCGAGTAGCGTAGACAGCGATTAGCGTTGCGAATGGCTCATAGTGTATCTACGATTTGTCAGCGTTTTGAGATGTGAATAGCTGTGCGTGATTGATGTGTTCCATAAAGTGAGGTGCGAAAAGCATATATATTTCCAAAATCAAAACACATAAACATGAAAAACCACATAAAAACACATAAATTTACACATAAAATCGAGGAATCAGCGGCTGCGAGTCCAGAATCGAAACTGTAGGATCGTGTACGAACCCGAATGAGTCGTTCAGAGGAGTTTTAATCAGTTACAGGTGCGGAAAACAAGTAACTGATGTAGAAACAGCTAATTCTTCACTTTAACTACTGATTTTATTGATTAGATCACAAATACATTCAGTCTTCACACCAGCAACACTTCGGTATGGAATACAAGGACTTGTTATTTGATTTCGCTCATAGTGACCTATTTATAGGGTCCTGATTCCGCCCGAAACATACAAGAGCCATTTGGAGCGGAATTAGAACTTGGTGATTCCGCTCGAAAAGACAAAAATGACAGTTTGGAGCGGAATTAACCTCAGGAGCGAAATCAGCATTTACAAGACATAAAACTTCTTATTTTCTCGAATAATGTGCCCTGATCTATTCAATCTAGTCTAAGACTCGATACAATATGAAGTCGACAGATGTATGCACTAACAGACTCCCCCTCAGATGTTGACGAGTCTCACGTGTCGAGTCTGACTTTGTCATGTCTTCGCATCTTCAGTCTTGATCAGTCTCTGGGCTTCATTCTTTCACTCAGCATTAGCAGACTCCCCCTAACAATGTGCTGGCATTCTTTTAGTTCTTCAGCATCATCTGCTTCAGGATCGTAATCTGGCTTTCACACTCTCTTCTCTTAGTCTTCAGTTATAGGAAACCTGGCTCTTTAAAACACAAGTTTGTCAAGATCGAATAACCTGGCTCTTCTGGATGTTGTTCCAAGATCGAAACCTGGCTTTTATCCAACTCAGGTATTCTCAGAACTGATAAATCCAGCTCTTTCATAATCCTGCACAATCTCTACCTCAAAGTAAATTTTCTAAATTTAACAATTCAACGTATGCACTAACACTGACTCTCCCTCAAAAATAACTCAATATTCTTGATGAACCACTTTAAAATTTGATCAAAACACATTTGATTTTCAAACATATACTTCTTTTCACAAACATGTCATCATGTTTAGCACTTGGGATTTTGAAAATCAGCTCTCCAACATCAGTTGTCGAAAATCTTTTTGGATTTTTCAAAAAATTTATGCTAAAACACACCTAAAATCTTTTTAAATTTTTGAATATAACGAAATGCAGTAAAGAAATATTTACAGACAATATTTTTGTGAGTTTGTGCAAGAGGATCAAATCAGTTTTTGACAAATCACAAGTACCGTTGAGCTGAGTTACACATTAAGAATTAAACAATTCACTTAGATTGCCGATATACTGATCCACTTAAATGCTCACACAAATTTCAACTGATTCAGGATATGAGTTAGATGTTTTAAGGACTTAAACTCATTCATGTGTCCCACCTCTTGAATATACTCCCGTATCCAGATCCCAATATTCAGTCTTACAGGTGAGTATACCACAGATGATATCTGTCAGGGAATAAATTATAGTACGAAACCGTGAGAGCTCAGGTCAGAACTTCCGTTCAGCAGAGAGATGACGGCTCGACTTTTGGTGTGTCCCCTTTAGAGGATCTTTTGTTTACAACAGCAATGACTATCAATTTTATTGTTTCATCAATTTGCTGAGGGCGGCGCTATGTTTCAAGCAAGCAGAAAGTATTCTCCGGGGACTAGGTCAGAATTTCCATTCAGGAGAAGTCCCGGGATAATACCCCAGATATCACTGAGCATAAAGACCTAGTATCTCAGAAAGAGGGACCTTTCAAACGAGATTTCAGGGGTTACCTATATATCCAAGTAGTGTTCCCCACGAAATAAGCAAGTTTGAATTTAAGTTTATATCCCGAAAAAGCTTACTAAATGTGTAAAAACCTATCGGCATATCATCAGTGAGACCGTTTAATGCTATTTAAACAATACAAGTCTTTTGCATACTGTAACTGTCTACTGATGTACTATCATTTCCTCTTCTTTGACACAAAAACTCATTTTTGTATTTTATCATGTTTTTGCCTTTATCATGCAAACACATTTTAGAAAATATGAAAATAAACTATACAATAATATTGACAACTGATATCGAATCGCTTCAATTCGCCATTCACTTAGCATAAACAATCAGAACTCCCCCTTACACAAAACTATTTTCTCATTATGATTTCAAAACACTTAAGTTTGTTTTAACCAAAATGATTTTTCTGGAAACTAAGTTTTGTTGATTTTATCACTTGTAAAGTTTGGGGTTTGGTTCATCACATTGTCTTTCAATTACTACTAGTAAGTTTGGTCCAATCAAGTTCAACCTAATGACATTGATTAACCATTTGTAGGAAAAACAAGTACAACTTAATGTCCTTGATTTACCACATGTAAATGAAAACCTTCATTAACCAACTTGTAGGAATATCACATCTACACAAATTTATTTTACCAACAAAGATGTCGATTCCTGCTTCACACTTACCAACCTGGAAGCTCCGGCAATTCACACTTATATTGCAAAAATTTAACCTTTATAAGATTCATTTACAATCATCAATTATCAAGAAAGATGCCGATTCCTGATCCACGATTACAAACTTGGGATCTCCGGCAAAGTCAGATGTTCAAGGGAAAAGAATTTCCACCCAAGTCTGACCAACCTTGGGTGTTTTTAGCTCCTTTAGCTCTTGTTCAGTTGGGTTAAAAGTTGCTTTCTTTGTTGCGTAAAAATCTTTAACCCCTTTTACTTTCCCATCAAGCATTTTCCCAAAAATTTTCTTAACATTTCCATTGAAAACTTTTTCAACATCAAATTCCTTTTTATCAGAAAAGAAGTGATTTGAAATCTCAACCTTACCAACCTTTTGCTTAATCTTTTCAAACGTCAGTGATGGAAATTCATCATCATTCACTGAAGATACAAAATTTACCTCATCTTGTGGCTCTTCTGGCTTTGTGGAACCAGATTCATCGCCGACTTTTACATCACCATTCTTGACAATCCATATTTGGTTATCTTTTGCTTTCTTTTTGTAAAAATTCTTTTTAGAACATTCACCAACCTCATAAGTTGAATTTTCAAATATTTTGAATTTTTCGGTTGGTGGTTCAACATCAACAACTATTTCTTTCAGTTTTTCAGAAACTCCCTGTTTAGTCTTAGCATTTTTCGGACAGTTCCATGCAATGTGACCAGCTTCATTGCATTTGAAACAGGTTCAAGTCTCTTTTGGATGAAACACCCCAGTTCCATTCCTTTTCTTCTCAGCAAGAAACTCCTGGTTTGAGTGTTTCCAGAAAGGTTTCTTCTGTTCTTCTTCTGCACTTCCTCCTGAAACAAATTCTGTTTTTGTTTTAGAATTTTTCTCATTTTTATAATTTTCTGGTGGAATAAAACCTAATCCTATCTTTTTGGAGCTACCATTATGGTTTAATTTCTTTTGAAATCCAGAACCAGAATTGTAACCCTTTTTCTTGTTTAATCGTTGTTGAACTCTTGAAGTGTATTTTTTAGGTTTTTCAGTAAGATTTAAATCTTTTATTTCAGAAATCTTAATTTCTGTCATTTTGAAAACCTTTTTGATCATTTCCAATCTAACACTTCTTATTGGAAACTCTTTATCAGAATATAATTTGTCAGAATCATTTAAAGTGTATGCTACTTCAAATGTTTCATCATCCAAATTTGCTTTTGATAACAAAAACTCTTTACTGTATGCCTGTTTAACCGATGATTTTGAACTGTTGACTGACGAACTTGAACCTCCAGACACAGACTTTGACTCAGACTCCTCATCTGTATCCAACACCTGATCGACCACCTTTTTGATTAACTCAGACTCATGATCAGTGTCAGACGATGTAAAAACGACGTCAATGTTTTCTGGTAATTCATCAATTGTGTCTGTTTTTAACTTTATATTGACTGCTTTTTCAAGTTGCTCCTCATTTGGTTTTCTGGGAGAATAACCTTCCTAGATCGGAGGCGGACACTTGTTATAGCTAGCAGTCGGTTTCTTACCAGTATCCTTCATCTTTGACTTGTCATCTTTGAATGCTTCAAAACCTGCAACAGTCGGATAAATTCGATCAATAAGATAATCAGAACTAGAATAACTCTGCATTAATCTTCTGATTCTCTCATTCTCAATCTTCTCCTTCTCTAACTCTTGCTTCCACTTTGCATTTTCTTCGATGTAAAAGTTAATAGCTTTCTGCTTCGTCATCAATGTTGTATTCATCATTGTCAAAGCATTTTCTCTTTCAGAGTTTGTCTTTTGAAGACCAGTTACTGTTCTGTTCAAAACATCATAAGACTCCTTTACATAGTTGAGATTGAACTGTAATTGTTCTTTCATCTTCTCAAGCTCAACCAGCTTTTCATCTTTTGCTGCACATTCCTTGCAAGGTTCCAAACACTTTGTGCAAGGCTTGATGACTTCCACAATCTTTTCAACTTCTATTATCTTCTCAGTTTCAACAATTTTCTCAACTTCATGTATCTTTTCTGGTTCAGCAATCTCATCAGCAACACTCTTTACTTCTTCATTCTGAACAGCTTTCTTTGTTTGATCACCACTTTCAGACTTCCGTTTCATTTGTTCTTTTGCAGCTTGTTTCTCTTTCAATTTTTCCAAGCGATCTGCAAAATAAAAATGAAAACTTTCAGGAGATAGATGAGTTTTAGCAACATTAATATGTCGTTCTTCTTCATCATCACTACTATCATCAATTGGTGACTGATCAAACTCAATTGAATTTTCAGCATTATCATCTGAAGAATCAGAATCAGCTGGTGTTTGATCAAAAACAACTTCCTTTTCTGAACTTTCATCACTTTGTGAACTTTCATCTGAGCTTTGTGAACTTTCTTTAGATGCAACAGATTCTTCTTCCACATTCTTCACAGTTTCACCAATAGACTTCATCCATGTGGTAAACATATCTGGTTCTTTCAAAATTTTAGCAATGAAATCTTTTAATTCTCCTTTTTCACCAACAAACATATCCCAGCTAAATCCTTCAGGCAATTTTTCATCATCTTGAAAATTCCAGTTAAAGTTCTCTTGATTCCCCAGACATGCTCTTTTTGAATCCTCGATCACTTTTCTACCATGAGCCACCTGTGGTTCTTGTAGTTGTTGCTGACCAACTTGTTGATAAATGGCTTTCCGGTAGTAGTCATCTTTTCCAAACGGATTCTTCACTTCACTAGCTTCCCTGTTCTTACATTCTCTTTTAAAATGGCCTTTCTCCCTGCATCGAAAACAAGTAACTTTAGATTTATCAAAACCTAAAGTAGACACATGTGCATCAAGAAAGTCATTTCTTCCTGTAATCAGCTTTAACTTTTCAGCTCATCTAAGAACACTAGCTAGACACCATTTGATGTCCATTAATTCCATTTCTTCGGCGTCTATCTGATCGTAATCCTCCTTTGTGAGCATAGGATTCCCGATCCGCCCTACCACTAAACCTTCATAAGATAGCAACACAGAACCAAGTAAAGCCATGTGATCTTTCGCAATCTCTTCAGAAAAACTTTGACCATCTGGAAGATTCAAGGCAATATTGCATTGTATCACATAACCACTTCCACTTTTTGTACTTTGAGAACTGAAACTTGAAGTTGTGCTCTTTGGATTAACACCCGGGTATGAAGAAAAACCACTACTGCTTTTAGGACTTTGATCAACATTTTCAGTAGAATCTCCCGCACTAAATGCAGTTTGTATCTTTGGGCTTCTTTCAATTTCTGGAACACTGCCTTTGTAGTACATTTTTACATCCTGTTGACCACTCGAACTATTCATTCTCGCGATCTTCTGTTGTTCCAAATCTTGACTTTCAATCTTTTCAATAAACTGAGAAATCTTTAACCCATCATAAACCCCGGTATTTTTCAAAATCATCAAGTAAGTTCCCCACTCTTTCTGCGGTAAAGCGTCCGCTAACTTGTCTACCCACTCATCAGGATCTTTGGTTATACCAATCATCGACATAGATCGCACTAAATGGCAGTAACGTTCAATCAGCTTCTTCGTGTCTTCTCCTGGTAAACTACTGAACAGATCAAACTCTTTCTTGAGCAACGCCTTCTTGCTCTTAATCATGTTCTCACTCCCCTCAAACTTAACAAGTAGAGCATCCCAGATTGACTTTGAAGTTTTATCATGTTGAAGCAGAATGAAAATGTCTTCTTTGATTGCCTGCTGTAATAGACTAATCATCATCTTTTCAGCACGATACATATCTCGTTCTTGATCACTAAACTCAGAAATTGTTTTCACAACTTGCAAATCAGTACGAGGTAAAACATATTTCTTCAGAATACACTCCCATGACCTAAGATGATTTGCCTGAACCCAGTTTTCGAACCTGTCTTTCCACCCGTAATATTCTTCAATACTCATTAGTTTCGGGGGCTTTTGTAACGTTCCGGTCTTGTTTTCCAAATTCATATTATGAGCAATAGAAGCCGGAGTAGTAGGAGATGAAGCGAACGCGTTGTAGAACTCTTCACTCATGATGACGTATCACGTGTTTCAAAAACAGGAGCTTTCGAGCGGAATTAACCCAAATATACCTTTGGAGCGAAATAGCAAACAATCCTTAGGAGCGAAATCACTAATTTGTACACTTGGAGCGAAATCACAATGTATACTGGAGCGAAATCAGAAACAATCAGCAACTAGGAGCGAAAACACTAATTTGTACACTTGGAGCGAAATCCCAATTCACTGGAGCGGAATCAAAAATTTCTAGGAGCGGAATCAACAAATGAACCTTGGAGCGGAATCTAAACTTTACCCTGGAGCGGAATCATCACATATTCTGGAGCGGAATCTCAGAGAAGGTGTCCTAGAGCGGAATCAGCAATGATTCTGGAGCGAAATCAGACAAGTAACATTCATTTCGAGCGGAATCAAAAATTGTCTGTTCGAGCGGAATCAGTTCGTGGGTCAATTTTGTCCATTTTTAGTCCGTATTTTAACATGAAACTTTCAAGGGTTTGTCTATGTTCAATATTAAACAGTCTGTGAAAATTTGAACTGGTTTTGACCGTGAAATCTTTCTGAAATGATGAAAGAAGGTGTAGAATAGAGAGATTTCAATGAAATTCGGCTGTAAACTATAGAACTCCTCCAACTGGCTCTGATACCACTTGTAGGATCGTGTACGAACCCGAATGAGTCGTTCAGAGGAGTTTTAATCAGTTACAGGTGCGGAAAACAAGTAACTGATGTAGAAACAGCTAATTCTTCACTTTAACTACTGATTGTATTGATTAGATCACAAATACATTCAGTCTTCACACCAGCAACACTTCGGTATGGAATACAAGGACTTGTTATTTGATTTCGCTCATAGTGACCTATTTATAGGGTCCTGATTCTGCCCGAAACATACAAGAGCCATTTGGAGCGGAATTAGAACTTGGTGATTCCGCTCGAAAAGACAAAAATGACAGTTTGGAGCGGAATTAACCTCATGAGCGAAATCAGCATTTACAAGACATAAAACTTCCTATTTTCTCGAATAACATGCCCTGATCTATACAATCTAGTCTAAGACTCGATACAAGATGAAGTCGACAGATGTATGCACTAACAGAAACACATAGGAGCGATAAAGCATGAAAATCAGTGAAATTCGGAATGTCTTGGGTGTGCTAGAGTTTGACTACCCAAAGTGTTTCGACTGTTCTCAAGGACCTCGAGTACACGGGTTGGCTTAATAGACTATGCTCTCGCCTCAATCCGGGCGATCAGCCCGCATCCTTTCGGCCATTACGTGACTCCAGTCGTTGGAACCCATCGAGACTTTGGTGAGAGTTTTGTAAAACTAAAATAAGGAACGGAACAAGTCATTAAGATTCGGGTTTCACCCTTAACTTAGCGACTACATTCATGTTTGTGTGATAGAATCACGAGTTAGATAGGGAGAATCGCGTCAAAGTATGGATTTCACTCCTGATTCGATGCAAATTCTCGTGTTTATAGTAAAAATGTGCGTGTTGAACGAGCGATTTGATCGAGAGTTTGCCGTTTTCACACCTAATCTCAATCAGATCATTCGTTTGTGTGTGTCGCTAGCCTTAGGAAAGGCTGATCCTGCGCGGAACGGTAGTATGCTATGTCCGCACAAGGGTGTAGTGTACAGCAAGTTCGAGCGAGAATATCGAGCAAGCTTGTGTAAAACCCCTATCGGGTTTGCACAAGTCGGTCTGTTGGTACTTAGACTATAGACAAGGTCATTTCTAAGACATCGACCCGGACTAGGTCGAGTCTTGCCTAAATCCCTATAGTTATGGCTCTGATACCAATCTGTCACACCCCAACCGATGGCGGAAACATCGGGGCACGGAACTGAGCGAAACAGATTGTCCAGGAGAATCCATAACAACTATTAATTATAATATATTAAAGGTTCATTCCCCATACCACAAACATATAAAATAAAACAGTTATTACAGACGTTGTTCTCAAAGACAAATAATCCATTCCAATAACTCATATTTTATTTAGTATGTTTCTAGACTCTCTCCTAGCTTGATTCCAGAAAATAAAGCAAGTATCCTAAACACCTGTCACATACGTTAAAATAGAGGTCAATACACATAGTGTAAAGGTGAACATACAAGTTTAATAATATAATAGTAGCGAAAGCGATTTACGCATAACCAGCATGTAAGATGTATAATGTGAAGCAGGTAGGTTATCGACAATGAAATATGCACAGACGTGACTGTGGGTTGTAGAATGCGCAACACATATCACCATTGTGACACGTGAAGAAAAGCCCTTAACAACCCCCGTCCACGATAGGTGCTGAGTCCAAATTATAGTACTATCGTTGCTAAGGTGTTAGACAAAATCATTATGTAAACGTAACATACTAGCATTCATCGAATAACACGTATAACATGCAGAGCGGTTAGCGTCTAAAAGTGCTTGCGTTGTGTGTTGATTGTGATTTGATATATGTAATGTATGTAACACCCAGAAGTGCTTAAAGCAAAAATGGATTGAGTATACTCCCAGATCATGTTTAACAAGTGAACACAGTCTTTGATTGAAGGGAACACTGGAAAGTTAGCCAGATTACAGAACGATAGCATAAGCGATGAACGGTGCATTAAACGGGGTGAGTGAACTGAGTGACGAAGGGTCATCCGACCGAATGACAATCCGGACGGATGGTCATCCGGTCGGATTCCCATTCGGTCGGTTTGTCATTTGTTTGGGATGGATGTGTTTGTGTATGATGGAACTTTGAAGTTTTCGTTGTAGCATTTTATAAAATAAGAAGTGTTTCTACAATTCAGATCATCTGGCCGGATGGTCATCCGGACAGATGGTCGTCCGATCGGATGGCAGTTCGTTTAAAACTAGCATACTTTGCATTTTTGTGAAAAATCTAAGTGTTTGAAAATATCACAAGCATTGAACGTCACAAGTCATCCGATTAGATTGTCGTTCGATCGGATGGCAGTCCGTTCGGACGGCAGTCCGTTCAGCAACCTGTTCGTTTTGAAAACTTGTAAAAATTTGCTAAGTTTGGAAAGTTTTGCGATTGTACCGAGACGGTATGACAACGTGTCAAACAACGGAACCCCATCAAGTCCAAGTCATACGATCGGATGGGAACCATCCTGTCCGATCAGTTAACTGTTCTTGACGGTTATTCATGTTCAACCCATGAATCGGTTGTCTCTTTGATAGAAATCCATTCTTGGACCGACACTTCAAATGAGAAGGAGTAGAAGGCCTAAATGAGCTCGGATCCTATCGGTTTTTATGTGAAAAGTTGAGAAAATTGAAGAAAAGTGGAAATCAGTTGGAAAATGATTAGATTATGATGAAATCAATGTTTAAACATGTTGAAATCTCTTAGATCTGAGTTGTCCTTGGTGGAATGAGGTCACACTTTGAAGTTCATGAGAACCCATGATGACATCACCCTAGAACAGCCCAAATCAGCCGATTTCATGGTGAAAAGTTAAGATTTGATGGTGAAAATGATGAAGAAGTGTGTGTAGATGATAGAAGTACAAGATTTGGGGTAGAAACATACAAGAATCGCGAGGAATCGAGAGAAAATAGGGCTGGAACGTGCTGGTCGAACGAGAGCTGTCACATCACATGAACAGTGATGTGACAGGTGGTATTTATAGGAGACAGAAAGGGAAAGGCGGTGTGCAGTGATGGATCGAAGGTCAGTCGATCGGATGGCCATCCGATCGGATGGTCATCCGGACAGATGACCATTCGATCGAATGGTCATTCGATCGGATGGGTTAGCGGGTTAGTTTTCGACTTTTCGTTTCGTGCGTTGTGCGTTGCGGTGCGTTTCAAGTTAGCGATGCGCTAGTATTACCCATTAATTACACAAATAGCGTAACTACTAACAAACATAAAAGAAATCCTTAAATCTCGAGTTCGCGATGAGATTGCGTCGTAATGGGGTTGTGACGGGTGGTCCGTAGGACAACCCTTAAGTACCTTAAAAAGATTAAAATCCCATGCTTTACACGTTTAATTGTTTGAACTTGGTAACTACTAGTTGTTTGGACGTGCAGGTGTAAATGAAGCTTAAAAGGGAAGGAATTTGGAGCATCAATAAAAAATAAAATATTGGAATTGAAGAACTAAGAATATCACATGATAGAGGATGAAAATACGAGAACGTGGGCGAAAACGGCCAAGAAAACGGAGTTGAAACGAGAAAGTTATGAAGAAAACAAGAAAACGAAATCTGGTGCCGCCGTAACCTACGGCTCCTGGCCGTAGGTTACGGCCCTCACTGTGTTTTCTGGTCCACCGTAGCTCAGTTCTGGCCCACCGTAAGAGTTTTATTGACCGTAACCTACGGCGGAGGGCCGTAGGTTACGGATCTGACCTGCGTAAAAGTTGTAACTGCCCCATTTATTGGCATTTTATGATGTCTTTTGAGTACCAATGATTCCCATTTGGTTACATACACTTTAGAGACGAATTTTGGGGGTTCTTGAGGGCTTGAAACAATTTCTAAACATTTGGTTAGTGTTTTTAATCCATATGAACATTGAACTAATTGTGAAGATGGTTATTCTAGCCATGAATGGCTAAACTCTTTATGGTCATCTTTAGTTGAAGGTTTGTAGAGACAATTGTGCTTGATTTCATATTTCTAGAATGGTAAAGTGAATTTATGTTTTATTTATCATGGTGTGTTCTTATTTGCTTGTAAATTGTTGATGCTTATGATTATTCTATTTTGAAACCATACGTTCTTGGTGTCGTTGGCAATCGAGATATCATGGGTAGAACTAGGATCGGGTAAGGGTCAATTGGTCATCGGGTAACAACCTCACGTTCTAGGAATCTGAGTACTTAGTTCCCTTTTATCACAATAAGTAATTGCACATGAACTATGTCTATGTAGTTCTTTCTAGTGAATGATAGCACAAATGTTGAAGCAAACCGGAAACTAAAGATGGTCACTCGTCTCTAATTTGTTTACAACCAAAACACTTCCATTTTGCAATTAGAATAGTAGTCTTAGTTTTAAAAATCAACCAATCAAACCCACTCTTGTATTTATTTTATTTGCAATTAGATTAATTTAGTCAAGTTAGATATACACTTAGATAACATACATTCCACAAACTCCCTGTGTTCGATACCCACTTACCACTATCTATTTAGTAGTAATTGGATTAAATTTGATTGTGACCACGACATCACGTCAAATTTTGGCGCCGTTGCCGGGGAGTAGTGCGCAATGTGTGTTATCTTGTGTATTAGTTAAAAAAAAAAACAAAAAGATTTCTTTTATGTTCATGATTTACACTTGGTAGTTGAGTTGTGTTGTGCAGGATGACAGGGCATTACACAAATTTCAGCTTATTTACGTGTAGATTGTGTGGGGGTCCACGACATCCATGTATTGGTTGCCACGAGGGTCACTACAGGAGGGCACATGGAAAACCGGTGTCTTATGTTTCACAGCTTCCACCTCCATCATACGTTGACGATTATGAATCAGAAATGGAGGATGACTATTATTCATATGGATACGATCGGGACGAGGAAGTTTATTATGAGGCAAGGATGGATGGTCTATGTTTTTGTTGCGGTCGCGATCACACTTATGATTATGATGTGTGCACGGTGTATTCAGAAAACCCGAAGTATTGGGATAAAAAGATGATGGATGCGCACATCTATAGACCGTATCAGGGATATCGACAATATCATCCCGAAGAATATTTTGAGCCCGAGGGTGTTTATGTTTATGAGACCGAGGAGGAGAAAGAGCTTGCTGTATTGGAAGTAACTTTGTCCAAACTCGAGCAATATTTAGCAACACCCAACCTGTCCGATGAAGACCGAATCAGCTGCTTAGTTTCTAAGTGTCATACTTTAAAATTGAAGATAGAGATAGAAGAACGCCTCTCACCATTACCTGACGATATTAGAGATTATTCTCACATGAAGGAGGAGGTTGTGGAGGATAATACCACACCAATGAGTCCTTTATCTGATGAAGAGTCACTTGTAGATCAGATGATGTGTGCAGATTATGAGGTAGAGCAGGCTGATGAGATGGATATGTGTACCGAACCTCTTCCCATATCAATGATTCAAATTAACAATTGTTGGGAAGAGGGTTCGAGGAATAAGATGAGAAGGGTGAAACTACCAGACATTAAGGTATATGTCATGAAGTGGACTAGCAAAGCCCGTAGGAGCAGCTTTAACATGCCAAATATACTGACAAATCTATGGAGATGGCATGTAAATTTCCGGGCATTTGTTGGAAATGTTGCGGGTAAGTGTGCATTAAGACCATCATAACGCATATCAGGTATGGTCTGGCTGAAGACCTTTAAACTTAGCGCTCTCGGGAGGCAGCCCGAGGATGTAGAGTATTGTATTTGTGTTTTGTTTTCTTTTGTTTTGTTTTGCTTTGTTTGGTTTTGTTTTGGTGTTGTGTTTGTGTTTGTGTTTTGGCAGGTTACTATGTTTCAATCTTCGCAGATGCAATGATTCAAGTGTGGGGATGTTTGGCAACATCCCCGTTGAGATATCAGCGAATCTAAGAGATGTTTATGTTCTTGTCCGATTACTACAGCTGCATCATTACAACACTACTGATTTGCAGATCAGGTTATGTCTTTTTCTCATTTTGTGCACCTTTGTATATATTCATGTTTAAGTTTACGGTTGGGCGGTCGGGTGGTGTTTTGATGTGTTTAGTTTATGGGTTGTGAAGGATTGGTGGTGTTTCAAATAATTAAAATAAAAAAAAAGAAATAAAAGAAATATATAAAAAGAAATTTGGGATTTGAGAGTATTAGCGAAAGCTAATGTTGTTGGTTAAGAGTGATCTTTCCCTCAAAACCATACATTGGGACAATGTATCCCAGTGTGGGGATGGGGGAGAATTTTTTGAGAATTAAAAAAAAATTATGTAGCCAAGCGAAAATTGTCAAAATTTGAAAACTTGATATTGTTCCACTTGACACACCGATACCCATTCCTAGTCTTTTCTTGGTGAGAATTTGAGCCACATATGATTATTATAGATAGTTCTTTGTTTTGAGTGGCGGTGTGTGTTTTGTGTTAATAGAACTTGTGTACGAATTCTTGTTAAATCCTAAAGTTAGTATGCTTTTGAAAATGATAAGGGGCTTTTAGGTAATTTCCTCTAGAAGTGTGAGAGTGTGGGATTGGTGGGATGGACCTCATACTTTACATATATGAGCTTGGTATTGTGAGGGGTGGGGGTTTGGTGTTTAGAAAGCCATGGTTGAGCCTTATACCATTCGGTTGTGACCCAAACTTACTTCCTACAAAATTTTACCTTTTGAGATGACCCGGTTTAGGAAATTTAGCATGTGGTGTTGATGTTCTTGTATATATTGTTGAAGTTCGATATGAGACAAAAAGAAAAAAAAAGAGAAAAAAGAAAAAGAAAAAAAAATATGAGAAAGATATGAGAAAAATACAAAAAAGAAGTATTTAGTTGCGATTGTAGTTGAGAACGTTGAAAAAGTTGTGTATATATTTGGTGTTTGCTTTGTTTAGTAGTAGAAATAAAAACCGGGTCAAATCAATGAGCTACTTTCACATTTCCACAATTTCCTACCTTTGCGCTTAGCCCCATTACAACCCGTAAGTCCTTTTTGATTTATAAGCATGTAGGTATTTGTTAGGAGGAGACTTGATTTTTATACAAGCTTATTGTCGCACAAACACACACACGTGTTGAATGGTTTAGCATTATGTGCTAATATTTCTTATCACCGAGAGATTTTTGTGAGGGGTGTGTCTTGTGGGGCGATAAAAAGTTAGTAAAAGGACGATACATTTTAGCTTGGTTTGCATATTGATCGCTTGTAGTTTTGAAATGGTTTTTGAATGGGTTGCTTGGGACAAGCAACGGGTAAGTGTGGGGATGTGACGGGTGGTCCGTAGGACAACCCTTAAGTACCTTAAAAAGATTAAAATCCCATGCTTTACACGTTTAATTGTTTGAACTTGGTAACTACTAGTTGTTTGGACGTGCAGGTGTAAATGGAGCTTAAAAGGGAAGGAATTTGGAGCATCAATAAAAAATAAAATATTGGAATTGAAGAACTAAGAATATCACATGATAGAGGATGAAATTACGAGAATGTGGGCGAAAACGGCGAAGAAAACGGAGTTGAAACGAGAAAGTTATGAAGAAAACAAGAAAACGAAATCTGGTGCCGCCGTAACCTACGGCTCCTGGCCGTAGGTTACGGCCCTCACTGTGTTTTCTGGTCCACCGTAGCTCAGTTCTGGCCCACCGTAAGAGTTTTATTGACCGTAACCTACGGCGGAGGGCCGTAGGTTACGGCTCTGACCTGCGTAAAAGTTGTAACTGCCCCATTTATTGGCATTTTATGATGTCTTTTGAGTACCAATGATTCCCATTTGGTTACATACACTTTAGAGACGAATTTTGGGGGTTCTTGAGGGCTTGAAACAATTTCTAAACATTTGGTTAGTGTTTTTAATCCATATGAACATTGAACTAATTGTGAAGATGGTTATTCTAGCCATGAATGGCTAAACTCTTTATGGTCATCTTTAGTTGAAGGTTTGTAGAGACAATTGTGCTTGATTTCATATTTCTAGAATGGTAAAGTGAATTTATGTTTTATTTATCATGGTGTGTTCTTATTTGCTTGTAAATTGTTGATGCTTATGATTATTCTATTTTGAAACCATACGTTCTTGGTGCCGTTGGCAATCGAGATATCATGGGTAGAACTAGGATCGGGTAAGGGTCAATTGGTCATCGGGTAACAACCTCACGTTCTAGGAATCTGAGTACTTAGTCCCCTTTTATCACAACAAGTAATTGCACATGAACTATGTCTATGTAGTTCTTTCTAGTGAATGATAGCACAAATGTTGAAGCAAACCGGAAACTAAAGATGGCCACTCGTCTCTAATTTGTTTACAACCAAAACACTTCCATTTTGCAATTAGAATAGTAGTCTTAGTTTTAAAAATCAACCAATCAAACCCACTCTTGTATTTATTTTATTTGCAATTAGATTAATTTAGTCAAGTTAGATATACACTTAGATAACATACATTCCACAAACTCCCTGTGTTCGATACCCACTTACCACTATCTATTTAGTAGTAATTGGATTAAATTTGATTGTGACCACGACATCACGTCAAATTTTGGCGACTTGCTTTTGTGAATAACCACCTCAACATTAACATAACATGCACAAGTAACACAATAATAACACACACACGTAAAACAATATCCTTAACTTGTAATTCGAATTGTGATGTAATAGCGATATGTCGATTAGCGATTTATTACATTTACTCTACATAATACAACTAAAGTAGCATAAAATTAAAGTATCGATTAACGAGTCGAGAAGTACAAGTAATAATTAAGCAAGGAATGATAGATCGAATTATCAATCTTTTCTTCCTTTGACTTTGACTTTGACTTCAAAAAATCGGGTTGTTATAGCCGTTTTATTGCAAACTTCTCCAAGATTGCGGTTCCTCTCACAGCTTTAACTCAAAAGAATAAACCTTTTGAATTGGGACCCAAACAGGAAGAAGCTTTTCAGACCTTGAAAAAGAAACTCTGTGATACACCTATCTTATCTTTACCTGAGGGTAATAAAGATTTTGTCGTATACTATGATGCATCCAACTTAGGCCTTGGCTATGTTCTCATGCAAAGAAACAAAGGCATAGCCTACGCATCGAGACAGTTAAAGATACACGAGAAGAACTACACGACTCATGATCTTGAGTTTGGTGCAGGAGTTTTTGCTCTCAAAATCTGGAGACACTACCTGTATGGTACAAAATGTGTAGTGTTCACTGACCACAAAAGTCTCCAACATTTTTTTAATAAAAAAGAACTAAGGTTGAACTCCTAAATGACTATGACTGCGAAATTCGCTACCATCCTGGTAAGGCGAATGTCGTGGCTGATGCATTGAGTCGTAAAGAGCATGTCAAGCTTCATTGTGTTCAGGTACAAACTGATATTCAAACCCGCATTTCTCAGGCTCAATAGACTTGTGTTATGTAAGACTTGGTGGGTAAAGAATTACCATATCATCTTAAGCCTGAGCTTGAACTGAAAGACAATGGGTTATATTATTTCATGGACCGTTTGTGGGTCCCAAGTCAACATAATCTTCGCACCTTATTAATGGATGAAGCTCATAAGTCTTGTTATTCAATTCATCCTGGTGCAGATAAAATGTATAAGGATCTTCGAACCCAGTATTGGTGGTCGGGTATGAAGAAAAGCATTGCCTTATATGTGTCCAAATGCCTTACTTGCCTCAAGGTTAAGGCAGAACATCAACATCCCTCTGGATTATTGGAGTAACCAGAGGTACCAGTTTAGAAATGGGAAAACATTGCTATGGATCTCATCACCAAACTGCCACGCACAAATAGAGGTCATGACGCCATTTGGGTAATCGTTGATCGTCTTACAAAGTCAGCACATTTCTTGCCGATCCGTGAGGATCTATCTGCTGACAAACTTGCTAAAATCTATGTGGATGAGATTGTATCCCGACATGGTGTTCCTTTGAACATTATATCCGACAGAGATGCTCGATTCTCGTCTCACTTTTGGAGAAGCATGCAATCTGGCTTGGGAACCCAACTTAATTTGAGCACAGCTTATCATCCACAAATGGATGGTCAATCTGAAAGAACAATCCAGACACTGGAGGATATGCTTAGAGCTTGTGTGATCGATTTTGGTGGTAGTTGGGATTCGGATCTACCGTTGATCGAATTCTCCTACAACAATAGTTATCACTCCAGCATCAACATGGCTCCTTTCGAGGCTTTATACGGTCGAAAATGTTGTTCACCGGTTTGCTGGAATCAGATAGGTGAAGCTCAGCTTACTAGACCTGCACTCATTCTAGAGACTACAGATAAGGTCAAGAAAATTCGCAATAACCTTCAGATAGCTAGAAGCCGTCAAAAGACTTACGCGGATAGACAACGCAAGCCCTTAGAATTTCAAGTCGGTGATCACATCCTACTCAAGGTATCCCCTTGGAAAGGTGTAATCAAATTTGGGAAGAAAGGAAAACTTGCACCACGATATGTTGGACCATTTAAAATTATTGAAAGAATCGGAAAAGTATCTTACAGACTTGAGCTACCTCCTGAACTTGGAAATGTTCATCCAACCTTCCACATGTCCAATCTTAAAAAGTGTTTGGCAGATGAGAACCTCCACATACCACTTGATGAAATTCGTGTTGATGACACGATGCACTTTGTCGAGAAGCCTGTGGAAATATTGGACCGTGAAGTCAAAAAGCTCAAACGCAAGCGCATACCAATTTTCAAAGTTCACTGGGAATCTAAACGTGGTCCAGAATTTACTTGGGAATGTGAAGATCAAATGAAGGCGAAATATCCACATCTATTCTCACAAGTTTCCTCTAAATAAATTTCAGGACGAAATTTCCTAAAGTAGGGGAGACTGTGACATCTGTGCTTGTATAATCATTGTATAACTCCAAAAAATTCAATTATCAATGAGACAATGTGTTTTGGTCTCAATATTTGTTTAATTATGTTTGACAATTTCACGTTTCAATTCTAGTTTGATTTCAACTCTAAATCACTTTCTAGAAAGTTATACGCAAACTGTTACGTAAACGTAATCAGTTTAACACGAAAAACATTTCGGACCAGTTCCATATGCTTAACATACCTTAAATAACCTTTATATAACTTAGAAATAAGTGTTGAAGGGTTTGGTATGTCAAAAACAAGTTTATTCGATCACAGAGACTATTTGCGACAAACTATAAAAGTCTGCCGATTCGTATAGCAACGTGCACTCCAGAACAAGATCATAAGCTAAACACACCCTAAATACCATTAGCATAGCTTAGAAATAAGTTTTGAGGGGTTCGGTGTGCGAAAATACGCTTATTTGATCATAAGGACTAAAAGCGTCAAAACCTGCGAAAGTTGCATATACGTGCATATCTTGCGTTCTGACCATATCCGGACATGTAAAAATTTTTGTAATCACTAGAATATTGTATTTTAGCGATAGGAATGCAAAAATACCATTCGTCGCGTAATTTGGATTGTTTTCGCGTCCGTTCGAGTTTCGTCATAATTAACCGAAAAACGCGACCGTACGACCAAACGAACCCACATCCGTGTCAGACGATGTAAAAACGACGTCAATGTTTTCTGGTAATTCATCAATTGTGTCTGTTTTTAACTTTATATTGACTGCTTTTTCAAGTTGCTCCTCATTTGGTTTTCTGGGAGAATAACCTTCCTAGATCGGAGGCGGACACTTGTTATAGCTAGCAGTCGGTTTCTTACCAGTATCCTTCATCTTTGACTTGTCATCTTTGAATGCTTCAAAACCTGCAACAGTCGGATAAATTCGATCAATAAGATAATCAGAACTAGAATAACTCTACAATAATCTTCTGATTCTCTCATTCTCAATCTTCTCCTTCTCTAACTCTTGCTTCCACTTTGCATTTTCTTCGATGTAAAAGTTAATAGCTTTCTGCTTCGTCATCAATGTTGCATTCATCATTGTCAAAGCATTTTCTCTTTCAGAGTTTGTCTTTTGAAGACCAGTTACTGTTCTGTTCAAAACATCATAAGACTCCTTTACATAGTTGAGATTGAACTGTAATTGTTCTTTCATCTTCTCAAGCTCAGCCAGCTTTTCATCTTTTGCTGCACATTCCTTGCAAGGTTCCAAACACTTTGTGCAAGGCTTGATGACTTCCACAATCTTTTCAACTTCTATTATCTTCTCAGTTTCAACAATTTTCTCAACTTCATGTATCTTTTCGGGTTCAGCAATCTCATCAGCAACACTTTTTACTTCTTCATTCTGAACAGCTTTCTTTGTGTGATCACCACTTTCAGACTTCTGTTTCATTTGTTCTTTTGCAGCTTGTTTCTCTTTCAATTTTTCCAAGCGATCTGCAAAATAAAAATGAAAACTTTCAGGAGATAGATGAGTTTTAGCAACATTAGTATGTCATTCTTCTTCATCATCACTACTATCATCAGTTGGTGACTGATCAAACTCAATTGAATTTTCAGTATTATCATCTGAAGAATCAGAATCAGCTGGTGTTTGATAAAAAACAACTTCCTTTTCTGAACTTTCATCACTTTGTGAACTTTCATCTGAGCTTTGTGAACTTTCTTTAGATGCAACAGATTCTTCTTCCACATTCTTCACAGTTTTACCAATAGACTTCATCCATGTGGTAAACATATCTGGTTCTTTCAAAATTTTAGCAAAGAAAGCTTTTAATTCTCCTTTTTCGTCAACAAACATATCCCAGCTAAATCCTTCAGGCAATTTTTCATCATCTTGAAAATTCCAGTTAAAGTTCTCTTGATTCCCCAGACATGCTCTTTTTGAATCCTCGATCACTTTTCTACCATGAGCCACCTGTGGTTCTTGTAGTTGTTGCTGACCAACTTGTTGATAAATGGCATTCCGGTAGTAGTCATCTTTTCCAAACGGATTCTTCACTTCACTAGCTTCCCTATTCTTACATTCTCTTTTAAAATGGCCTTTCTCCCTGCATCGAAAACAAGTAACTTTAGATTTATCAAAACCTAAAGTAGACACATGTGCATCAAGAAAGTCATTTCTTCCAGTAATCAGCTTGAACTTTTCAGCTCGTCTAAGAACACTAGCTAGACACCATTTGATGTCCATTAATTCCATTTCTTCGGCGTCTATCTGATCGTAATCCTCCTTTGTGAGCATAGGATTCCCGATCCGCCCTGCCACTAAACCTTCATAAGATAGCAACACAGAACCAAGTAAAGCCATGTGATCTTTCGCAATCTCTTCAGAAAAACTTTGACCATCTGGAAGATTCAAGGCAATATTGCATTGTATCACATAACCACTTCCACTTTTTGTACTTTGAGAACTGAAACTTGAAGTTGTGCTCTTTGGATTAACACTCGGGTATGAAGAAAAACCACTACTGCTTTTAGGACTTTGATCAACATTTCCAGTAGAATCTCCCGCACTAAATGCAGTTTGTATCTTTGGGCTTCTTTCAATTTCTGGAACACTGCCTTTGTAGTACATTTTTACATCCTGTTGACCACTCGAACTATTCATTCTCGCGATCTTCTGTTGTTCCAAATCTTGACCTTCAATCTTTTCGATAAACTGAGAAATCGTTAACCCATCATAAACCCCGGTATTTTTCAAAATCATCAAGTAAGTTCCCCACTCTTTCTGTGGTAAAGCGTCCGCTAACTTGTCTACCCACTCATCAGGATCTTTGGTTATACCAATCATCGACATAGATCGCACTAAATGGCAGTAACGTTCAATCAGCTTCTTCGTGTCTTCTCCTGGTAAACTACTGAACAGATCAAACTCTTTCTTGAGCAACGCCTTCTTGCTCTTAATCATGTTCTCACTCCCCTCAAACTTAACACGTAGAGCATCCCAGATTGACTTTGAAGTTTTATCATGTTGAAGCAGAATGAAAATGTCTTCTTTGATTGCCTGCTGTAATAGACTAATCATCATCTTTTCAGCACGATACATATCTCGTTCTTGATCACTAAACTCAGAAATTGTTTTCACAACTTGCAAATCAGTACGAGGTAAAACATATTTCCTCAGAATACACTCCCATGACCTAAGATGATTTGCCTGAACCCAGTTTTCGAACCTGTCTTTCCACCCGTAATATTCTTCAATACTCATTAGTTTCGGGGGCTTTTGTAACATTCCGGTCTCATTTTCCAAATTCATATTACGAGCAATAAAATCCGGAGTAGTAGGAGATGAAGCGAACGCGTTGTAGAACTCTTCACTCATGATGACGTATCACGTGTTTCAAAAACAGGAGCTTTCGAGCGGAATTAACCCAAATATACCTTTGGAGCGAAATAGCAAACAATCCTTAGGAGCGAAATCACTAATTTGTACACTTGGAGCGAAATCACAATGTATACTGGAGCGAAATCAGAAACAATCAGCAACTAGGAGCGAAAACACTAATTTGTACACTTGGAGCGAAATCCCAATTCACTGGAGCGGAATCAAAAATTTCTAGGAGCGGAATCAACAAATGAACCTTGGAGCGGAATCTAAACTTTACCCTGGAGCGGAATCATCACATATTCTGGAGCGGAATCTCAGAGAAGGTGTCCTAGAGCGGAATCAGCAATGATTCTGGAGCGAAATCAGACAAGTAACATTCATTTCGAGCGGAATCAAAAATTGTCTGTTCGAGCGGAATCAGTTCGTGGGTCAATTTTGTCCATTTTTAGTCCGTATTTTAACATGAAACTTTCAAGGGTTTGTCTATGTTCAATATTAAACAGTCTGTGAAAATTTGAACTGGTTTTGACCGTGAAATCTTTCTGAAATGATGAAAGAAGGTGTAGAATAGAGAGATTTCAATGAAATTCGGCTGTAAACTATAGAACTCCTCCAACTGGCTCTGATACCACTTGTAGGATCGTGTACGAACCCGAATGAGTCGTTCAGAGGAGTTTTAATCAGTTACAGGTGCGGAAAACAAGTAACTGATGTAGAAACAGCTAATTCTTCACTTTAACTACTGATTGTATTGATTAGATCACAAATACATTCAGTCTTCACACCAGCAACACTTCGGTATGGAATACAAGGACTTGTTATTTGATTTCGCTCATAGTGACCTATTTATAGGGTCCTGATTCTGCCCGAAACATACAAGAGCCATTTGGAGCGGAATTAGAACTTGGTGATTCCGCTCGAAAAGACAAAAATGACAGTTTGGAGCGGAATTAACCTCATGAGCGAAATCAGCATTTACAAGACATAAAACTTCCTATTTTCTCGAATAACATGCCCTGATCTATACAATCTAGTCTAAGACTCGATACAAGATGAAGTCGACAGATGTATGCACTAACAGAAACACATAGGAGCGATAAAGCATGAAAATCAGTGAAATTCGGAATGTCTTGGGTGTGCTAGAGTTTGACTACCCAAAGTGTTTCGACTGTTCTCAAGGACCTCGAGTACACGGGTTGGCTTAATAGACTATGCTCTCGCCTCAATCCGGGCGATCAGCCCGCATCCTTTCGGCCATTACGTGACTCCAGTCGTTGGAACCCATCGAGACTTTGGTGAGAGTTTTGTAAAACTAAAATAAGGAACGGAACAAGTCATTAAGATTCGGGTTTCACCCTTAACTTAGCGACTACATTCATGTTTGTGTGATAGAATCACGAGTTAGATAGGGAGAATCGCGTCAAAGTATGGATTTCACTCCTGATTCAATGCAAATTCTCGTGTTTATAGTAAAAATATGCGTGTTGAACGAGCGATTTGATCGAGAGTTTGCCGTTTTCACACCTAATCTCAATCAGATCATTCGTTTGTGTGTGTCGCTAGCCTTAGGAAAGGCTGATCCTGCGCGGAACGGTAGTATGCTATGTCCGCGCAAGGGTGTAGTGTACAGCAAGTTCGAGCGAGAATATCGAGCAAGCTTGTGTAAAACCCCTATCGGGTTTGCACAAGTCGGTCTGTTGGTACTTAGACTATAGACTAGGTCATTTCTAAGACATCGACCCGGACTAGGTCGAGTCTTGCCTAAATCCCTATAGTTATGGCTCTGATACCAATCTCTCACACCCCAACCGATGGCGGAAACATCGGGGCGCGGAACTAAGCGAAACAGATTGTCCAGGAGAATCCATAACAACTATTAATTATAATATATTAAAGGTTCATGCCCCATACCACAAACATATAAAATAAAACAGTTATTACAGACGTTGTTCTCAAAGACAAATAATCCATTCCGATAACTCATATTTTATTTAGTATGTTTCTAGACTCTCTCCTAGCTTGATTCCAGCAAATAAAGCAAGTATCCTAAACACCTGTCACATACGTTAAAATAGAGGTCAATACACATAGTGTAAAGGTGAACATACAAGTTTAATAATATATTAGTAGCGAAAGCGATTTACGCATAACCAGCATGTAACATGTATAATGTGAAGCAGGTAGGTTATCGACAATGAAATATGCACAGACGTGACTACGGGTTGTAGAATGCGCAACACATATCACCATTGTGACACGTGAAGAAAAGCCCTTAACAACCCCCGTCCACGACAGGTGCTGAGTCCAAACTATAGTACTATCGTTGCTAAGGTGTCAGACAAAATCATTATGTAAACGTAACATACTAGCATTCATCGAATAACATGTATAACATGCAGAGAGGTTAGCGTCTAAAAGTGCTTGCGTTGTGTGTTGATTGTGATTTGATATATGTAATGTATGTAACATGCACAAGTAACACAATAATAACACACACACGTAAAACAATATCCTTAACTTGTAATTCGAATTGTGATGCAATAGCGATATGTCGATTAGCGATTTATTACATTTACTCTACATAATACAACTAAAGTAGCATAAAATTAAAGTATCGATTAACGAGTCGAGAAGTACAAGTAATAATTAAGCAAGGAATGATAGATCGAATTATCAATCTTTTCTTCCTTTGACTTTGACTTTGACTTGTACTTTGACTTCAAAAAATCGGGTTGTTATAGCCGTTTTATTGCAAACTTCTCCAAGATTGCGGTTCCTCTCACAGCTTTAACTCAAAAGAATAAACCTTTTGAATGGGGACCCAAACAGGAAGAAGCTTTTTAGACCTTGAAAAAGAAACTCTGTGATACACCTATCTTATCTTTACCTGAGGGTAATGAAGATTTTTTCGTATACTATGATGCATCCAACTTAGGCCTTGGCTGTGTTCTCATGCAAAGAAACAAAGTCATAGCCTACGCATCGAGACAGTTAAAGATACACGAGAAGAACTACACGACTCATGATCTTGAGTTTGGTGCAGGAGTTTTTGCTCTCAAAATCTGGAGACACTACATGTATGGTACAAAATGTGTAGTGTTCACTGACCACAAAAGTCTCCAGCATTTTTTTAATCAAAAAGAACTAAGGTTGAACTCCTAAATGACTGTGACTGCGAAATTCGCTACCATCCTGGTAAGGCGAATGTCGTGGCTGATGCATTGAGTCGTAAAGAGCATGTCAAGCTTCATTGTGTTCAGGTAAAATCTGATATTCAAACCCGCATTTCTTAGGCTCAATAGACTTGTGTTACGTAAGACTTGGTGGGTAAAGAATTACCATATCATCTTAAGCCTGAGCTTGAACTGAAAGACAATGGGTTATATTATTTCATGGACCGTTTGTGGGTCCCAAGTCAACATAATCTTCGCACCTTATTAATGGATGAAGCTCATAAGTCTTGTTATTCAATTCATCCTGGTGCAGATAAAATGTATAAGGATCTTCGAACCCAGTATTGGTGGCCGGGTATGAAGAAAAACATTGCCTTATATGTGTCCAAATGCCTTACTTGTCTCAAGGTTAAGGCAGAACATCAACATCCCTCTGGATTTTTGGAGCAACCAGAGATGCCAGTTTGGAAATGGGAAAACATTGCTATGGATCTCATCACCAAACTGCCACGCACAAATAGAGGTCATGACGCCATTTGGGTAATCGTTGATCATCTTACAAAGTCAGCACATTTCTTGCCGATCCGTGAGGATCTATCTGCTGACAAACTTGCTAAAATCTATGTGGATGAGATTGTATCCCGACATGGTGTTCCTTTGAACATTATATCTGACAGAGATGCTCGATTCTCGTCTCACTTTTGGAGAACCATGCAATCTGGCTTGGGAACCCAATTTAATTTGAGCACAGCTTATCATCCACAAACGAATGGTCAATTTGAAAGAACAATCCAGACACTGGAGGATATGCTTAGAGCTTGTGTGATCGTTTTTGGTGGTAGTTGGGATTTGGATCTACCGTTGATCAAATTCTCCTACAACAATAGTTATCACTCCAGCATCAACATGGCTCCTTTCGAGGCTTTATACGGTCGAAAATGTTGTTCACCGGTTTGCTGGAATCAGATAGGTGAAGCTCAGCTTACTGGACCTGCACTCATTCTAGAGACTACAGATAAGGTCAAGAAAATTCGCGATAACCTTCAGATAGCTAGAAGCCGTCAAAAAAGTTACGCGGATAGACAATGCAAGCCCTTAGAATTTCAAGTCGGTGATCACATCCTACTCAAGGTATCCCCTTGGAAAGGTGTAATCAGATTTGGAAAGAAAGGAAAACTTGCACCACGATATGTTGGACCATTTAAAATTATTGAAAGAATCGGAAAAGTATCTTACAGACTTGAGCTACCTCCTGAACTTGGAAATGTTCATCCAACCTTCCACATGTCCAATCTTAAAAAGTGTTTGGCAGATGAGAACCTCCACATACCACTTGATGAAATTCGTGTTGATGACACGATGCACTTTGTCGAGAAGCCTGTGGAAATATTGGACCGTGAAGTCAAAAAGCTCAAACGCAAGCGCATACCAATTTTCAAAGTTCACTGGGAATCTAAACGTGGTCCAGAATTTACTTGGGAACGTGAAGATCAAATGAAGGCGAAATATCCACATCTATTCTCACAAGTTTCCTCTAAATAAATTTCGGGACGAAATTTCCTAAAGTAGGGGAGGCTGTGACATCTGTGCTTGTATAATCATTGTATAACTCCAAAAAATTCAATTATCAATGAGACAATGTGTTTTGGTCTCAATATTTGTTTAATTATGTTTGACAATTTCACGTTTCAATTCTAGTTTGATTTCAACTCTAAATCACTTTCTAGAAAGTTATACGCAAATTGTTACGTAAACGTAATCAGTTTAACACGACAAACATTTCGGACCAGTTCCATATGCTTAACATACCTTAAATAACCTTTACATAACTTAGAAATAAGTGGTGAAGGGTTTGGTATGTCAAAAACAAGTTTATTCGATCACAGAGACTATTTGCGACAAACTATAAAAGTCTGCCGATTCGTATAGCAACGTACACTCCAAAACAAGATCATAAGCTAAACATACCCTAAATACCCTTAACATAGCTTAGAAATAAGTTTTGAGGGGTTCGGTGTGCGAAAATACGCTTATTTGATCATAAGGACTAAAAGCGTCAAAACTGCGAAAGTTGCATATACGTGCATATCTTGCGTTCTGACCATATCCGGACATCTAAAAATTTTTGTAATCACTAGAATGTTGTATTTTAGCGATAGGAATTCAAAAATACCATTCGTCGCATAATTTGGATTGTTTTTGCGTCCGTTCGAGTTTCGTCATAATTAACCGAAAAACGCGACCGTACGACCAAACGAACTGACATCCGTGATATTTCCAAGCATATTTCATGTCCCATATGCTTTAGCATCCTTGTAGAGACTTGAAATTGGGTTAACGGGGGTTATACGCGTCAAAAACCATCAAAACATGCTGCAGGGACTGAAACTGCCAAAAATGAAACTTTTGGCAAAACAGCTCTCTTCACGCCACGCGAGGGAGACCTGGGGCTCTGGCGCGACACATCACAATGCTGTTTTTCAGAATTTTCCATTTTCAGTAGTAGCCTTTGTTTTTCAAGTGGTTTTTGATATTATGGGCTATTTGTGTGATCAACAAGGCTTTAATTCCTGGCCTAACACTTGTGAAGATCTTGTGCTTCCTTGATCATCACACAAACACTTGGCAATCATCCAATGATTCAAGAAATCCTATATAAACCCATGTTCATCAACATTTCAACTTGCTCATTCCTCTTCTCTTTCACTCTTGCTCTGATTGAGGCTACCACACTTAGTTGGACGCTTCATACTTGAGCATTCTTAGTCATTTTTCCAATCTTAGGACACTTGTAAGTGTTCTTTCATGCTTTGTTATTTATTTTAAGCAAGAAAGTCAAACAGTGTTTGACTTTCTGCTTTGACCATGATTTGGTCAAGACAAAGTTCGTTTGAACTTTGCAACGTGAGCATAATCACGATGGTTATAGTCCCATGCGACTATACCTACTGATTACCACGTTGACTAGTCGAAGTGACGAGTCAAAGTTTCGGTCAAAATGCACAATTATGTGCATTTTGCGACGAAACTATTTTCAGGTATCAAAACACTTTGTTTTGATATCAAATCAGTTTTCTAACTTAGTTAAACATGTTTAACTCGCCACTTCTAGTTTAGTGCTTATTTAGGGTCGTAAGTCAAGCGGTCTAAACAACCGCTTAGACTTTCGAACCCGACCCGTTTGGTCGATCATTAGGATCCGACCAAATATATTTTGTGACCATAGTTGTATAGGGAATAACCTTCCGAGGTTATACCTTAAGGTCACTTTGTTTAATTAGTTGTATGATAGGTAGTTTATATGCCTTAGGAAAATGACCAAAATGCCCTTTTTACGCATAAATTCAATTTAAGCATACGTAACCCAAATTTTGACACTTAAACTGATTGTGCAACATTATAAAACATGTTTAGGCATATAAGACTTATCTTAGGGCTAGTTAGACCATCCGAATGCGCATTTGTGCAAATCATGCGTTAAAGTAGCATAAACTACCTTAACGGGTCATAAAGGGTTAAAAGCACTTAGGATAGGTTCCAAATCAGAATGTAGGTTTGTTTAAACCATATCATATAAGTTCCAACACTCATTTGGTTTACGAGACCTTACTCTACCCAATCTCCCGATTTAGGTCCCGCTTTATTAACATAGTGATTCCATACTAGATGCCACTTGATTCCTTGGTTTCCTGAGCTTTGTTAGTTCACCTAATCAACAATACCTTGCAATCTCAAGTGAGTACATAGTTCCCCTACTTTAATTCTTTCAATTGTTTTGGGGTGACTCATATGTGCTAAACGATATCGAGTTTTCAAAAACAAATGCTATGGTTTATATTAAACACAACGATTTCAATAATGTGGACGAACTTGTTGGTGCGTTAATACATAACACGAATGCCATTCATTAGCTTTGGCCGAGCCGACCAGTAGTATGTTATGGTACCAGAGGATCTGACAAATCCCGTTATCGGACTATCGCCATGGTTATGGGGTAATGTGGGTAACGACAGAACCTGATGATTTTAACAAACCCTTTGGTGGTTTGTTAGTCGATTAAAGATACCCTTTGGTGGTATAGATGAGTCAAAACATAGGTTTGAATGTGTTCAACGAGAATGACCAAATGTTAGTTTTCACAATTTAAAACATGAACGATTTGAACGAATGGTTTTATGACACGAACGCTTGAACGATGGTTTATAACACGAATGCTTGAATGATGGTTTATAAAGCGAACGAGTTGAATGATTTGAACGATTGGTTTTGTTAACACGAATGAATGAGAATAAGTACAATTGAATGATTGGTTTATAGTAAGTGAATAGATAACGGGACGGGTGCAATGTGATAAAAGCATGGTAGATACGCCGTTGCTACTTCTTATATATAAGTGCTTTTATCATATTACATTCCGTGGCGTTATTTAGTTCACTTGGATGAATGATTTCAAACGATGTCACGCAACGATGTTTACTAAATGATATAAACCATACGAGTTTTATTACAAGAACGATTTACAATGTGGTTTACAAAAGCAAATGTTTTGGGTCAAGATTCATGGCAACGAGGTTTTATAAACTATAACCAACTTGCTTTAAGTTGGTTAATCATATTGCAATATAAAATACTTTTCAAAACACGGTTTTCAATTATCTACTCTTGTAGTCGTACGAGGTATTGCAATAAGTATACAAGCCATGAATTTGACACACTCACAAAACCTATGTACTCACCGGCATTTTTATGCTGACTTTTTTTTCACATATGTTTCAAGTGCTGTTGTTTGATGACTATGATGCATGCTCACGTTGGGATGGATGAGGCCTTAGTGACATAAAACAAGAAAGAAAATACGTTGAACTTGTTTGTTTTATTTTAAGACAATGTTAAACACTTAATAATTCAATAAAACACAACGTCAATATCCATGTGTTGTGAAACAATGATTCTGTTACGACACTCCCTGACGTTTCTGCCGCGGTTTTGTTGTTTTAACGCGGTCGGGGTGTGACAGAAGAGTTGGTATCTGAGCACATGGTTATAGGGAATTAGGTTATTAGTAATGCGTTGACCTAGACTATAACCTTTCTAGGACCCTAACACAAGTTATCTTATCTTTAGATCTTAAAACAATACAGTCACCTATTTTTAGGTGACTACCACAACAAGAACACAAATTACAAATCCTTTTTGAAAATCAATCATCTATTCTTAGATGATTTGTTTTAAGGCTTTAAGCCTTCAAGTTTTCAAATCTCGTCAAAGTTTGGGTCTTATAATGTGAACACGTGCAATCTGGAAGGGTAGGTGCCTGTACCTCGAGTTTTCTGTCTAAGGCTAGAGTGTTCGTACAAATCCGCAGTATCGGACCTGTCACTCTTACCTGGGAACTCTTGGGGTGAGTGTCCACTTATAGGCTAAAGCATGTCTTCGCGATACATTATTAAGACCCATTTACTTTGATAAGTCACAGTGCGTCGTTTGTTTGTTCAAAGTAACGAACAAATGATCACCTTCCTTATACTTCGTTGATATTTTCAATACCTCTTTTGTTTATCCAAATGTCAATCTCACTCGTTTATCATGTTTCCTTGTTCTTTTTAGAAAATGCCTCCTAGACGCGATCAAACACAGGATGCTGCCCTCGCAGCCTAAGTCGCTCAGCAGATTGCTGCTGTGATTTCGAACCTAATTACTCAGATAAATCAAGCAAATAACAATAACAACAATAACAATGCTCAGTGTAGTTTTAAGACGTTTAATTCGGCTAAACCACTGAATTTTTCTGGGTCTCAAGGAGCAACTGCGCTCCTAAAATGGTTCGAGAGTCTAGAAAGCACATTCCGACATGTTCAGTGTCCAAATGAGCGAAAAGTTGAGTTCGCATCTAGTGTATTTGAGAAACATACATTAACATGGTGGAATGGAGTGATGAGAGATAGGGGTGCCAATGTGGCGATGGCACAAACCTGGGAAGATCTTCGGGCTCTCATGATGAAAGAGTTCTGCCTCCGACACGAAATAAGGGCATTGGAAAGGGAGTTCGATGAAGTAAAACAAAATGGGGGAGAACATCGTGCTTACACGGATCATTATGAGGAGCTGAGTTTACTGTGTCCCACAATGGTTACCCCGTTGGATAAAGCAATCGAGAGGTATATCGATGGTTTACCTGACTCCGTGCAAGGCATTGTTACTGGTAGCAACCCTACCACTGTTCATCAGGTCATCGAGTTGGCTGCAACCCTGACTGAGTCTCAGGTCAGGAAGGGAAAACTGACCTGCAAGGGTGATAAGAAACAGTCAGCCAACGCCACTCAAGACAAGGGAAAAGGCAAAAAGAAAGGTGAGTCATCGAGGAGGTCGAGGAAGCGTAAGGCTTCCCAAAACTATGCTGTTACCACACAACCCAACCAGAACACACAGAACCAACCGGCACAGCCTCCTGCGAGGAAGCCTTATGCTGGTACTGCACCTTACTGTAATCGGTGCAATGGTCACCATTCAGCACAGCTAGTTTGTAGACAATGTACATCTTGTGGTAGACTTGGCCACATGGCCAATATTTGTCGGGCTGTCCCGAATCAAGCTGCATAAAATCCAGCACAAGCTCAGGGAAATGCTGTTAGGCCTCCATTCCCACCTAGTTCATGTTATAACTGTGGGGAAATGGGTCACTTCAGGAACAACTGTCTGAAGCCTGTGAACGCGAATGCCAATCCTGCTCGTGGATGAGCTAACAACCTAAATGCCAACGAGGCTTGTGCTGATAATGAATTCGTTAACAGTACGTTCCTTGTTAACCATCACCCAACATCTGTTCTTTTCGATTCTGGTGCCGATAGAAGTTTTGTATCGTTAGCCTTTGAGCCTTTACTTGCGATGCCTAGAACTAAACTAGGAAAGCCCTTATCTATCGAGATTGCTACTGGTGAACCTCTTATACTCGATTCTGTCATTCGCGATTGTCAATTGAACCTCAATAATCATCTTTTTCCTATTGACCTCACGCCGATGCAACTTGGAAGTTTCGATATTATCGTAGGAATGGATTGGTTAACCAAACATCATGTTGAGGTAGTTTATTTCGATAAGATTATTCGTATTCCTCTTTCATCTAGTGAAGTCTTAGAAGTTCATGGCGAGAAACCTTCGAATGGTTTGAAACTCATGTCATGTACAAAAGCCCAACAATACCTACGAAAAGGTTATGTGGCCTTTCTGGCACATGTCATAGAGGAAAAAGGCAAGAGCAAGTGTATTCAAGATATTCCAATTGTTCGAGATTATCCAGAGATGTTTCCTGATGAACTGCCTGGTTTACCTCCAGTTCGTCAAGTTGAGTTTCATATCGATCTTGTACCTAATGCTAACCCGATTGCTAAAGCGCCTTACCGTCTTGCACCATCTGAGATGCAAGAGTTGTCAAAACAGCTTCAAGAGTTATCTGACAAAGGATTCATCCGTCCGAGTTATTCACCTTGGGGTGCTCCAGTCCTATTTGTGGAAAAGAAAGATGGATCTTTTCGTATGTGTATCGATTATCATGAGCTCAATAAGCTCACCATCAAGAATTGATATCCCCTACCACGAATTGATGATCTCTTTGATCAGCTACATGGTGCTACATGTTTTTTTCCAAGATCGATTTGCGTTCTGGGTATCATCAGCTTCGTGTACTCGAAAAAGATATTCCCAAAACTACTTCCGCAGGAGATATGGCCACTACGAGTTCATTGTTATGCCTTTTGGTTTGACGAATGCTCCAACTGTTTTCATGGCCTTAATGAATAGGTTTTGTAAACCTTATTGAGACAAGTTCATCATTGTATTCATCGACGACATCCTTATCTATTCAAAGTCACGAGCCGATCACGAACAACACCTTCGTCTGACAATGGAACTCCTAAAGAAGGAACAACTTTTGCCAAATTCTCCAAGTGTGAATTTTGGCTTAAGGAAGTTCAGTTTTTGGGTCATATTGTCATCGAGCAGGGTATTCATGTGGATCCTTCCAAAATCGCAGCTATTAAGGATTGGAACAAACCTACTACTCCTACAGAAGTTCGCTCTTTTCTTGGTCTTGCTGGATAATATCGACGATTCATTGCAAACTTCTCAAAGATCGTGGTTCCACTTACTTCTTTGACTCAGAAGAATAAGCCTTTTGAGTGGGGACCTAAACAAGAGGAAGCTTTCTGTTAGGATCTGAGTTTCTTAGATTGTGTTTTGTTTAATAGTAATGAAGATGAAACAGAGATAAATTGCAGCGGAAATATGATATAAACTTTTAACACACAATCAATGGGAGAATAATTTTAAGCAAACATGTTTGTCATGAAATCGAATGATCGTATTTATTACAATACTCAATTACAATTCATGCATGCACTAATCTCCCCCTCAGCCTGAGCTCACTTGAATGTTCGTACAGAATGACTTGGTGATGAAGAGAGCTAATAGAACAGTACATAGTACTGTTCTCTTTATAGTACAGAACAACCACTGAGCATCTTTGGCTGACGTCACCATGAAAGTGACATCTAACCTCCTAACAACCTACAACCACCGACTATTACAACCACTGATAACTAAACAACTGATAACAAGTATAATACAAAGAAAAAAGTAAACTACTGATTCTTCATTCCACTATTATAGCTCCAGCAGTGCTTTGGGTCTTCAACAGAACTTGAGTCACATCAGTAGATTGAGCATCAGTGCTTTATCTTCAACAGTCTTTTAGATCAGCAGCAGTTGTAGTGGTCAGCACTTGAGGTCATCAGATATTAGGGCCACTGTTAAGGGGAAAGATCTGTTACAAACAACTGCTTATGATGAATCCACTGATCTGAACCAGTTTTGGCTTTATCAACTATTCCTTTGTAGGGTTCAATCCCAAGAATCTCCCCCTGGAATAGATGATGCCAAAACACTTAATTATTCTGGATTTTTATTGCCTCATCAAGAATTCCCTAACTTACCCTTTGAATTGTAATTCAAAGTTCATGGAATCCTCATCATCCTCATTCCTGCACAGTGTAAGCTCGAGGAGATCTTGTAAATCTTCTACACTCAGGCCAAGTGCATTTTCCCTTGATATATGCTTCACTTCACCACTGGACTTATAGAATCAATACGTGGGTCTTTTGATCAGACTTCCACTTTAGTATCTTTGAGTCCAATGGGTTTCTTGGGAGAGTTTTTTTTTAGATGAGTTTGGAGAAGGAGGCCTGGTGATGACAACTTTGGCAGGATCTTGAGATTGTGCTAAGTTTGAATTTTCTGCCAACATTGTCTGAAGAACCATCTTCATAATGTATTCTTCTTGAGCCTTGTCTTCTTTTGTTTCAGCATCCATCTGCTTTTGCTTTCTTCTTTTATAAAGGGTAGCAGCAGGTGGAGCAGTGGATCTTCTAATTGGCAAGGCCTGTTTGACTGGAACCACTGCTTCTGGATAATCTGGCTTTTTGGGAGCAGTGGGATCTTTCTTCCTTAGGTCTTCCAACCTTTTGTAGGTATCTAACACTTTCACCTCTGTCCACTTTGTAACCTGGTTCCTTGACCCATAGTATGCAGCTATAAGCTCTTCTTTCATTCTTTTTAGCTTCAAAACCCTTTCAGGTACATTCTTTTTGTAATTGGACCAGACTGGAGGAGTTTGCTTTATTTTGTCATCAAGCATCTTTTGAATCCTTGCTATCTCCTATTTAAGTTCACTAATGGTCCATTCCTTGTACTGATACTTTTCTGCCTTATATTTCTTGTATGCCATGATGTGCTCAATGTAGTCTTGTTTCAAGCTTTCATCATCCTTTTCTGATAATTTCTGACAAAGGTCTTTTGAGAACTGCTCTAAAGTTCTAACTTTGGTGAGCAGATATTGCAAATTCCTCTGAATGTCTTTGTCAGACTTTCCCTTTGTGTCTCTTTGTGATATATCCTCTACTTGTTTGGCTTTTAATTTAAGATACTCTTCTATGTTTCTTGGCAAAGGATAACCTTGAAAAGATGGGAGTTTCCTCTTTTCAGGATCATCTTTAGAGTAGAAGGATTTGATCTCCTCCCTGACTGCTGGAAGATCTAAGGGATGTTGTACTCCCAAAGGGACTAAGGCAGCGTTTTGATTAAGGGCTTGAACTGAAGATATTGGAACATGGTTTGGAATAGTGGCTAGGGTCAGAGGTTGTGAAGATGTTGGAAGTGGAGAAGTGTCATCTTCAAGTACAATATTTGTTACCCTTCTAATTTTATGTTTTGGAGTGGTTGGTGGTGTATTTGTGGGTTGAGTGGTGGTGTTTGAGATAATGGGTGACTGACTAGCAGCTGTTGAAACAACTAGTGTTTCAACCACTGTTGTCACTACAACTGTTGATGTATCAACTTTTGTCTTCTGCTTTTTGGCAGGTGGTTTTTGTGATGATGGTGTAGTTTTTGGTATGGTAGTGGATTGAGTGTTGGTTGATGAAATGGTGAGGGCAGTGGATGATATAACATATGTTGAAACCACTGAAGTGTCAACAACAGTTGATACAACAGGTGTCTCAACATCTGTTGTTTGGAGGTTTGATGTGAGGAACTTTTGGGGATTTGAGGAGTATGTTTGTTAGTTTTGGAAGGTGTGGTTTTGCGTTGGCTAACCTTTCTGGTAGGCTTTCTTCTTTTAGTTGTAGAAGTACACTCCTCTTCCTTTTCCATCATAACTTTCTTCTCTTGTTCAAATCTTTTTGACCCTTTTATTTCCATAGACTCTTTCTTGCTTGCTTTTTGATCAGCAAATGCATTTTGAGTCACATCAACCTTTTTAGAACCATCTGGCCTTGGAATTTCTACCACAGTTTTAGACCTGGGATCTGGTGGCATATACAAGCCTTCTTTACCTTTCTTTCCTTTCTCTCCCATTTTAGCATCATCAGGGTTTTCTACAAAAACAATTGTAGGAGGAGAAGTGCCAGTGGTTTGGAGCAGATGAGCTTTTATGGCCTTTATATCAGCTTGAGTACCTTTATACCTAGCTTCCATCATATTTCTAAACATTTGAAGCTGAATCTCATGTTGATGATCAGCATACTATCGACGTTGATGAAGCATAGGTTGAAATAGTTGCCATGGCTCAGTAGGGGATGGAGCAGATGTTGCAGCAGTGGATGGAGCTCTTTGAGATTGTAACAACTGTTGTAGCATATTTTTGATATCTGCAACAAAGGTTTCAATTTTGTCTACTCTCTCTATCAATTCTTTGTATTTTAAACCATCACCCAATTGAATGGGGTCATCTGATTTCCCACTAACAGTGGTTGTATCAGTAGTTGACTTAGGAAAAGTTTCCCAAAAATTATCCACTGATGCCCCTTGTTCTTGGTACTGGGGACTTCTTTCCTCAGCAGTGGTTACTTTAGTAAACACACCAGTGGGTAATGGAAACACACTAGTGGTCACCTTGGTTCCCAAAGAGGAAATTGCCTTCAAGGGAGTCTTACTAATGAAACTACTGGCCAGGTGTAAATCAGTGGATTCAACACTATAGTAGCTGCTCCACTTGAACTACTGACAGGAATTACTTGTAATTCCTGCAGTGTAACCTCCTCAGTTGTTGATTGGTTAGCAATGATAGAGGAATCTGACTCAATCACTTGTTGAGGTATTTTCTCAGTGATAGGTTGTTGAGAAGAACTGTTTTTTGTCTGATCCATATCTAGAGCATTCAACAGAGGTAGAAAAGATGGTGGAATTTGTGAAGTGAGGATAGGGGTTGAAAGAGAATTTGCCCCGGGAGCCTGGCTGTGGAAGATGGATTCAAGTGAATCTAGAGCTTCATAATGTGTTGTCCCTATGGATACAACCTGATCCTTTTGAGAGGATGCAGGAGGAGTTTTAGGCTCAGGTTGAGATCTTTCTTCCATCTACTGTGAGGAAGTAGCAGCAGTGGTTATTGATGACTTTTGTGTTGTCACAAGAGTTACTTCTGGGATCTTATCTTCCAGAAGGTCCTTTTTGGAGGGTTTGGGGGGCTTTGTGGATTTTTCTTGATGGTCCTTTTGGTGATTTTTGGTGTGGGTTTCACAGCAGTGGTTGTGCTGCTGTGATCACCAGGAGTAGTGGGCTTAACAGTAGGAGCCTGAGGAGCAGAGGTTGTCTCAGCTAAATTCTGCTCAGGTTCCTCTGTATGTGTTTTGGAAGGTTTTGACAGCCTTGTGAAAGTTTCAGAAGATAGGCTGTTTATTTGAAAAGGATTTCCTTGGATGAGGACAAGTCAACAAAGTTTTGTACTTTGAAGACGAGAGAGTGCCAATAATGGAGTGAAAGGTTGTGTTTTGACTTGTTTTCTCAAGTGTACACAGGTAGTTATGAGGTGCTTTTAGTGCGAGAGCCATGGTGATTTGAAGGTTTTTGTGAGACGAAGAAGAAGATAAGTGATTTGAAGGTTTTTGATGGAAACTGCTTTTGAAAGGAATTTTGAATTCGATTCGACAGTGAAAACCATGTTTGGGGTTTTGATCAGGGTTTTATAAAGTGAAAAAGTGAATGCTGATGTGGCAGCGGTTACAAAGATCTGACGGCTAAGTACGGTCCACGTGACAACCTCTGATGAATAATGGAAGACAGTTGTTTAGGAAACCACTGATGAGCAATATCAGTGGTTTACAGTGGTGAAAATGAAAACAGTAGTTGACTTTAAGTATCAGTGGATAGCCATCAGTGGGTTAAAACACTGATGTTTGATCAAACAGTGATTAACAAGGAACATGAAGAAACAAAGGTTGTCTTTCAGCAGTGGAAGAAATCAACAAAACAGATGTTTGAACCAAAACTGTGGTTATGGCAGACTTTTAAGGATTAATGAAAGTTTTCATTTTTAGCTATTTTTAAGGATGGATTTTTTATTTTTGAAAACATTTTAATGCTTTTCATCTAGAAACAAACAGGATTTTTCCTGTTAGTCCATGTTAAGCATGCCAATCCTAGAGATCAAGCTTTCAAAGGTGGATGTATCTAAAGCCTTTGTTAGCACATCTGCCAACTGATCTTTAGTTGGAACATGGTGCAGAGAAATCAAACCTTTTTCATAGCAATCCCTCACAAAATGATGTCTAATGTCAATGTGCTTGGTGGTTAAATGTGAAACTGGATTTTTGATGATATTTTATGATGCCTGACTGTCCAACATGAGAGGTGTCTTTAAGGCTGTGATACCAAAATCCAGCAGTTGATTTTGAAGCCATAACAGTTTGGCTGTACAGCTTGCAGCAGCTATATACTCTGCCTCAGCAGTGGATGTTGAAACAGCTGCTTGCTTTTTGCTTTGCCATGACACTAAGCAACGGCCTAGGAATTGGCACCCTCCTGAAGTGGACTTCCTTGTTGTATTGCATCCAGCAAAGTCATTATCTGAGTAACCTGAAAGCTTGATATTTCCATCAGCTAGATACCAGATACCAAGTATGGGAGCACCTTTTAAGTATCTGAATATCCTTTTTACAGCAATAAGATTTGACATTCTAGGGGCTGATTGGGATCTTGCACAAACACATGTTGCAAACATGATGTCTGGCCTAGATGCAGTTAGGTACAATAAAGACCTAATTATGCTTCTATAAAGAGTTTGATCAACCAAATCATCCTTTTCATCAGCCATGACTATCTTTGTGGTTGCTATGGGTGTACTACATGGTTTGCAATCATTCATCTCAAATTTGTTTAAAAGTTCTTTGGCATATTTTCCTTGATGAATGAAAGTACCATTTTGCAGTTGCTTTACTTGGAGACCAAGAAAGCACTGTAGTTCCCCCATTGCACTCATCTCAAACTCAGTTGTCATGAGTTTTCTGAACTCTTCACACATTTTGGAACATGTGCTTCCAAAAATGATGTCATCCACATAAATCTGGACAATCATTATGTCTTTCCCTCTCCAATTTAAAAACAGTGTTTTGTCAATTTTGCCTCTTGTGAACCCAATAGAGAGTAGAAAGGTGGAAGGAGTTTCATACTAGGATCTAGGTGCTTGTTTCAGGCCATACAAAGCTTTATTTAGCTTTTAGACATGATTTGGATAAAATGGATCCTCAAAACCAGGAGGTTGACAAACATATACCTCTTCTTGAATCTTACCATAGAGGAATGCACATTTAATATCCATTTGAAACACCTTTATGTTGTGGTTGACAGCAAAGGCCAGGAATAATCTGATAGCTTCCAATCTTGCTACAGTGGCAAAAGTTTCATCATAGTCAATGCTCTCTTCCTGTCTAAACCCTTGAACCACTAGCCTTGCTTTATTCTTGACAACAATGCCCCTTTCATCAGTTTTATTTTTGAAGACCCACTTTGTGCCAATAGGACTCACACCCTCTGGCAGTGGTACAAGCTCCCATACTTGTTGTCTCTTAAACTGTTGGAGCTCCTCTTGCATGGCTTCCACCCAACTGTTGTCTTTTAGTGCCCTTGGTACTTGACAGGTTGATGAAGTGATAGAAAACCAGCAAAAAGACAGATGTTTTGGGATTGACTTCTGGTGTGCACCCCTTCACTGATGTGATGCTGCCAATGATTTGGTCAGGTGGATGAGACTTCAAGAAGATTAAATCTTCTTTGTATGGAATAATGGCATTTAAGGGTGAGGGCTGCAGATGTGAATCATCTGAGCTAACCATTGTTGGTGACTTTGATGATCCAACAGGGTCTTGAAATGGAGGTGGAGGAATAGGAGGAAGTGGTGTGGAAACATGTTGATTTTTATCCACTGTTTAAGGATTTTTATCAACAGTGTTTGAGGATGTGGAAGCGGGGGTTAAAGGGCTACTTTGGTCAACAACTGTTGAGGTAGCAGTGGTTGAGCTTTGACAGCTGTTTTGAACATCTGCTGCTCTAGCAATGGATGTAAACTTTTGTAGTGGAATGATGATTTCATATCCATTGTCTGATGGAGGAGGTTGAGATGGACCTGCACTGTTATTCTTGATAGAAACATTTTCAAAAGTAAATTTATCAAGATTAAATAACTCAGTAGGATTTGCAGGGATTTTTATTAAAGAAAGTTCATTGAACTTCACATTCAAAGTCTCTTCCACTGTCTTAGTCCTAGTGTTAAACACCTTGTAGGCCTTAGCAGTGGTTGAGTATCCCAAATGATAACCACAATCAATTTTGGCTGCAAACTTTGAAATGGAATCTTTTAAGTTTAAAATGAAGCATGGGCATCCAAAAACTTTGAAGTATGAGATCAGTGGTTTGATTTTATACAGAATTTCATAGGCAGCCTTTTGATGCCTGGGGTTTATTAAAACTCTGTTCTGGACATAGCATGTAGTGTTTACAGCCTCTGCCCAGAAAGTTAATGGCAAACCTGAATCAGTAAGCATGGTCCTGGCAGCCTCAATCAATGTTCTGTTCTTTCTCTCAACAACCCCATTTTGTTCTGGTGTCCTTGGAATGCTGTACTGCCTTACAATTCCTTTTGATACACAAAACTCATCCAACTCCCTATTTTGGAATTCTGTGCCATTGTCACTCCTGAAGAATTTTACTGGCAAGTCAAACTGCTTTTCAACCTGTTTGACAAAGTCTTGCAGAATGCCTGCAGTCTCATCTTTGGAATGTAAGAAATAAGTCCATGTAAACCTAGAAAAGTCATCTACAATTACCAAACAATATCTTTTCTTTTTAAGACTCATGACTTTTACAAGGTCAAACAGATCCATGTGAAGCATTTGCAAGCACTTTGTTGTTTTGGAATCTTCAATGGACTTAAATGAGCATTTATGGTGTTTTCCTTTTAAGCAGGAAACACAATGTTCAGGACAGGTGAACACTTTTTGTGGAAGACCACTTACAAGGCCCTGTTTTGACAAAGCAGTGATTGTCTTGAGATTTGTGTGCCCTGGTCTTCTGTTCCATAGTTCTGTCTCTTTGTTAGAGGCAGCTGAGAACAGACAGGCATCAGTCCTAGGGCTCTCTTTTGACAAATCAACTACATAAACATTGCCACTCCTTTGAGCAACAAGTTGGGTTTTTCCATTTTTTATTATTTCTTCAATCTTTTAAACCATTTCTGGTCCAACAATCCTACAACACTCCTTAGTAAAAAAAGATCCATAACCTTTGTCACTCATTTGAGAGACACTAAGGAGGGTGAATTTTAGATTGTCTATCAGATTGACATTTTCAAACTTAACATTTCCAGACTGTACTGTACCAGAACCCATCACCTTCCCTTTACTATTATTACCAAAAGATATATCACCCCCTCCATGAGTTTTGAATTCTTTGAGAAGGGCTCTACATCCAGTCATGTGCCTGGAGCCTCCACTATCTACATACCAAAGACTATCTAAGCATGCAGAAGCTCCCTGCACATCAAGTAAATAATTAGTTCAGGAGGGTCTCCAAAGCCAGTAAGGCTTTGCATGGGGTCTCAACAGTGTCTATGTTAAGTTCAGGAAGATGGACAGTGGTTAGCTCAGGGGTTTGGTCAGTTTTTGGAACATTTCTCTCTAACCACTACTGGGAACCATTTCCTATCTGCTGTTGGTAACCAAAGGGATGCCTGTTCACTTTTGGTTTAGTAGTCTTTTTGTAAACCTCATAAACATGTGGGACCCTTTGGTATGGAGGTTGACCTTTACCTCTTTGGTATAGGTTAGCAGGGGGTGCATCTGTCACATGAACTTCTCTTTTAACAGAGGTTTGGTTCAGCTGTTTGGACAGGCACAAAGGATGGTTGTTTCTTGACTTGATGAACTCATGGGTGTTTTTGAAGTGTACTCATTCCTTTTTACATCATCGGTTTTAGGATACACACCCTCCTGAGTGAGATGGTTTGATTTACCATAGATGGTGCAGCTCTTTGAAGGCACAATGATACTTGTTTTGTTAATGTCATAAGCTTTTAAATGAAAACAATCTTTGCTCAAATGATTTTTCTTTTCACAAAAGTCACAAAACAAGTTTTTAATCTTTTCTTTTCTTTTCTTCTTTTCAGACTCCTTTGCAATAGAGTTTTGAACCACTATTGGGATGTCCTTAAGAGGAATGACTGTGGCCTTTGGAGCTTTGACACCATCCACAGTGGTGAAATCCATGGGTTTAAAATTTTCAAGGATGTCACACTCATCAAACCAAGTGGGTTTGAATTGGTATTTCTCAATCTCCTCAAAAGTTGAGGACCCCACTGATCTTTCCAGAGTGATTTTGTTGCCACTTTTGTCAATTATTTTAACTTCTTGGCCATCCTTGTTGGTGGGTATGATTTCAACAGTGGTTTGAACAGATTCATTTACAGTAGTGTTTTCAACTTGGTCATGTTTTCTGAACCCTACACCAAATTTTACATTGCTTTTGATATGTTTTTCAAGCATAACTTCATAACCTTTGCAGGATTCCACCCATTTTTCACATGTAATTTGGGTGGATTCCAACTCCTTTTTATAGGCCTGGTATTTTTCTATCATTGCCTGAAGTTGGTCCTTGCTTATGTTATGCTATGCTCATGTTTGAGGTTGCAAATCTTATTTTCTTTTTCTGACAATTTGATTTTCAATTCTTTTAAAGATTTTTCAAATTGTACTTCATCATTTAACAATCTATCTCTAAGGTTTTCATTCACATCCTTGATGTTTGCAAATGCTATGATGCATTTGTCTGAACAAAGGTTTTTAAGAACCTGGGGTGATACCTTAGTTGCAGCCATCATGGCACAATCACAGACATGTTCGCTTTCTTCTGGCTTTTTCTCTTCTTTTTCACCTTGCTTTTTCTCATCTTCTTCAATAGACCAGGGGTCAGACAGTGGTTCCTGTTAGTGCATACGTCTGTCGACTTCGTCTTGTATCGAGTCTTGTATATGTATAGATAAATCAGGGCACGGAAAACGAGAAATTAGGTCAAAAGGCAAGTTCAAACGGAATTAGAATGGTTAATTCCGCTTGAAGTTGACATGACATTTCAAACGAAATTAGCCTTGCTAATTTCGCTTGAACCTGTTAATTTCGTTTGAATGCTAATCTCACTTGAAACGTGATTCCGCTTAAATCATGTTCAAGCGGAATTATGCTGCCTATATATAGCTTGTGCCTGATTCCGTTTCAGGGAGTCTTGAATGTGTGTTTTCCGACGGCGAAGCTCTGTCGAAGTGTCTTCAGAACTGTAATCGTATCAAAATCAATATACAAGATAGTTTTAGTGAATATCTTGCTGAATTCAACTCATCATGTCTCTTTCTGCCTTTTATTTTGACTAGAACGCCTCTGAATGACTCGTTTCAGGAAAGACAACGATCCTACATGTGGTATCAGAGCTCAGGAGGAGGAGTTCTGCAGATTTCAGCTTGATTTCATCTCATTTTCTTACTTCTACATCTTCTTTTATCAATTGAATAAGTTTTAACGGTTAAAATGGCCTGAATTTTTCACAACATAACCGTAATCTTGTTTTAACAAACCCTTGAGAAAATCAGATCAAAATTCAAAGTAAAAGTGACAAAAATGGGCCAAACAGTTAATTCCGCTTGAACGAGTACCCTAATTCCGCTTGAAAGTTTGAAACGAAATCAGTGATTCCGCTTGAAAATCTATTTCCGTTTGGTGATTCCGCTTCAAATTGGTAATTCCGCTTGAAAGTTTCAAGCGAAATTAGTTATTTCGTTTAAAGTTTGTGATTCCGTTTGGTGATTCCGCTTCAAATTGGTAATTCCGCTTGAAAGTTTCAAGCGAAATTAGTTATTTCAAGCGAAATTAGTTATTTGCGCCAATGAACTCGTTAAAGTAGCGTAAACTACCTTAACGGGTCATAAAGGGTCAAAAGCACTTAGGATAGGTTCCAAATCAGAATGTAGGCTTGTTTAAACCATATCATATGAGTTCCAACACTCATTTGGTTTACGAGACCTTACTCTACCCAATCTCCTGATTTAGGTCCCGCTTTATTAACATAGTGATTCCATACTAGGTGCCACTTGATTCCTTGGTTTCCCGGGCTTTATTAGTTCACCTAATCAACGATACCTTGCAATCTCAAGTGAGTACATGGTTCCCCTATTTTACTTCTTTCAATTGTTTTGGGGTGACTCATATGTGCTAAACGATATCGAGTTTTCAAAAACAAATGCTATGGTTTATATTAAACACAACGATTTCAATAATGTGGACGAACTTATTAGTGCGTTAATACATAACACGAATGACATTCATTAGCTTTGGCCGAGCCGACCAGTAGTATGTTATGGTACCATAGGATCTGACAAGTCCCGTAATCGGACTATCGCCATGGTTATGGGGTAATGTGGGTAACGACAGAACCTGATGATTTTAACAAACCCTTTGGTGGTTTGTTAGTCGATTAAAGATACCCTTTGGTGGTATAGACGAGTTAAAACACAGGTTTGAATGTGTTCAACGAGAATGACCAAAAGCTAGTTTTCACAATTTAAAACATGAACAATTTGAACGAATGCTTTTATGACACGAACGCTTGAACGATGGTTCATAACACGAACGCTTGAACGAAGGTTTATAACATAAATGATTTACAATTTGGTTTACAAAAGGAAATGTTTTGGGTCAAGATTTATGGCAACGAGGTTTTATAAACTATAACCAACTTTTTTTAAGTTGGTTAATCATATTGCAATACAAAACACTTTTCAAAACACGGTTTTCAATTATCGACTCTTGTAGTCGTACGAGGTATTGCAATAAGTATACAAGCCATGAATTTGATAGACTCACAAAACCTATGTACTCGCCGGCATTTTTATGCTGACTTTATTTTCACATATGTTTCAGGTGCTGTTGTTTGATGACTATGATGCATGCTCACGTAGGAATGGACGAGGCCTTAGTGATATAAAACAAGAAAGACAATATGTTGAACTTGTTTGTATTATTTTAAGACAATATTAAACACTTACTAATTTAATAAAACACAACGTTAATATCCATGTGTTGTGAAACAATGATTCTGTTACGACACTCCTCGACGTTTCCGCCGCGGTTTTGTTGTTTTAACGCGGTCGGGGTATGACATTCATGTCCCCACTTTTTAACATTTTTTGGTTTTCTAAACTTAGGGGAAAATACATGTATTGTGGTATATAGAAACAAAACTAAGGAATGACGTAGAGATCATGTGACGAATAGGGTGAGACTTAAGCACCATTAATCAACCATATACCTTGACCGCGGAACAAAAGGTTAGATCTAATGGGTTTCAGGCAGCCACACCCTTGGCCACATTTTACCTAGAGTGCTTTTGTGTCTCGAGTCGTAAATCGACAGGAAAATTCCTATGGTTTGGATGCTTCCTATGTCATGACAAATGTTAATGTCCTCGCGAAACATTAACGATCCAAATCTTCCTTACATTTACAGAATACATTTTTCAAGTACATTTTATAATTACATACCATGATTCTTACAACTATTACTCATATGTTTTACACAAAACTGCATGAATTCACACCAACTTTTGTTGACGATTTTCAAAACTTACATGTATTTTAGGAAACTAAGTGGATGCGCGCGGCCTATCTTTGCTCAAGAATGTTGTTTATGTTTCAAGTTATCATGTGTCTATGCTCCGATGCCACTTTTGATGGATTTGTTCGTTATATCCCGCCTCCTTGCAGTGATAAAGTGAAAAAAAACCTTGATCTTTGTTTTGAAATGAAGTTGTAAACTTTTCAAATAATTATCTTATGTTGTGATGTAAACTTTAAACTTAACTTTTGTTTTGGATGTTAAACTATGAATGGCAATTTGGAGTTATTTTATATTCATGTAGAATGTTTACTTATCATATGCAACGAGAACCTTTCAGATCACACCTCGTGCTTCCGCCTTTGAAAGGGGTGTGACATAGGAGGGCCGATCGACACCGCCGAGAAGGAGGAAACTCCTATCAAAGACCTACTGAACACCACCGTTTAGATCCTTGAGAGAATTCTCAAGTGTAGAGTTTGTACCGTTTGTATCGAGTCGTTATTTGAGTCATTTCCTAGTTAACGGTAGTTTTTCATAGATTTCTGTGTCTTTATTTTGTGTGTTTGAGTATTTTACAGGAAAACATTACCGTCGAGGAGCGAGAATTAAAGAGAAAACATCATTCCAGGTAAGTCCTAGTGTTAGAAAATATTTGGGGTGAGTTTTGGGAGGCTTGGATAAAACATTGAAAATTTTCTAAGGCATGAAAGCCTCAATTTCACGAAACTTTCTGTTAAAAACGGGGCTTCGCGTCACGCCACGACAAATCCTTTTCACTGCCGCGCGGCGCGACGACCCGGGTCAAAATCTACTGAACCTTAGGGCTTCACGTCGCGCGAAGCTAAAAAACCTTAGCCGTCGCTTAGCGCGACGACCTATTTGACCTGAACCATTTGACCTTCAAGTCATGGCGTTACATGATGACAAATCAGTTTCATGGTCGCGCAGCGCGACGACGTTATGAACAAATTAAAACACACCAGTTCCTCCTTTCTTCCCCATTCCACCAAAACCCCAAGTTACGCACATTCAACTGAAAACCACCCTTTTACCACCTTATCTACACCAAATCATCACCAATCTTCAACCATTTTTCACCCACATAACCCAAAGCACTTCCCGAACAATACCCACCATCAGTTTCACCATTTCACCCGCTGAATCGCTCAAATCAAGGGCTTACTGTCACGACTTCAAGTTTCAATTTTTCTATACTTTTCTCAACGAATCTCGTATGTCTTTTTGCTTATACTCTGCATATGACTTGTCTAGTGTCTAGTTTGAGTCTTGTTTGGAGTCATAGTGTCATTTAATTGTCGGGTCCAGTTTGAGTCTAGTCTAGTATAGTTTGTTTAGTATCTTTACTGGGTGCGGATGGCTTGGATTGGTTTTGTTAAACATTCAACTGAGATTGTTGATTGATACATTGCCATATGTCTATAAAGTTCCAATCTTGCATTTTGAAAATTGGACAATTTAATCGGATTATAACCTCCTTTAATTAGACGGAATTTTTCAAGTTAAAATCTGTTTTTGACAATTAAACTTGCTGAATTTACGCGACGATTGGACTCAATGTTCGTTTTGGTAGGCACTTGGTTTTAATTGGGACAATTAAAGTGCCGAGAGGGGGTGGTGTACATTGATTCATAGTTAATGAGTCGGTCTTAGTTTAGTCTAGTCTTGGTCTTGGGTTTACTTATATGCACGTACAAGTTTGATATAGCTCGCCCGTACTCAATCTCCATTCGGACGAGTTTGTTCATTACTTATGCTTTTATAAACGATAACCCGCATTTTTCATTCAAATTATTTTCCGGTTTCAGCCGCGAATGTAATGCTATACGGCTATTTCCATTTCTTTAAAGTTTGTGATTCCGTTTGGTGATTCCGCTTCAAATTGGTAATTCCGCTTGAAAGTTTCAAGCGAAATTAGTTATTTCAAGCGAAATTAGTTATTTCAAGCGAAATTAGTTATTTCAAGCGAAATTAGTTATTTCAAGCGAAATTAGTTATTTGGGCCAATGAACTCGTTAAAGTAGCGTAAACTACCTTAACGGGTCATAAAGGGTCAAAAGCACATAGGATAGGTTCCAAATCAGAATGTAGGCTTGTTTAAACCATATCATTCCGGTTTCAGCCGCGAATGTAATGCTATACGGCTATATCCCGCCTCCTTGCAGTGATAAAGTGAAAAAAACCTTGATCTTTGTTTTGAAATGAAGTTGTAAACTTTTCAAATAATTATCTTATGTTGTGATGTAAACTTTAAACTTAACTTTTGTTTTGGATGTTAAACTATGAATGGCAATTTGGAGTTATTTTATATTCATGTAGAATGTTTACTTATCATATGCAACGAGAACCTTTCAGATCACACCTCGTGCTTCCGCCTTTGAAAGGGGTGTGACATAGGAGGGCCGATCGACACCGCCGAGAAGGAGGAAACTCCTCTCAAAGACCTACTGAACACCACCGTTTAGATCCTTGAGAGAATTCTCAAGTGTAGAGTTTGTACCGTTTGTATCGAGTCGTTATTTGAGTCATTTCCTAGTTAACGGTAGTTTTTCATAGATTTCTGTGTCTTTATTTTGTGTGTTTGAGTATTTTACAGGAAAACATTACCGTCGAGGAGCGAGAATTAAAGAGAAAACATCATTCCAGGTAAGTCCTAGTGTTAGAAAATATTTGGGGTGAGTTTTGGGAGGCTTGGATAAAACATTGAAAATTTTCTAAGGCATGAAAGCCTCAATTTCACGAAACTTTCTGTTAAAAACGGGGCTTCGCGTCACGCCACGACAAATCCTTTTCACTGCCGCGCGGCGCGACGACCCGGGTCAAAATCTACTGAACCTTAGGGCTTCACGTCGCGCGAAGCTAAAAAACCTTAGCCGTCGCTTAGCGCGACGACCTATTTGACCTGAACCATTTGACCTTCAAGTCATGGCGTTACATGATGACAAATCAGTTTCATGGTCGCGCAGCGCGACGACGTTATGAACAAATTAAAACACACCAGTTCCTCCTTTCTTCCCCATTCCACCAAAACCCCAAGTTACGCACATTCAACTGAAAACCACCCTTTTACCACCATATCTACACCAAATCATCACCAATCTTCAACCATTTTTCACCCACATAACCCAAAGCACTTCCCGAACAATACCCACCATCAGTTTCACCATTTCACCCGCTGAATCGCTCAAATCAAGGGCTTACCGTCACGACTTCAAGTTTCAATTTTTCTATACTTTTCTCAACGAATCTCGTATGTCTTTTTGCTTATACTCTGCATATGACTTGTCTAGTGTCTAGTTTGAGTCTTGTTTGGAGTCATAGTGTCATTTAATTGTCGGGTCCAGTTTGAGTCTAGTCTAGTATAGTTTGTTTAGTATCTTTACTGGGTGCGGATGGCTTGGATTGGTTTTGTTAAACATTCAACTGAGATTGTTGATTGATACATTGCCATATGTCTATAAAGTTCCAATCTTGCATTTTGAAAATTGGACAATTTAATCGGATTATAACCTCCTTTAATTAGACGGAATTTTTCAAGTTAAAATCTGTTTTTGACAATTAAACTTGCTGAATTTACGCGACGATTGGACTCAATGTTCGTTTTGGTAGGCACTTGGTTTTAATTGGGACAATTAAAGTGCCGAGAGGGGGTGGTGTACATTGATTCATAGTTAATGAGTCGGTCTTAGTTTAGTCTAGTCTTGGTCTTGGGTTTACTTATATGCACGTACAAGTTTGATATAGCTCGCCCGTACTCAATCTCCATTCGGACGAGTTTGTTCATTACTTATGCTTTTATAAACGATAACCCGCATTTTTCATTCAAATTATTTTCCGGTTTCAGCCGCGAATGTAATGCTATACGGCTATTTCCATTTCTTTAAAGTTTGTGATTCCGTTTGGTGATTCCGCTTCAAATTGGTAATTCCGCTTGAAAGTTTCAACCGAAATTAGTTATTTCAAGCGAAATTAGTTATTTCAAGCGAAATTAGTTATTTGCGCCAATGAACTCGTTAAAGTAGCGTAAACTACCTTAACGGGTCATAAAGGGTCAAAAGCACATAGGATAGGTTCCAAATCAGAATGTAGGCTTGTTTAAACCATATCATTCCGGTTTCAGCCGCGAATGTAATGCTATACGGCTATATCCCGCCTCCTTGCAGTGATAAAGTGAAAAAAACCTTGATCTTTGTTTTGAAATGAAGTTGTAAACTTTTCAAATAATTATCTTATGTTGTGATGTAAACTTTAAACTTAACTTTTGTTTTGGATGTTAAACTATGAATGGCAATTTGGAGTTATTTTATATTCATGTAGAATGTTTACTTATCATATGCAACGAGAACCTTTCAGATCACACCTCGTGCTTCCGCCTTTGAAAGGGGTGTGACATAGGAGGGCCGATCGACACCGCCGAGAAGGAGGAAACTCCTCTCAAAGACCTACTGAACACCACCGTTTAGATCCTTGAGAGAATTCTCAAGTGTAGAGTTTGTACCGTTTGTATCGAGTCGTTATTTGAGTCATTTCCTAGTTAACGGTAGTTTTTCATAGATTTCTGTGTCTTTATTTTGTGTGTTTGAGTATTTTACAGGAAAACATTACCGTCGAGGAGCGAGAATTAAAGAGAAAACATCATTCCAGGTAAGTCCTAGTGTTAGAAAATATTTGGGGTGAGTTTTGGGAGGCTTGGATAAAACATTGAAAATTTTCTAAGGCATGAAAGCCTCAATTTCACGAAACTTTCTGTTAAAAACGGGGCTTCGCGTCACGCCACGACAAATCCTTTTCACTGCCGCGCGGCGCGACGACCCGGGTCAAAATCTACTGAACCTTAGGGCTTCACGTCGCGCGAAGCTAAAAAACCTTAGCCGTCGCTTAGCGCGACGACCTATTTGACCTGAACCATTTGACCTTCAAGTCATGGCGTTACATGATGACAAATCAGTTTCATGGTCGCGCAGCGCGACGACGTTATGAACAAATTAAAACACACCAGTTCCTCCTTTCTTCCCCATTCCACCAAAACCCCAAGTTACGCACATTCAACTGAAAACCACCCTTTTACCACCATATCTACACCAAATCATCACCAATCTTCAACCATTTTTCACCCACATAACCCAAAGCACTTCCCGAACAATACCCACCATCAGTTTCACCATTTCACCCGCTGAATCGCTCAAATCAAGGGCTTACCGTCACGACTTCAAGTTTCAATTTTTCTATACTTTTCTCAACGAATCTCGTATGTCTTTTTGCTTATACTCTGCATATGACTTGTCTAGTGTCTAGTTTGAGTCTTGTTTGGAGTCATAGTGTCATTTAATTGTCGGGTCCAGTTTGAGTCTAGTCTAGTATAGTTTGTTTAGTATCTTTACTGGGTGCGGATGGCTTGGATTGGTTTTGTTAAACATTCAACTGAGATTGTTGATTGATACATTGCCATATGTCTATAAAGTTCCAATCTTGCATTTTGAAAATTGGACAATTTAATCGGATTATAACCTCCTTTAATTAGACGGAATTTTTCAAGTTAAAATCTGTTTTTGACAATTAAACTTGCTGAATTTACGCGACGATTGGACTCAATGTTCGTTTTGGTAGGCACTTGGTTTTAATTGGGACAATTAAAGTGCCGAGAGGGGGTGGTGTACATTGATTCATAGTTAATGAGTCGGTCTTAGTTTAGTCTAGTCTTGGTCTTGGGTTTACTTATATGCACGTACAAGTTTGATATAGCTCGCCCGTACTCAATCTCCATTCGGACGAGTTTGTTCATTACTTATGCTTTTATAAACGATAACCCGCATTTTTCATTCAAATTATTTTCCGGTTTCAGCCGCGAATGTAATGCTATACGGCTATTTCCATTTCTTTAAAGTTTGTGATTCCGTTTGGTGATTCCGCTTCAAATTGGTAATTCCGCTTGAAAGTTTCAACCGAAATTAGTTATTTCAAGCGAAATTAGTTATTTCAAGCGAAATTAGTTATTTGCGCCAATGAACTCGTTAAAGTAGCGTAAACTACCTTAACGGGTCATAAAGGGTCAAAAGCACATAGGATAGGTTCCAAATCAGAATGTAGGCTTGTTTAAACCATATCATTCCGGTTTCAGCCGCGAATGTAATGCTATACGGCTATATCCCGCCTCCTTGCAGTGATAAAGTGAAAAAAACCTTGATCTTTGTTTTGAAATGAAGTTGTAAACTTTTCAAATAATTATCTTATGTTGTGATGTAAACTTTAAACTTAACTTTTGTTTTGGATGTTAAACTATGAATGGCAATTTGGAGTTATTTTATATTCATGTAGAATGTTTACTTATCATATGCAACGAGAACCTTTCAGATCACACCTCGTGCTTCCGCCTTTGAAAGGGGTGTGACATAGGAGGGCCGATCGACACCGCCGAGAAGGAGGAAACTCCTCTCAAAGACCTACTGAACACCACCGTTTAGATCCTTGAGAGAATTCTCAAGTGTAGAGTTTGTACCGTTTGTATCGAGTCGTTATTTGAGTCATTTCCTAGTTAACGGTAGTTTTTCATAGATTTCTGTGTCTTTATTTTGTGTGTTTGAGTATTTTACAGGAAAACATTACCGTCGAGGAGCGAGAATTAAAGAGAAAACATCATTCCAGGTAAGTCCTAGTGTTAGAAAATATTTGGGGTGAGTTTTGGGAGGCTTGGATAAAACATTGAAAATTTTCTAAGGCATGAAAGCCTCAATTTCACGAAACTTTCTGTTAAAAACGGGGCTTCGCGTCACGCCACGACAAATCCTTTTCACTGCCGCGCGGCGCGACGACCCGGGTCAAAATCTACTGAACCTTAGGGCTTCACGTCGCGCGAAGCTAAAAAACCTTAGCCGTCGCTTAGCGCGACGACCTATTTGACCTGAACCATTTGACCTTCAAGTCATGGCGTTACATGATGACAAATCAGTTTCATGGTCGCGCAGCGCGACGACGTTATGAACAAATTAAAACACACCAGTTCCTCCTTTCTTCCCCATTCCACCAAAACCCCAAGTTACGCACATTCAACTGAAAACCACCCTTTTACCACCATATCTACACCAAATCATCACCAATCTTCAACCATTTTTCACCCACATAACCCAAAGCACTTCCCGAACAATACCCACCATCAGTTTCACCATTTCACCCGCTGAATCGCTCAAATCAAGGGCTTACCGTCACGACTTCAAGTTTCAATTTTTCTATACTTTTCTCAACGAATCTCGTATGTCTTTTTGCTTATACTCTGCATATGACTTGTCTAGTGTCTAGTTTGAGTCTTGTTTGGAGTCATAGTGTCATTTAATTGTCGGGTCCAGTTTGAGTCTAGTCTAGTATAGTTTGTTTAGTATCTTTACTGGGTGCGGATGGCTTGGATTGGTTTTGTTAAACATTCAACTGAGATTGTTGATTGATACATTGCCATATCTATACTATATATATATATACATATCCAAAGGACTTCTTAAGGTCATTGAAATTTTCTTAAAACACCCTTAAAGCATGATGTACAAGTCTTTTAATCACCAGAAAACTTCACTTCCCACTTATACCCTTTCCACAAAACTTAACACGCGGACACAAAAAACTAGGGTTTCTCTCATCTCTCATTCTCATTTGGTCCGCCGCTCATCCTCTGCTCTCTCTCTATGGCGACTTCATCAGGCCTCTCTCTCGGATCTCGCCAGATCTGTGAGGATTTCACCATGTTCCTCTGCTCTCTCTCCCGCCGCTTCCATGTTCCTCTCTCTCTAGCGATTCGGGATATCTTTGTTCACCAGATCTATGAAGTTTCAACAGATCGATGAAGATGGTGATGGTGGTGTTGGTCTAAAGCGGAACGATGACGGAGAAAGGGGTTGATTTAGGTTTATCCTACGGTGGTTCAAGGTGACGACGGTAGTCTTAGCAGAGGCTAAGATTCTAGCAACATTCAAGGTGAAAAACAAAGATCCATGTATGTTTTCTTTTTACTGATTTTGCTCAGTACTGATCGAATTTCTAACGAAACACTTCAGGCGATTCAAGAAGACCAAGGCGATTCCAACCACTCAACAACCCTAAGGTATGAATATTCAAGATTTGATTCAAGTTAACTGATTTTATATGGGTTTTAGGGGTCTTTTGCTAAATCTTGATGTAGGTTGAATTCGGTATACTATATACTTAGCATTTAGTTTGAATATTTAAGATTTGCTCTAAATCAATTGATTTTATATGGGTTTTTAAATGTTTTTTTGTTAAATCTTGTTGCAGGTTGAAAAAGATATTCTGTATGCTTAGCCTTTGGTTTGCATATTCAAGATTTGCTTCAAATGAACTCATTCCTGATGGCTTTTTAATGGTTTTTTTTTTTGTTTGAATCTTGTTCAATATATGGCTGTTAAAAAGATATATACTTTACTTGTTTGTGGGGTTTATATTGATCTTTGTTGGCCCAATTTCTCTTGCTACCAAAGCTGGTGATGGTAGCTGTTTGTGTAAACTCAATTTGAGTACTTTTTAGTTTGTTTAATTTCTTAATCTCGGATCTACCAATGATTTTTAACTTTTTAGTATGTTTAATTTCTTAATGGTGTTTTATGGTGTAGATGAAGATAGGGGGCTGAAGGTCAAGACAGAAATCTGCCACATTCAAGATCCAACTTTACAGACTTGGAAAATCATGAAACAACAAACATTATTGCAGAAAGATGACACACTAGGAGAATGAATTGGTGAAAGAGAGAACACTGCGGCTTGGTTCACGAAAATTCAAATTCAGCCTTACCATCGTCCTCCTTTAGGTTTCTATTTATGCAATTTTATACAAAATTCACTACATCTAATAAGTTATTTACACCAGGTTCTTATTTTTTTATTTTTTTTTCTAAACAGTTTTGGCCCTAATGATGTTCAAGTCCAGGTCAAGGCTCTGGTTTGCGATAGCTATGCTCATCACTTTAAGGTAAAATTCTACATGTACATATTCCTTTTTTTTCGTATGAGTAAAATTGATTTAAAATAAAACCGGGTTCAAAGGTGAGCGTATTATCTGTTATTTATTTATTGAAGTGAGTTTGTGATAGAATTCATCATTTTGTTTTTGACAGGAAAATAATTTATGCCTATGTTGTCAAATACGCAAGGCGCAGGCGAGCCCGGAGCCTAGGCGCAAGGCGCAAAAAAAAAGCGTGGGCTTTTTAAGAAAAGCGCACATAGAGAAAAATATATAAAAAATATGTTATTGGAACTTCGGTTTCCAGATCCGGCCGGCGCAAAAATGTTCAAAAGGTAATTTGAAACATATACTTCTTAGTTCTTAATATTCCAACATTTATTTATCAATTGGTCAATTCAGTATAAAATCGGAAACCATTGTTCGATTCGCTAAGCTTCTTTCTGGAACCGAAGGTAATTTGAAACATATACTTTTTAGTTCTTAATATTCCAACATTTATTTATCAATTGGTCAATTCAGTATAAAATCGGAAACCATTGTTCGATTCGCTTTGCCACAGAATAAACGTTGCTTGCCATCTCAGATTCGCTAAGCTTCTTTCTGGAACCGAAGCTTTCTGCATGTGCTTGCGACCGTTGGGTGCTAAAATCGGAAACCATTGTTCGATTCGCGCCATTAATCCGGTTTCAGACCCGAGGTTGATTTCACTTGGTGCTGGTGTTATTTTGAAGACAGGTATGATCTGGTTAAGTTCATTAACCTAATTAAGGAAGCTGGACTGTATATTCATCTCAGAATAGGCCCATATGCTTATGCTGAATGGAACTTTGGGTATTATTCATAGAACTTAATGAATTCTTTGCAGATTTATTTATTAAAAAAACCCTAAATTACCATTTTTGCCATTGTGTTTACAGGGGATTTCCTGTGTGGTTGAAATATATGCCAGGAATTAGTTTTAGAACAGATAATGCTCCTTTCAAGGTCTCATTCTCAAATTGAAATAAAAATATAAAATTGTTTATGTTTTTCCAAATTATATGTTATGTTGATTTAGTTTATACATTTTAGGCTGCAATGGAAAAATTCACAAGGCACATAGTGAATATGATGAAATCAGAATGCTTGTATGAGAATCAAGGGGGTCCGATTATTTTATCTCAGGTAGTCATAATCACTTATTTACTCTGTTTTTGTAGCATTAATAAGTGGTAGCAACATGAATAAACTGTGCAAGTAGTCAAACGGGTCGCATGAGCATTCCCATAATTTGTTGTCCCTTTTATAAAATTTATAAGGGTAAATTGCATTTTACGGCTTTAAGTTACAGCGGTTGTCCTTTATAATATTCACTAAAGTTTTTTGCAATTCATATATACAAGAAAGTAAATATTGCTTTTGTTACTCACAGATCAACACTTACAATGGTTTTTACTGTGACCACTTCACTCTTAACAGTGATTCCAAACCGAAAATGTGGACCGAAGCGTGGTCTGGATGGTAACACGATATTTTACGCAGACCGGTCTCCGTCTTCAAAAGGTTACTCGCAGTCTTGCTCAGGTATTCCGCCGTATGATTTTCTTTATTCTGGTTAACTTGATATTTTAAAATGTGTGAACTATCATTTCCCATTCATTGATTTTGGTGCCAAAATACCATAGATATGTGCCATATTTTGTGTTTGTAATCTGATTTTGATTGTAAAGTTGTAAAAAATCTGTGTTTATTATTGATGGGTTCGTTATGCTAATTTGTTGGGAACTAAGTGATGTTTGGGGTTATTTGTTTACACGCACATTGTCTGGTTTTACTTTTAAGCTGCATGATACTGATTGGTGAAGTTTTGAAGCATTTGGAGTTCTACTTGTGTACCATCTTTTGTTATATGAGATTGGTTAACAGAATACTGCAAATGTAAAGTATTTGAAGTGTGTTAAGGTTTATGCCTTTGTGATCAAAGTCACCGTTAGTATAATGAAGGATTGCTGATTTTATTTGTCTGCAAGTCTGAGTTTATAGCAGATTATAAGATGATAAAATTAGATTTTGGTAACTAAGTGATGTGTTGGGGTGTTTGTTTGCATTTGCTTTGTCTGGTTTCACTTTGAAGTTGCATGATGTCGATGGTTGAAGCTATATTTTTCTCTATTTTATAAAATCAAGAACAAAGTCACTTAAATTAAAAAAACCACCTTTTTTTTCTAAATTTGTTTCATATGTTGCTGGTTCTATTTGTGCATTTGACTTGTTTGCTGAACTCTAAAGTCTCTCTCTCTCACCCCCCCCCCCCTCCCTCCCTCTTTACCGTATAAGTGGTACAAAGAGTGGGTCAAACGAGTTGTGTAATGGCTCAAATGGGTAATCTTTTGTATGAGCCAAGTTGACCCACAAACATTTTTTGGTCCATTTTAAATTGGTGTGTCATTATTACATTAACTGGAATTTGACCATAGTATATGTGAAGCGGTTATGCCTCTTTTGGATATTCTTGACTGCTAAGACCAACGATGGCCACAACCTTTTGACGGCAGCAATAGGACTAGACTGAATTACCTTGATAACGTTACTTTTTTTTTATTATTTTTTTGTGCTCATGAAGGATTTTTAATGGTTCAGGTGGATGTTTGGACAAAGGAAAGAGAGGTTGCTGGATTAAAGGCAGCTTGAGGGATGTTGGCTTACATCTATCTTGGCAAGTCAAGTAACACCATGATGTTTACACACTTAAATATTCTATTGTGGTAGTAACTTCATTTTTTACATTTCGTACACGAGTCATAGAACCATGTACGTTCAGCCTTAATTTCTGAGATTCTTGCCAGACATGTAAATTTTCCTGCACATGTGAAATGTTAAAGGTAGTTCTTAGGGAAAAGAATACAGTATATGGATATATTATTTGAAAGCAATCTGCATAATTGGTCCTTTTTTTTCTATCAGCAGGGTTAAAAAATTTAGTTATAACAAAAAAATGCTACACTGATGTTGAAGACCCAAATACTCAGATCAATGCTCTTTTTTATATAAATCAATAGCATCAATAAGTACCCCCTAATTGACATGTGCTCACTCAAATTTCCATTATTAATGAAATTGTCTTATCAATGCTCTTTTTTCGACTTAAAAAGTATTTGTTTCCTTCAATTTTGATGGATAATGGAGTTTGTTTGGTGAAGTGAAATTGCAATAAAATAGAAACCATGGTAAGTAAATGACAAGACATTTGAATTTTGTAAAATATTGCAATGGGCTATAAATCACGGGGACCAAAACTAGAATTTACTCTTTCTTAAAAATATTTTTTTAGGAATTTAATTGAATAGTTGGTGGGTATTTTGAAGTTATGGTGAAAGAAAAGACAATGCTTTCAAATACTCTGTTAATATGTGTTGTTTGGTGCAAACAAATCTTAAATATCAAGCAAAACTAGTGAAAGCAAGTCTAAGCTGCTCAACACATTTATCAAGGAGCTCGGGTCCGTTTCATATTATAAACCGGTGATGCGAGAACGTATATACACACACAAGTTTATGCGTCGCTACTAACTCCTTCGATTCATGCTCTTGAAGGTTTGTGATGGAATCATCTTGCGATGTGTGTGGACTTAACAAGCTTAATGATTAAAACATAAGGATCTTAACATACCAAACTAACCTATATTCCTTTGGTTCCGAGTTTGGTGATGAATATTTAATGGCATCTACAATAATAGAAGTGTTCGAATACGTAAATTGTTGGGTGTTCTTAATCACCCATCGTATAAAAATTTCAAGCTTTAGAGTACCGCATTGTCACTGGTTACCGTTGCCGCATTGCGCGGGTTCCCTAACTTAAGTACTATACAATATATCACGAGACGATTGATAAACTAACGGTAAACGAGTATCCTATTGCAAATCACCACTCCCGCCGCATCGCGCGGGTAAATGACTACTGTCTATAAAGTTCCAATCTTGCATTTTGAAAATTGGACAATTTAATCGGATTATAACCTCCTTTAATTAGACGGAATTTTTCAAGTTAAAATCTGTTTTTGACAATTAAACTTGCTGAATTTACGCGACGATTGGACTCAATGTTCGTTTTGGTAGGCACTTGGTTTTAATTGGGACAATTAAAGTGCCGAGAGGGGGTGGTGTACATTGATTCATAGTTAATGAGTCGGTCTTAGTTTAGTCTAGTCTTGGTCTTGGGTTTACTTATATGCACGTACAAGTTTGATATAGCTCGCCCGTACTCAATCTCCATTCGGACGAGTTTGTTCATTACTTATGCTTTTATAAACGGTAACCCGCATTTTTCATTCAAATTATTTTCCGGTTTCAGCCGCGAATGTAATGCTATACGGCTATTTCCATTTCTTTAAAAAAATTTCAAAAATCCAAAAAAATTAAAAATACCAAAAATAGTTTTTGAGCACTAATAGTTTGTCTATTTGTCTTTGTTTAAACATTGTTTGTGCAGAGCTGTCAGGTGAAGGAAGTAGTGGTGGGGAGCGCCAACGCAAGAGAGGGCTGGTTGCCCGAGCATGAGGGGACCCGGGCATACATGTTGATGATCCAAACCCTCAAGGAAGAAAAATCAAGTATCACACTCGTGAACGAATTCCTATTAGCAAGATAAACAACAGAGGTGATCATCTGTTGCTTCAGTTCGATTTAGATACAAAAGAGTGGGGAAAATTTGATAAGTTGAGGAACATCGAGTTCCTAGAGCATCGGGTCATGGATTGGGAATGGCTAGAGAGTGTGGGTTCGCGTCAGAGGGTTGAACAGATTTGGGTCCAAAGCTGAGTGACATGATGAACTGCATTTGGGATCAATATGAATAATTGGTTTTGGAATTCCACAGCACCTTTAAGCATAAAGAGGGCGCTTTTGCTCAGAGGAACGCAGTTTCATTTAGTCTGGGGAGAACAGTGTTTGAGATGGATATGGCACGGTTGCAATGGCATCGGGTTTTTATACTCTAGAGGAGGCTCAGTCGCTGGGTTTTTCGACTAGTTTGAGGGGGCATATCAGACCCCTAGACCGGTTAGTGTTAGTCCTGCTGAATTGTCACAGTTTTGGTCTACTATTTCGGATCACCCATTCTCTACCACGAACCTTATCACCTCGGTTCGTGATCCGGTTTACCGCTACATTTTGAAGATCCTTTCTACTACTTTAGTCGGGCGGAAATCAGGGGAGAATAAGGCGAATTGGACAAATTTGTTTATTTTGATGTGTCGGTGGAGAATCGGGAGATGAACTTGGCGAGTGTGCTACCTTGGTCTTTTAGTAGGGTTCGTCGTGGAGGTCCACGGGCAGCTCTGGATATGTTCCCGTATATTACTCGTCTTGCTTTGAACTTGGGTGTATTTGACAAGTACAACATGCGGTTCTTCATAAAGGGCGAACGACACCAATTTTTGGGATTAAGGAGTTGCAGATGGCTGGCATTGTTACATGGACTGAGCCGATCACATGGGAGAATGTTAGACAGGGGGCTCAGGTCTAACCACCCGAGGGACATCCGGCTGTGGATGTTATGCACCAGATTGAGCCGACCCATAGGCAGCGACCTAGACAATGGCACGAGAGGCTGGCACCACAGTACCCCCGTCGACAGCCGCCCCCAGATCCACTTACTTTGGAGTCGTTGTATACTTGTATGGATCAGGGGTTTGGAGAGATGCATGATTGGGCGTCTCAGCAGTTTGGGAAGGTCAGGTAGGTGTTACGGACTGGGCAGGAAGGACAGGAGAACGCACTACAGTACATGATGGCTTATATAAGTATGGATGTTCCTGACTTCTTTCAGCCGTATACACAGCCAGGCCAGTTTAGTATGCTGGGTCAGTTCGGGTCGAGTGGTGAGGGTTGTTCAAACCAGTTTGTTGGATACGGTTCAGGGCAGTATGGTTATGTGGATCCGAATCCCCCTTTTACGATTTATGGGCAAGGTAGTTCTGGTGCTGGTGGAGGTGATGAAGCGGAAGAAGAAGAAGAGAGTGACAAGGAGTAGTGTGGGCATGTAGGATGCAGCAGGAGCCTTATGTTTTATGTTGTTTTAATCCTTATCTCGGTCTGTACTCCTAATTTTGAATACTTTGAACTGGATGGTTTGGGCGGGGTTGGTTGTGGTTGTTGAACTTGATGCACCTATCTATATATATATATATATAGTGGAGGGTTCAAATGAGAAGAAATTCTTTGTAAGAAGAAAAAAGAAGAAATTTCAACCAATAGGAATGCTTCATTAGACTTCATTTAATATTTGTACTTAATGTAACTATAAGGGTATATTAGTAAACTTACATACATCATTAATTGGTAGTTTCATCTTTAATAACTCATTATATTAAATTTGTAACTTATTTTTAAGATATATATTTTTCACAAAAAATAAAAATAAAAATTCATTTATAGTGTAGGATAAATACGAGGCGTGTAGGATAAATTACGAGTTGTGTAGAATTAAATTTCAATATGTGTAGGATAAATTTCGAAATGTGTAGGATAACTTTTGATGTGTGTAGGCAGAAATATTTAGTGTGGAGGATTATAGTCTTAATGACTAATTAATTAGTCAAACATAATAATAAATGAGATGAGAAAAAAACTATTTAATGTTTTACAATTGTACCCTTTTATTCTTTTTCTTCTCAACAAAATTTTCTTCTCAAATGAACCTTCCCCTATATATATATATATATATATATATATATATTATGTTTGGTATCTTGTTATGCTTGTTGATAGGTATGGTGTTGGTTGTCACTTTAGTTCGCGTGTGAGAATTAGGAACTGTTTGTTGAGCGTGTTCGGATTGGAGGGCATATGCGGAATTGACTGGCATACTGACAGTCTCACATATCAGTTAAGTCATTTTCCACTTGTATATTTTGTATATTTTATTTTATTTTTATAGGTAGTTTAGGTAGTTTGAGTCATGTTTCCATTCTTGCATTAGGGACAATGCAAATTTTAAGTGTGGTGATGGAACATTTGAGTCATTGTTAATTTAGTTAGTGAGTCGAGTTAGTTTTGAGTCATAAAAAGTGAAAATACAAAAAATTGAAAAATTTGGAAAATGTCTCTTCTTTTAAGAAGTTTGCAAAATAAAAAAACGGAAAATGATAGAAAAATCAGTTTTGTTCGGGTTTCATATAATGATAATAAGAGAATAAAAAGTTAAGCTTGTGTCCAATTTGGGATGTGTGAGTAGGCCTGGCCCGATTTTAGGTTCCTTTGAGCTAAATATACCTAATTGTTAGTTTGCCAGTGGGTTCTCATCTAGGAAAAGTAGGGAAGCCTAAACCGCCAAAAATAGTATAAGGAATGCCGTTATAAGCTAAAATTAAAGAAAAAAATTACAATAAAAGAGCTAGACCAAAAAAATGACAAGGCCTATGTAATCTTTGTTGGGGATGGTGACTCTGACTTAGAATGCCTCTAGGATTGTTAAAAAGAAAAAATGCAAAAATATTGATGCCTACGTTGTCGCTCTCGGGGATGGTGACTCTGGTTGAGACACCCTCTGGGATAAGGTATGCATAGTCAAAAGCTCAAAAGAAAAGAAAAAAAATGAGATGAAAATTTGATGTTAAATTCTCTTGATTTTGGTATAAAACGGTTAGGAAATAGTCTAGTGACTGTTCCTTTTATTCTATAAGCTTGAGGCGGGATTAGGTGAAATGGAAGATTCTAGTGTGAGACCCTAGGTAAATTAACCGAAATTGAACTAAACTTACATGATAAGGGCTTGGTACCGGGTTTGGGTTTAAGACACAAGTTTTAATTTAATAAGTAATCTAGCATTTTGATCCCGAGCATTTATCTGATTCTGATTCCGTTTGCATAATTCTTTTCCGGGGATGAAAAAAGAGTAAGTGTGGGGAAATTTGATGTATTGTAAAATACATCCTTTATTCGTGTATAGTTTGTATATATTTCGTTTAGTTTAAATCATTTTTTAGTTAGAACTCGTTACTTTAGTTAGTTTTTGTGTTTTCAGGTCATTTGTTCTGAAAGTGAAGAAAAATGGTGAATAATCTACTGATTATAAAGCTAAAACGAGAATCGGATCGTCACATTGCTGAACCGGAACGGAAATCGAAGAATTCTGATGAAAATGGGCCTTGGCGCTATGCGACGAAGATCTGGCTTCACCGTGGCGCAGCGCGACAATATATAATAATAATTTCCAGAATTTTATGTCATCGCGTTGCGCGACCATGACTAGGTATTCCCGTTGCGTAGCATGACGGGGTTGAAAGTTGGCACATATTTGCTGGGCAATCAGGGTTACACTTTAAATTAACATTAACTTCAAACAGCAAACAACTTACGAACAAGCAATCTTTTGGACGAAATTTGGGTATTCTTACAAGCGTTTTCGAGTTCTCGGAGCTGCCGATTGAAGCTTTGAAGCCTAGGAAGTCATCCTTGTCGCGATTCTGTAATTCGGGTGTCTTTTATCTTCGTTTCTTACTTTAACTATGTTTCGTTTGATTGAAAATACTTTGTTTTTGATGTAATCCATGACTTTGATTGGCTAATTTGTTAAAACTACCTAGACTTGGATGAATGGTTTTGCTAAAGTTTTGATTTTTATAATGGATAATTAATATTTATGGTTTGTTTATGAAAGTAGTCGACTTAATTATTGATTAGATGAATATGCATGCTTAAAGTTGTTTGAAAATTGTTTATTGCTTTGTATGATTCTTGGTGACGGTCTTTATCACATAATAGAGTCATGCTATGTTATAGATTTTGGTGAGTGTCTATATCACATAATAAATTTATAATCTTTAGGGTTAATCGGCTGATACACCTTAGAAGTAATATTCGGCAATCAAATAAATTAAGTATTCTACTAATTCTCAATATCTGTGAGGTGCGAGATTATTGTTAGGTCTAAGTCATTAAATCGCAAGGTAGGAGCTTCGTAAGGAGTAACCCTTTTGACTGTTGTCTAACAAGTCTAATCAAGAAACCAAGTCTACCCTAGGTTTACGTCCTGTGAGGGAGTAAATCTTGTAGGGTACTTTCGTAAACCCCTTAGATGTCCTATGAGGGAGTCTAACCAACCGGTGTTCATAACAGCCTCTAGGGTGCCATAAGTGTCTCCTTGAGAAGGGTCGAGGGTCTTGTACGGTATCTCGAAAGGTTTAGTATTAGAAGATCCCGGTTCCCTAATAATTAACATCCTAATAAAACTCATTACTAAAGCAAACCAGGATTCCAGTCTAGGTAGTGTCTTCACCATCTGAGTAAAATCCAAAGCTAGTTCGTGTTAGTTAATTTAGTTAATTAATTTAATTTAATTGCAATTTTTAGTATTTTTAGAACCCCCCCCCCCCCCATAAAAACAGTTAAGTGTCGTGTCAGTGTCAATCTAAATAGAGTCATTAACGTAATTAATTAGAGTCTCATGGGTTCGATATCCGGACTTACTTTGCTTTACTAGAGTCGATCGGTTCACTTGCCGGTTAGTAGTTTAGTCAAGTTTAGAGAGTCTAGAATATTACTTTTGTGTCTAGATTAGATTAATTTTAGTTATTTTTATTAAACTACTTTTAGCACAACAGCAGAAACCGAAGATATTGCAAGAACTGTTCGCCATCAATGTTCAACTTCATCTGCTCAAATATTAACTTTGTGAAGTAGTATGGAAGATTAAGGGTCAAAGTTGTAACCATGCACATGATATAATCTATGGCGACGTTGTAACCGCCGTTACGATGTCCCATCGCATGTATCACATAATAGACAAGAAACTAGTAAGGCATCGAAAAATTTGCTTTGTTTTAGTTGTCGCCATTCACATGACCTGTTTAACCCATCCTGAACCAGCATCCCTTACATAATCTTTCTGGATAGCCGATAGGAACATCGTCTTTATCGTCAAATTCTAACACGCGACGAATGTCGGCTTCGGTGATAATGACTTCAATATCTTCATTTCCAACATGAGCATATGAGTGAATTGCCTTATCTTCTTCACGATACTCTACTGCACTCCAAAATCGTTCAATGTGTTATCTATATGTTTTGTGCTGGTCGGTGAGCGCCTTCTTTATACGAATACGTTCCATAAACTCAAGTATATCTTTGAACGACTTCATTTTGGATAATTTCTTATCTAGCACGCTGCAAATATTGTGCTTTTAATAAAAATTTGACGCTTTTTCATGCGGAAACACAAAATAATCAAACACTTTGAATGACTTGCACATTTTTCAAGAATGATAACCTTCAAACAAATGGCCTTCAAGTGAATGGCACTTGGATGAATGGACTCTAGGGACGAATGAACAAGAAAATTCAATATAAGTCAACAAAATCCCTTGGAACGGATCGACCATTCGTGCGAAAGGTAGTTGACGTGTGCGTGACTACACATATTTTTATAATGAAATTACACACGATTTGGTTTTAAATTTATAAAAGTGATTATTACTTTTACATCAAAACACACACGAAAGAGGCAAGTGTACCCCGTCATATATGTAGTAAAGTATCGGTAAGAACCAAGTATCGATCCAAGGAAATGGGCGGAGGAATAATACTAGACCTTTGTCACGAAACTACTGGTAAAAACATAAGTTGTTTGATTTTTTATAAACTAAAGTAAGCATAAACAACTACTAATAAAAACATAATAGATAATAGATAAATAGCCTTGCTTAATACACAACCAAAGTATGTCAACTAAGTCGGTTTTGGCACTAGAAGCATTCGGTCAATTTCCATTTTTAAGACAATTAGTATCCCTTTCGGGAATCCTAACATGACAATCATTCGGAAAGTTAAAACGATAAACACACTTTAACCACCTAAAATTGTTCTTTAACGTGCAATTGATAAATGTCTATGAAAATCTCTTAAAAATAAGTTAGTCATCCGTTAGGAGTTTTCTAACCTCACTTAAACAAGGAAAGCGACACCGATAAACACAATGCAACCACCGAAACAAGCATAAACTAGATTAAATCACAACCGAGTTCATTTTACAAACCTTGCACATAAATTCACCAAGATAGCAATTTTGGCCTAAACTACTAACTAAGCTAACAAATCATGGCAAGAATTTATAACGACACCATTTAACCCGTTAAGGTCCTTACGTGATGGCAAGCTTTCTTGATTAACAATAATTACATTTTATTAAACCACTAACCATTTCTAGTATCATGGTGCCCACATTTTAACCAAGCTAAACTAGTTAACCAAGTTTAAAGTTTACTAATACAAGATTAATTAAGCTTCATTTTTCAACTATCTTAACTAACCAAATACCAATCATCTAACACAATTACTTATAATCAAGAAATCAAGAAATCAATATCAATAACAAGGTTGCAAACTAATCATCAAAGATTAACATAGAAAATACTTCCAAATGTCATTACAAACAAAGATTAACACACTAATGGTTATAATCAAGCAAGGAATTGTTGTGTTTTTGCCCAAAGGCTACAATAATACATAAACATTAATCTAAATGCTTGAAAGATTAACAAAAATATGGAAAGATTAGAAAACCAAACCATAAACAAGCATAAGATTAAGAATCCGGATAGTAATCGAGCTAAACGGGACAATGTGGCTTGAATCCGGGTGAAAGCTAATGCCTCCGGAGTCTGAAAATCGCCTGAATTGCTCTCCAAAATTCCAGAGTTACGAGCAGAATGTTTCTGCAAGTTTTTTATATAATTTCGATTTTGCACGGTCGTGCGTCCTGTTGCACGACCGTGCACTTTTTGCATTATTGGAGGTATGGTGCACCATACCGCATGACGTCATCAGATCTTGACCAGATTCGATCTCGGACGGGCGTGCCATGGGGTGCACGGGCGTGCATCACCGAGCTGGGGCTGGTCATCGCATCCGCACGGGGGTGCGTTCAGTCGCACGGGGGTGCATCACCGAGATGGGCCTTGTTGTCGCATCCGCACGGGGGTGCGACCATTCGCACGGGGTGCATCACCGCGATGGGTCCTGTTGTCGCATCCGCACGGGGGTGCCACCATTCGCACGGGGGGTGCGACCATTCGCACGGGGGTGCATCACCGAGATGGGCCTTGTTGTCGCATCCGCACGGGGGTGCCACCAGTCGCACGGGGGTGCGACTTGCCCAGGTCAGAATTTTCCACAGAATGTTCGCAATTCAGCCGTTTCGCCCGGAAAATCCTCGTTTTCACTATCATCTTGTCTGGTATGCTGTTTTAGGCCTGTAAACAAAAGTATACTTGATTAAGTATCCGAATGACGGTTTTACGGCCAAAAACGCATAAAATGAGGATAAAATGGGGGACTAAAATATGTATAAATTGGTGAATATCAAATCTCCCCACACTTGAACCTTGCTTGTCTTCAAGCAAGCTAAACTAAAATGCAATAAAAAACAAGAATCTAACAAGAACGAGTATTTACAAACTATTTATTGAAACAACTACAAACGGTTAGCCGGTTTTTCGAAAGACAACATCAAATGAATCAAACCAAACAAGCATATGCAAATATATGTAGATAACTAAAATGCCGTGACTTCACTTTCAATTGACTTAACATGATAATCTTCACACAACAAACAATGTTCACACACACTCGGTTTTATTTATGAAACATACATAAAATGTGTATGTGCAAACGCTCAATGCCTCGTCAATGAAATGTGTAATATCATAAGCTTGTCATAAGATCTCGTCTCCACCAACTAACATGCGAAAAAGTGTAAATCAAGAGGACTTTACGGGGTGTAACGTTAGGCTTGGGCGAAGGGTATGGAAATGGATATTTAAAGTGGGGAAAATGGTTAAAACTCGGTAGTAGCGTTTAACTAGCAACAAACAATACAACTATACAAATAAATGCCTTAGAAAGGCGACTATTGCGCAATCGAGCTCATCAACGAAATTTTAACATTTAAGCATTCAAAATTGCTCGATTTTTGTCAACTTCACCCTATTTTAGGGTGTTTTATTATGTGTGTGTGTGTTTTTTTTTTTTAAACATATAAACTAATGGATTTATACAATGAAACATAAACAATAACAAGCGCTAGTTAAACTATTATTTTGACCGAGTTTCAACACAAAAAAGGTTTAAAACATAAAAAGGTTAAATTTGGCTAAGTGGGCGATAATGTGGGTAAACAAAGGTAAACGGGAAGGCTCGACATGGTTAATCCTAAAGGGTAATATAAGGTTTACGGGAAGCACAACACAAAGAACAAGGTTTACAACAAAGGGGTAATCTAAGTGCCTCTATCACTTCTACACAATTCCGCAAGTTCATGGTCTTAACAATCATACTAGTGACAAGTTCTAAATTACACATGACATCCGGCTCACTCCTAAATCCGAACTGAACAAATATATAACAATTTCAAGGCTCAAATATGCTCACGTAACGGAAGGAATGGGTAAAAGTGTGAAAACTATCATGCAAGTCTTTCTTTATTTGTCACGCTTTCCGGTTTTCTTTTTCAAATTTTATTTTTGCTTGTCGAGTTTTTTTTTCATGTCCGAAGCTTTCTAAAACACAACCAACCGGTTTATTTGCTAAAAATATAAACAAAATACAGATATTTTTGAATGATTTTTCTGATTTTTTTTTTAGGACAAACAAAGTTAACCCCTCCCCACACTTGAACTTCGCATTGTCCCCAATGCGAAACCCGAAATATAGAGATAAAGGATAATAATACTCCCCTGAAGATGATGTTTGATGCAACGAGACTTCCAAAGCTGTATCCGTGATGTGCTCCGGTCCAAGATGTGATAGTCAAAATCTGCAAGTATGTCACAAGGCAAAGCAAAGCAAAGCAAAACAAAACACAAGGGAGAATCTAGTCGCAACATAAACTATGATCTAAATAATCCGCATCATTCTTGCAAGGATTAGGGTTTCGTTTGTATTTATGAAGAGAACCCTAAAAACCTCGAAGAAATCTAATGATTCTATCCTAGAAAGCGGAAGAAACAGAAAAAAGACAAGAAAGAACGTATCGTGCGAAGAGGTGTGTGAAACCGTGCGAAGAAACCGTGCGATTTGAGGCGAAATCGCTCTGGAATGGCTGTCTGCAGTTAGGGTTCGCGAATGAGGGAAATGGCAGCAGGTGGGGTTTTTATAATGTACAAATGAAAAAACTGCCCCTGCCTCTCGCACGGTCGTGCGACAGCTCGCACGGTCGTGCATGACCGACATTGTTCAAACCCTGCACGCTGTTCTCGGAGATGCACCGGGGGTGCGACTCGTCGTGCAAGCCAGTCCGCAAACGCACGGTCGTGCGACACACGGCACGGTCGTGCAACAGCTGCAAATCAGTTTTTTTTCTGCAGAACCCATTTCCAGCAACTGTTTTGGCCGTTTTTCGCCATTTTTTTTCACACGCAAACCGTTTTAACCATATCTCAACATAGAACCTTCGCTCGGTACGTATAAAAATTGTACAAACTAACGTAAACTACTAAACACACCTAAATTACGCTAAAACTACAAAAACAAAAAAGTAGACGATTTTACCCTTAAAGCGCCAAAGACGCTCTTGCTACATTTTTAATCCACGAGTCAGTAGCGTAGACTCATGCTAAATTTTTGTCGGCGAGTCGATAGCAAGACTCATGCTAAATTTTTGTCGGCGAGTCGATAGCAAGACTCATGTCCCCACACTTATGATGTGTGCGGGGCGTGGAGTTCGATAACCTCCACCGCCGACTCGATCGGCCCGGTAACGTGAAGCTTCAAGCGGTGCCCATTCACTTTGAAAATAACGCAGTCCGCGTTCTCTATTGCAACAGTCCCATAAGAAAATACCTCTTTTACTGTGTATGGTCCTGTCCAACGTGAATGAAGTTTTCCTGGAAATAGGCGCAACCAAATGTTTTTTTTTGGCTGAAAAGAAACAGAGTATTATTTTAAATGGGCTGGAAATTTTGTAGAAAATCGAAAATGGGCCCGAAATTTTATAAAAATTACAACAATAAAAATAATCGAATCGGCTAAATGTAAAAATGATTTTTCAAAACGAAAACTCAAAGAATAAATGAATAAATAAATCTGAACTTGAATAAAAAAAATGGAGCAAAAATTACAAGTGTACAAAAATAAACTAGAAAACGAATAAATGAATTAAAAACAAGAAATATTAACAAATAAATAAAATCAAGAAAAAAAAATATACACAAATATCAACAGATATATACACCGCTAAAACAATGACTCGGGTCGTTCCTAAAGCTCGCCACCTCCCCGGCAACGGCGCCAAAAACTTGACGTGTGCGTGACTACACATATTTTTATAATGAAATTACACACGATTTGGTTTTAAATTTATAAAAGTGATTATTACTTTTACATCAAAACACACATGAAAGAGGCAAGTGTACCCCGTCATATATGTAGTAAAGTATCGGTAAGAAACAAGTATCGATCCAAGGAAATGGGCGGAGGAATAATACTAGACCTTTGTCACGAAACTACCGGTAAAAACATAAGTTGTTTGATTTTTTATAAACTAAAGTAAGCATAAACAACTACTAATAAAAACATAATAGATAATAGATAAATAGCCTTGCTTAATACACAACCAAAGTATGTCAACTAAGTCGGTTTTGGCACAAGAAGCATTCGGTCAATTTCCATTTTCAAGACAATTAGTATCCCTTTCGGGAATCCTAACATGACAATCATTCGGAAAGTTAAAACGCTAAACACACTTTAACCACCTAAAATTGTTCTTTAACGTGCAATTGATAAATGTCTATGAAAATCTCTTAAAAATAAGTTAGTCATCCGTTAGGAGTTTTCTAACCTCACTTAAACAAGGAAAGCGACACCGATAAACACAATGCAACCACCGAGACAAGCATAAACTAGATTAAATCACAACCGAGTTCATTTTACAAACCTTGCACATAAATTCACCAAGATAGCAATTTTGGCCTAAACTACTAACTAAGCTAACAAATCATGGCAAGAATTTATAACGACACCATTTAACCCGTTAAGGTCCTTACGTGACGGCAAGCTTTCTTGATTAACAATAATTACATTTTATTAAACCACTAACCATTTCTAGTATCATTGTGCCCACATTTTAACCAAGCTAAACTAGTTAACCAAGTTTAAAGTTTACTAATACAAGATTAATTAAGCTTCATTTTTCAACTATCTTAACTAACCAAATACCAATCATCCAACACAATTACTTATAATCAAGAAATCAATATCAATAACAAGGTTGCAAACTAATCATCAAAGATTAACATAGAAAATACTTCCAAATGTCTTTACAAACAAAGATTAACACACTAATGGTTATAATCAAGCAAGGAATTGTTGTGTTTTTGCCCAAAGGCTACAATAATACATAAACATTAATCTAAATGCTTGAAAGATTAACAAAATCATGGAAAGATTAGAAAACCAAACCATAAACAAGCATAAGATTAAGAATCCGGATAGTAATCGAGCTAAACGGGACAATGTGGCTTGAATCCGGGTGAAAGCTAACGCCTCCGGAGTCTGAAAATCGCCTGAATTGCTCTCCAAAATTCCAGAGTTACGAGCAGAATGTTTCTGCAAGTTTTTTATATAATTTCGATTTCGCACGGTCGTGCGTCCTGTTGCACGACCGTGCACTTTTTGCATTATTGGAGGTATGGTGCACCATACCGCATGACGTCATCAGATCTTGACCAGATTCGATCTCGGACGGGCGTGCCATGAGGTGCACGGGCGTGCATCACCGAGCTGGGGCTAGTCATCGCATCCGCACGGGGGTGCGTTCAGTCGCACGGGGGTGCATCACCGAGATGGGCCTTGTTGTCGCATCCGCACGGGGGTGCGACCATTCGCACGGGGTGCATCATCGCGATGGGTCTTGTTGTCGCATCCGCACGGGGGTGCCACCATTCGCACGGGGGTGCATCACCGAGATGGGCCTTGTTGTCGCATCCGCACGGGGGTGCCACCAGTCGCACGGGGGTGCCACCAGTCGCACGGGGGTGCGACTTGCCCAGGTCAGAATTTTCCACAGAATGTTCGCAGTTCAGCCGTTTCGCCCGGAAAATCCTCGTTTTCACTATCATCTTGTCTGGTATGCTGTTTTAGGCCTGTAAACAAAAGTATACTTGATTAAGTATCCGAATGACGGTTTTACGGCCGAAAACGCATAAAATGGGGATAAAATGGGGGACTAAAATATGTATAAATTGGTGAATATCAAATCTCCCACACTTGAACCTTGCTTGTCCTCAAGCAAGCTAAACTAAAATGCGATAAAAAACAAGAATCTAACAAGAACGAGTATTTACAAACTATTTATTGAAACAACTACAAACGGTTAGCCGGTTTTTCGAAAGACAACATCAAATGAATCAAACCAAACAAGCATATGCAAATATATGTAGATAACTAAAAAGCCGTGACTTCACTTTCAATTGACTTAACATGATAATCTTCACACAACTCACAATGTTCACACACACTCGGTTTTATTTATGAAACATACATAAAATGTGTATGTGCAAACGCTCAATGCCTCGTCAATGAAATGTGTAATATCATAAGCTTGTCATAAGATCTCGTCTACACAAACTAACATGCGAAAAAGTGTAAATCAAGAGGACTTTACGGGGTGTAACGTTAGGCTTGGGCGAAGGGTATGGAAATGGATATTTAAAGTGGGGAAAATGGTTAAAACTCGGTAGTAGCGTTTAACTAGCAACAAACAATACAACTATACAAATAAATGCCTTAGAAAGGCGACTATTGCGCAATCGAGCTCATCAACGAAATTTTAGCATTTAAGCATTCAAAATTGCTCGATTTTTGTCAACTTCACCCTATTTTAGGGTGTTTTATTCTGTGTGTGTTCTTTTTTTTTTTTTTTACAAACATATAAACTAATGGATTTATACAATGAAACATAAACAATAACAAGCGCTAGTTAAACTATTATTTTGACCGAGTTTCAACACAAAAAAGGTTTAAAACATAAAAAGGCTAAATTTGGCTAAGTGGGCGATAATGTGGGTAAACAAAGGTAAACGGGAAGGCTCGACATGGTTAATCCTAAAGGGTAATATAAGGTTTACGGGAAGCACAACACAAAGAACAAGGTTTACAACAAAGGGGTAATCTAAGTGCCTCTATCACTTCTACACAATTCCGCAAGTTCATGGTCTTAACAAGCATACTAGTGACAAGTTCTAAATTACACATGACATCCGGCTCACTCCTAAATCCGAACTGAACAAATATATAACAATTTAAAGGCTCAAATATGCTCACGTAACGGAAGGAATGGGTAAAAGTGTGAAAACTATCATGCAAGTCTTTCTTTATTTGTCACGCTTTCCGGTTTTCTTTTTCAAATTTTATTTTTGCTTGTCGAGTTTTTTTTCATGTCCGAAGCTTTCTAAAACACAACCAACCGGTTTATTTGCTAAAAATATAAACAAAATACAGATATTTTTGAATGATTTTTCTGATTTTTTTTTAGGACAAACAAAGTTAACAAAGTTAACCCCTCCCCACACTTGAACTTCGCATTGTCCCCAATGCGAAACCCGAAATATAGAGATAAAGGATAATAATACTCCACTGAAGATGATGTTTGATGCAACGAGACTTCCAAAGCTGTATCCGTGATGTGCTCCGGTCCAAGATGTGATAGTCAAAATCTGCAAGTATGTCACACGGCAAAGCAAAGCAAAACAAAACACAAGGGAGAATCTAGTCGCAACATAAACTATGATCTAAATAATTCGAATCATTCTTGCAAGGATTAGGGTTTCGTTTGTATTTATGAAGAGAACCCTAAAAACCTCGAAGAAATCGAATGATTCTATCCTAGAAAGCGGAAGAAACAGAAAAAAGACAAGAAAGAACGTATCGTGCGAAGAGGTGTGTGAAACCGTGCGAAGAAACCGTGCGATTTGAGGCGAAATCGCTCTGGAACGGCTGTCTGCAGTTAGGGTTCGCGAATGAGGGAAATGGCAGCAGGTGGGGGTTTTTATAATGTACAAATGAAAAAACTGCCCCTGCCTCTCGCACGGTCGTGCATGACCGACATTGTTCAAACCCTGCATGCTGTTCTCGGAGAGGCACCGGGGGTGCGACTCGTCGTGCAAGCCAGTCCGCAAACGCACGGTCGTGCGACACGCGGCACGGTCGTGCAACAGCTGCAGATCAGTTTTTTTTCTGCAGAAGCCATTTCAAGCAACTGTTTTGGCCGTTTTTCGCCATTTTTTTTTCACACGCAAACTGTTTTAACCATATCGCAACATAGAACCTTCGCTCGGTACGTATAAAAATTGTACAAACTAACGTAAACTACTAAACACACCTAAATTACGCTAAAACTACAAAAACAAAAAAGTAGACGATTTTACCCTTAAAGCGCCAAAGTCGCTCTTGCTACATTTTTAATCCACGAGTCAGTAGCGTAGACTCATGCTAAATTTTTGTCGGCGACTCGATAGCAAGACTCATGCTAAATTTTTGTCGGCGAGTCGATAGCAAGACTCATGCAAATTTTTTGTCGGCGAGTCGATAGCAAGACTCATGTCCCCATACTTATGATGTTTGCGGGCGTGGAGTTCGATAACCTCCACCGCCGACTCGATCGGCCCGGTAACGTGAAGCTTCAAGCGGTGCCCATTCACTTTGAAAATAACGCCGTCCGCGTTCTCTATTGCAACAGTCCCATAAGAAAATACCTCTTTTACTGTGTATGGTCCTGTCCAACGTGAATGAAGTTTTCCTGGAAATAGGCGCAACCAAATATATTTTTTTTTTGCTGAAAAGAAACAGAATATTATTTTAAATGGGCTGGAAATTTTATAGAAAATCGAAAATGGGCCCGAAATTTTATAAAAATTACAACAATAAAAATAATCGAATCGGCTAAATGTAAAAATGATTTTTCAAAACGAAAACTCAAAGAATAAATGAATAAATAAATCTGAACTCGAATAAAAAAAATGGAGCAAAAATTACAAGTGTACAAAAATAAACTAGAAAACGAATAAATGAATTAAAAACAAGAAATATTAACAAATAAATAAACAAATAAATAAAATCAAGAAAAAAACTATACACAAATATCAACAGATATATACACCGATAAAACAATGACTCGGGTCGTTCCTAAAGCTCGCCACTTCCCCGGAAACGGCGCCAAAAACTTGACGTGTGCGTGACTACACATATTTTTATAATGAAATTACACACGATTTGGTTTTAAATTTATAAAAGTGATTATTACTTTTACATCAAACCACACACGAAAGAGGCAAGTGTACCCCGTCATATATGTAGTAAGTATCGGTAAGAACCAAGTATCGATCCAAGGAAATGGGCGGAGGAATAATACTAGACCTTTGTCACGAAACTACCGGTAAAAACATAAGTTGTTTGATTTTTTATAAACTAAAGTAAGCATAAACAACTACTAATAAAAACATAATAGATAATAGATAAATAGCCTTGCTTAATACACAACCAAAGTATGTCAACTAAGTCGGTTTTGGCACTAGAAGCATTCGGTCAATTTCCATTTTCAAGACAATTAGTATCCCTTTCGGGAATCCTAACATGACAATCATTCGGAAAGTTAAAACGATAAACACACTTTAACCACCTAAAATTGTTCTTTAACGTGCAATTGATAAATGTCTATGAAAATCTCTTAAAAATAAGTTAGTCATCCGTTAGGAGTTTTCTAACCTCACTTAAACAAGGAAAGCGACACCGATAAACACAATGCAACCACCGAGACAAGTATAAACTAGATTAAATCACAACCGAGTTCATTTTACAAACCTTGCACATAAATTCACCAAGATAGCAATTTTGGCCTAAACTACTAACTAAGCTAACAAATCATGGCAAGAATTTATAACGACACCATTTAACCCGTTAAGGTCCTTACGTGACGGCAAGCTTTCTTGATTAACAATAATTACATTTTATTAAACCACTAACCATTTCTAGTATCATGGTGCCCACATTTTAACCAAGCTAAACTAGTTAACCAAGTTTAAAGTTTACTAATACAAGATTAATTAAGCTTCATTTTTCAACTATCTTAACTAACCAAATACCAATCATCCAACACAATTACTTATAATCAAGAAATCAAGAAATCAATATCAATAACAAGGTTGCAAACTAATCATCAAAGATTAACATAGAAAATACTTCCAAATGTCATTACAAACAAAGATTAACACACTAATGGTTATAATCAAGCAAGGAATTGTTGTGTTTTTGCCCAAAGGCTACAATAATACATAAACATTAATCTAAATGCTTGAAAGATTAACAAAATCATGGAAAGATTAGAAAACCAAACCATAAACAAGTATAAGATTAAGAATCCGGATAGTAATCGAGCTAAACGGGACAATGTGGCTTGAATCCGGGTGAAAGCTAACGCCTCCGGAGCCTGAAAATCGCCAGAATTGCTCTCCAAAATTCCAGAGTCGGGTGCACGGGCGTGCATCACCGAGCTGGGGCTGGTCATCGCATCCGCACGGGGGTGCGTTCAGTCGCACGGGGGTGCATCACCGAGATGGGCCTTGTTGTCGCATCTGCACGGGGGTGTGACCATTCGCACGGGGGTGCATCACCGAGATGGGTCTTGTTGTCGCATCCGCACGGGGGTGCCACCATTCGCACGGGGGTGCCACCATTCGCACGGGGGTGCATCACCGAGATGGGCCTTGTTGTCGCATCCGCACGTGGGTGCCACTAGTCGCACGGGGGTACGACTTGCCCAGGTCAGAATTTTCCACAGAATGTTCGCAGTTCAGCCGTTTCGCCCGAAAAATCCTCGTTTTCACTATCATTTTGTCTGGTATGCTGTTTTAGGCCTGTAAACAAAAGTATACTTGATTAAGTATCCGAATGACGGTTTTACGGCCGAAAACGCATAAATGGGGATAAAATGGGGGACTAAAATATGTATAAATTGGTGAATATCAGTAGTCAAATAAAGTCAACAAATAACCAACCCTTCGTGCGAAGGGTCCTTTCGCTCCAGATTCATATTCATCATTTGAAGGTTGCATGAACAATACTTTTTAATCACTGTAATTTCTTGATGTTATGTTCAAATTGATCGTATACAAAGATCAACATTATGCCGATTAACAAGATTATAACTTCAATTTTAAATTTTGTCCAGTAAATTTGCCTAGATGTAAGCTTTAATGTTTGACTTTGTGCGAATCGTTCCAAATATGTCCAAATAGTCATAATCATCAGTTCATTACCTTCACCATAATGAGTGTTGTGCAAATCAACACTACTAGGTAAAAATTGGGCATCAATTCGTCTAAATTTGCATGAAAATTTGTGAGAAAAAAACAGTGATCTCTGCAAATGTTTTGGAGCGAATGGTTGCTTTCAAGCGAGAGGAAGCTTATATAGTGGCCCCTTTCCTATCGTGCGAAGGAGCAAGCTTGGAACGACTGGGCTTGTGCCTTGTCCTTGAGCGACTGGGCCCTTGGACGAATGGGCCTAGCCTTTCGGACGAAGAGGCATGTTATTTTCAAAACATTTTCATTTTTTTAACATTTTTATCAGTTTTAATAACCCACTCGAATAACCAAATCCAAGTTAATGACCTTGGTTACCCGATTCGTCTACCATGTCGAAATTAATGACCTTGGTTGACCGATTTTTTAACAGATTGACTTTTTTTCAATCAATTTCAAACAATTCCAAGTTTCAACTTAATGAACTTGTTCACATTTCAAACTTTTTCATTTCACAGATTAGCTCCCACCCAGTAGCTTATGGTTTTTCATTCAGCATCAATTTCTGAAGATCCGCATTCCAACATCGATTGTCGAAAATAAAGTAGAAACAAAATCTTTTTGTATTTTACAAACTTTATGTGAAAACACACCCAAAATATTTTTGGATTTATCAGAAATGAATTGTAACATCTATGTAGAAACATATTTACAGAAATATTTTTGTGAGTTTGTGCATATCAGTTTAGAGATACATCACTAACACCGTTGATCTATTTAAACTTTAAGCTTTAAACAATTCACCTAGATTGTCAGTATATTGATCCACTTCTTTTTGAAACAGTCACGAATGAAGTGATGTCGAATTTCAATGTGTTTTGTTTTCGAGTGATGAACAGGATTCCTTGGTTATATTAATTGTTGCCTCATTATCTACGTAAATAGGCGTGTTTAGAAATTGTAAACCATAGTCTCTCATCTACTGTTGAATCCACAATATCTGTGAACAACAGCTGCTAGCCGATACATACTCGGCTTCGCAAGTAGAGAGAGCGACCGTGGTCTATTTCTTACACTGTGTAGATGCATATGTCTGTAGATTTCTTCTGTATTAAGTCTATATTTACATGTTTGTGGTCTATGTACAATGTATATGTTTTGTATCTAATCCGGGATAAAACGCAAAGTTAGGATATTTTGTAAGTCCATCCGGACGGATGGAGTCTATCCGAATGGATGAGCATCCGGATGGTTTGTTGGTTTCTTCCGGATGGGTTTGCCTATAAATAGAGGTACTGGTGCTCATTTGCACACACTTGTTCTTGACACCTCTGGCGAAGCCCTGCTGAAATTTCTCTGGAACTTTGTTTGAATCATCAACTTCAATGAGAATGACTGTGTTTAATGGTGTCTATGATGTCTATCTCTCTCCTGCTTCACTGTCGGATTCTGCACGATCGTGTAGCTGCTAATCTGACCTGAGCGTGTTCGAGCTAACCGAACTCCCGGTCCTCACAAGTGGTATCAGAGCATGGAGGTCGGATTCGGAGGAGATCTACAACAGTTCTACTAGAGATTCTACCGATTTTCAGAGATTTACAACTGTTCTACCCTAGATTCTACCATTTCTCAGATCTACATCTCTGATTTCTACTCATTTCTTACTTTTCTCATCTTAAACATCTAAAAATCCAAAATTAACACAGATTTCACATACGAAATTGCTTAAAATTCACACATATTGTGCGCATTGTACTTAAGAAAAATCCTACAAAGTTTCAAAACTGAATTCAAACTAAATCATATCAAAATTTATGAAAAACCATGAATTTTCGAACACACGTTGCTGACGTCATCATCCATCCGGACGGATTGATTTGTTACTGTTTGAAATTTTGACAATTTGTTCTTCGTTGTTCATCCGAGCGGATAGCCATCTGAATGCTTGACCATTCAACAAATCTCATCCGGACACATCCATCTGGACGTTATCCCATCCGGACATATTCATTCAAACACATTCATCCGGTTGATTGTGTTTGTTGACCATTCGGACGATTGGTCATTCGGACAATAGTGTTTGCGTTCATTCTAAATTCAATCAAGCTTAACTGTGTTTAATTTTTCAGGAAATTGTAAACATGGCAGATGAATTTCTGAACCCATTCTCTGACTTATTCGCTTTCAACAGCACTGGAGCGACATCTTGTGATGCTAATCCAAAGACAGTGTAGATGCGTATGTCTGTAGTTTTCGTCTGTATTTAGTCTATATTTACCTGGTTGTTGTCTATGTATAGTTTTGTATTTATTTTGTACTAAATCTGGAATGAAACGCAAAGTTAGAAAGTTTGTAAGTCCATCCGATCGGATGGACATAGTCATCCAGACGGATGATCATCCGAATGGATGATCATCTGGATGGTCTGTGCCTTTCTCCCGGATGAGCGCGCCTATAAATAGAGGGTCATGGCTCTCATTTGAGACATATGTTCTTGACATCTCTGGCAGAGCTCTTGCAAATTCTCTCTGGAACCATGTACGAATCAACAACTTTAATGAGAATGAATGCATTTAACGGTGTCTATGTTGTCTATCTCTCTCCTACATCACTATTGAATTCCGCACGATCATGTTGTTGCTGATCTGACCTGAGCGTGTTCGAGCAAACCGAACTCTCGGTCCTCACAAGTGGTATCAGAGCCTGGAGGTTGGATTCGGAGGAGATCTACAGCAGTTCTACAGAGATTCTACCGATTTTCAGAGATTTATGACTGTTTCTACTCGAGATTCTACCATTTCTCTCATCTACATCTCTGATTTCTACTCATTTCTTATTTTTTCATCTTTTACATCTAAAACTCCAAAATTAACACAGTTTTCACGAACAAAATTGCTTAAAATTCACACATATTGTGCGCATTATACTAGAGAACAATCCTACAAAGTTTAAAAACTGAATTCACACTAAATCATATCGAAATCTGTGAAAAACCATGAATTTTTTAACACACGTTGCTGACGTCATCATCCATCCGGACGGATAGCCATCCGGATGGATTGATTTGTTACTGTTTGAAGTTTGAGACACTTTTTTCTTCATTGTCCATCCGAGCGGATAGCCATCCGAACACTTAACCATTCCACAAATCTCATCCGGACACATTCCATCCGAACGATAACCCATCCGGACATATCCATCCGAACACATTCATCCGGTTGATTGTGTTTGTTGACCATCCGGACGATTGGTCATTCGGACAATAGTGTTTGTGTTCATTCTACATTCAATCAAGTTTAATTATGTTCGATTTTTCAGGAACTTAGAAACATGGCAGACGAATTTCTGAACCCATTCTCTGACGTATTCACTTTCAACAGCACTGGAGCTACATCTTCTAATGCTAATCCAAAAACAGCGACAAAACCAATTTCGGACTCGCTTAGTGTGGATAATGCTTACGGGAAATATAATAAACCACCAAAGCTAATGGCAATTGAAGATTACAATCGCTGGGCTAAACGATTTGATAACTTGTTAAGAGCGTTTGCTTTTGAGAGTTGGAAGCTTATTCAAGTCGGATACAAGTTTACACGAACTGATTATGAAAAGTTTGAAAATGATGAGCAAGAACTATTCGTTGCTGAGCAAAAGGCCATAGCACAATTACATTAATCAGTACTGGATGACATTATTTCCCTAATCGATTACAATAATGCGAAAGAATTGTGGAGTGCTTTGGAGAAAAAGTGCACAGGAGGTGAGGAGATTGTGAAGAGCAAGAAATTGTTATTGAAAAAGGAATTTGATATGTTCGTTTATATGAAGAATGAAACCGTTAGACAGATGATTGAAAGGTTTTGCCACCTGAAAGCTGAACTGGAAAGATTTGGTATTACAAAGGATCAAGAGGAGATTGTTGATAAATTGTTCGAAGTGTTACCAAACGAGCATGACTGGCAGTATTTCACAATAGTGCTAAAGAACACCAAACCCATGAAAGATATTACACTCAATTTGTTAATAGAGAAGCTGGAAGGTCACAAACTAGAGATTAAGAAGCAGAGTAAGGTAAATAATTCAAATTATCAGCAAAAAGTGAACCTGTACTACCGAGGAAGCATGATTTCCAACGCCTCATCACCAAAGACATCATTTAGTGCAGAAAGTTCGAACACTACTGCAAAAGACAACTCAGGAAGTGGATCGTCGGGTTCGAGTGGTTATGGTTATCATGGTAATGGTTCGAGCACACCAGCACAGTCTGCTTCAAACACTCAACAAAATCAGAATGCTCCGAATGCAAATGTTTTCCAATGCAACATCGTTGTTAATCTTAATAACACCCAAAACTTCAATGAGGAGACCGCTAAACAGCATATGGTTTTTCTGGCTTTGATTCTAGAGTCGTATGAGAGCCTTGTAGCAGGAAAGATCGGGAAAACAAATCTGACAAAAGAAGATTATGATCAGATCGATCCTGAGGAAATGGAACTCATTGACATTAGATGGTGTATAGCAAGTGTGATTCGTTGGGCGCAACGGTTTATGGAAATCACTGGGAGACAATTAATTGGTGAACCATCGACGAAACTGGGCTTTGACAAGTCGAAGGTGGCCTGCTTCAAATGTAAACAAAAGGGTCATTTCAAGAGAGAGTGTAGAAACTCTGCTGCTGATGAAACCACTAATCCAATTCATGATGATTACTGCCGTAAAGCGGTTTACCACAGAAACAGAGAAGAGCCGCCGAATATGAAACAGGTCGAAGATAAACCAGGGAAGGAGAAGTCGAGGACACTTGTAGTTATTTAGGATGATGAGGGTTTTAACTGGAAAAATTTTCTTCCAGAAGAAGATTATATTGGATCTGCTTTCATGGCCCAAGTAGAACCAGAACCAGTGAAATTTCACAGAGAAAGAGAACTGGCACATGTTCGAATGAAAAGAATGCATGAAGCTTACAAAGAAGCAGTGAAGGAAAAGAGATGGGATCTTGATAGAGAATGCTACCTAGATCCAAAAGCGAATGTCTGCACAGACCCTAAAACAATCGACTTTGAAGCTCTCGTAAAGTCAATTCCAACGGAAGAGGAGCTAATGAGAAGAGATGCCGAGAAAAAGGCCGAAAAGGAGAGACTAGAAAGGGCTGAGAAGGAGAAAGGTGAGAAGTCTGAGAAGTTGGATGAAGGAATCATTGATGTAAATGCAGAAATGACAGCCGAAAACCTAAAGAAGATGGCTGATCAAGTGACGATGGCGAAAATGCTTGAGGTAGATACCAAATCTGCCTCTGAGTCTGAGTCATCAACAAAGGTTAGTTCTGTTGGTTCAAATGTTGAACCATGTAAGGCTGAGAAAACAAAGACTGAAAGTGATTGCAGAAATTGCATGAAGGAATGCAAAGTCTGTAATACACATGAGTATCTTTTGAAATCTCAAATCCAGGAGCTAACAAATAAAATCAATATTCTAAAAAAGGACATGGTTAATAAAGAAAAACTTGTGAAAAGTTCAACAGAAAGAATTAATGAGTTAAGAGAAAAAATAAAAAATGATGAAAATGATGTTGAACATTTTAGGAAAGAAAATGAAAAATTTGTGCTTGAAAACAGAAAAATAACTGAGGATTTTGACAAGTTAAAACGAACAATTAAAGACTCAGATGAAAGAAACGCTAAAACTCGTAAAGAAAACATGAGTTTGACAGGTGTTCTTCAAGGAAAAGAAAAACAGATAAATGCTCAGCTGGATGAGATTGCGAATCTAAAGCTTCAGTATCAAGAAGCAAAGATTGAGAATGAAAGAATAAATTTGAAACTGAACAGTTACACTTCCGCCAGCTTTGTTCTTCAACAGATCATTCCCAAACCCATTGAGAAGAACAAAGACGGTGAAGATGTATACTCAGATGGAACTGGGGTAGGGTATCACAAAGTTCCACCACCCATGAGCAACAACTTTACTAAAAAACAATCTGGGTTGGTAAAAGAGTCAGATTTGAATGAGAAAAGTGAAGTTGATAAATTACCTGGTAACATTGATATCACTTTTAGTTCACAATCTGATGAGGAGATTATTGAATATGAGGTTGTGAAAGATGTGGTTGAAAAGGTTTTAAAAACAGACAGTGATTCCACAAATGAAGATGATGATTGTTTTCTGAACAATTATCTCCCGAAAACCAAGTCCAATAACAACTTAAAGGACAAACCGACTCTTGTCATGTACAAGATGAATGGTTCTGATAAGTTGTACTCGGATGAGGAGTTTCCGATTGAGAACGTAAATGTGGATAAGCTGGAGAAGGTGTTTAAATTGGTTGAATTTGATGTGTCAGAGGTTAATGGATTGTCGAGTTCAAAAGGATTTTTGAATTTCCAGAAAGATAAATCTTACTATAACAAACCCAATGTGCCACTACGTTTTCGAAATAACAATCAGAACAGAAGGTTCACTGGGCAACGGGATGGTAAGAATTATCAAAGAAGGAATTTTCAAAAGTCAAAACTTGTGAAGAAGACAACTTTTGTGAAGAGTTCGAGTTCGATGACCGAACAAGAGTCTGAATTTTTTTCAAAATCTAATGAAGAATTTTTTGCAAAGAAAATTTCACAACTACAAGCTGAAGGTCAGAGTCGGGTTGTTGATACCGGAACATGCTTTTAATGCAATCAGATTGGACACTTTGCTCGAAAGTGCACCAATCAACGACCTAAGTCTGTGATTTTTGAAAATCCTAAGAAGTCGAATGATGCAAAAGGCAAAGCGCCTATGTTTGTTGAGAAGAAGATTCCAAAAACTGAAAATGCTAAAATCAATCTTAAACCAGTTAAACAATATGTTAAGATAACTGGTGAATCTTCAAAACATTTTCCCACACAACAATAAACATGGAGGCTAAAGTCTCAAGCCAAAGCATCAGATGAAGCAAAACCAAAGGTTTCTGGTAGTGTTACAAAAGAAAAACAAACTTCTTCAACCAAATCGGTTAAGAAGACTGTACCATTGGATTTGTATCAAAAATTGGAGAAACAAACTTCTTCGATCCCACCGGTCAAGAAGTATGTTCCCAAGATTGTTCAACCATCTTGTCAACCACCAAAAGATGAATTTTTCTTTTATAAAAAGGTTGAGGTTGGAACAGAAAAGAACTTGGAAATGAACGATAAGAATTTCCCACCACTTTACACCATGAAAACTCACCTAAATGTCAAGCTACCTGAGTCAAAAGAGGCTTGGGTTGCTTCATCTAACTAATTGCATTTGATATGTGCAGGAGCTCCCGAGATCGATATCAAAATGGATAATGGATAGTGGAGCATCCAGGCACATGACGGGGCGGAAAACCCTGTTGTATGATGTAAGAGGTTTTAATAGAGGATATGTTGGTTTTGCTGGAAACCAAGGTGGAAGAATAATCGAGGAAGGCACTTTATCAAATGGTGTCATATCTTTTGAAATAGTCAACTACATTCCGGAGCTAGAGAACAACTTGCTGAGCATTTCCCAGATATGTGACAGAATGTATACAACCCATTTCACCGACAAAGAGTGTCTGATTCTAAAGCCGGGGTTTGTTGTCCCCGAAGAGCGGATCATCATGCGAGCACCGAGGGAGAATGATTTATACGTTCTAGACATGAGCGTAGCGACGAAAACTACTTGTCATCCTCAGTGTTTCGTTTCCAAAGCTACCGAGAAAGAGTCAATTTTGTGGCGTCGAAAAATGGGCCATATACACCTGCGAAAGATGAATCACTTGGTACATAATGATTTGGTCAAAGGTGTGAATTTGAAAAGATTTCACTTGGAAAGTGAGTGCATTAGTTGCCAAAAAGGTAAACAAACCAAGAAGTCTCACCCCAAGAAGATGGAAAACTCAATCTCGAGACTGCTAGAAAGACTTCACATGGATCTTTTTGGTCCTGTGAATGTGAAGAGTATAACCGGTGATATATATTGCTTGGTGGTTACAGACGACTATTTGAGGTACTCTGCAAAGAACTCTAGAATGTGATGAAGTAGAAGTTCGAGATGTCTTTAATGGGTGAGATGAAGTTTGTCCTTGGGCTGCAAGTCGATCAACTTTCAGAGGGGATCTTCATACATCAAACAAAGTATGTCCATGATGTTCTGGAGAAATTCAGTATGTCAAAGACTGCACCAATGTCCACCCCATTAGCAACTAATCACGGTATCAATCATGATCTCACGGGAGAGAAGGTCGACGAAACATTATACTGCTCAATAATTGGTTCGTTAATGTATCTCACTGCATCTCGGACCGATATAATGTACCCAACCTGCCTCGTAGCCCGTTATCAGTCGAGTCCTAGAGCCTCACATATGGCGCTTGTCAAGTGGATTCTACGCTACCTGAAAGGAACTCCAAGTTTGGGGTTGTGGTATCCAAAAGATGGTGATTTCAAACTGGAAGGTTACTCTGACTCTGATTTCGGATGCTGCAAATTGAATGCAAAGTCTACAACAGTAGGATGCCAGTTTTTTGGACCACGTCTAGTGACTTGGCAATGTAAGAAGCAGACTACCGTTGCACTCTCAACGTGTGAATCAGAGTATGTTTCAGCAAGCAGTTGCTGTTCTCAGATTATGTGGATCCAAAAGCAGATGAGGGATTACGGTTTGCAATTTCTTATTACTCCTATTTTTGTAGATAATGAGGCAGCAATCAACATAACTAAAAACCCGGTACATCACCCTAAAACGAAACACATTGAGGTCCGACATCACTTCATCGGTGATTGCTACGAGAAGAAATTGATTCGAATCGAAAAAATCCACACCAACGAACAAAAAGCTGACCTTCAATATGCTCATCTTTTACACAATTCCTTGAACATGGGCCAGGTCGATTCGATCCAAAACGTAGTTTGTGAAAAATTTCCTGATTTTTTACAACTTTATAGAGTATGAGACATGAATAATAAAGTTATATCACCCATCTTATATACCATTTTTTGAACCTGAGCCGCCGGGTCAAACCATTAGGCCGTTTGTACAAATCTTTTGGATTTCTTTAGTGACTTAATAGGGTGTGTGACATGATTAATAAGTTATATTTCATCTTCAATATGCTCATCTATTACACGATTCTTTGAACATGGGTCGGGTTGGGTTGGGCCAAAACAGAGATACAGATTATAAACCCGGCCAAATTTGATAATAAAAAATCAAACTATAAACTGAAACTATGCCATCTTTATTTGACCCATTTGAGATAAAACACAATCCATTCATAAGTACCATATTTACCCACCTTCTTTGAAGCGCATGCCACCAAAACCATTTCTTTTAGCTTGCATACAGGTAAAGTTTGGTTGGCATCCCTGAAAAAAGTTACAAAATTACCATAAAAATAATATAGTTATTTCAGTTTTAAAGGAGTTAGTTTATAACCTAGAACAACAGGACCACCATGGTTAGAGTAGTAAATGAAAATCCGGTCGTTGTCGATATTCACCTCATCCCCAATGTTATCATGTTCAAGCATTTTGTGGTAGATCAAAGAACAGAGTTTGTTAGATTTAAAAAGTCACGACTTTAAGTTGGTTAAAGTTAATGTTCAAGAATAAAACACAAACTTTGGAACTCCATGATACACAAACTTTAGCTTAATGTACACACATTGTTGACATTTTCACATACTTAAACGGTGAATATAGTGAGGTTCTTCATGCTTCTGGTTTATTTTCATATATGCCTCTGGTTAACTTTATATCAGCAACAATCATATGAAATAGTATTCACCAAAGGTCCAAAACAGAACAAGATCGCAACTCAATTATATGAAACTTTAATTCTATTTACAAAGAACCAATCATAACAATAAAAAATCATTAACACAAATCTAAAATTGAAAAAAAAACCATTTACCTGATATACAAAAATAAAACTGGGGGTGAAGTAGAACAATGAAGAGTAACAAATAATCAATTCCCGTCTTCAATTACATTCAATATGAAAATGGAATCGTATGTTACAATTGCCTGGAACCCTAGAACGAGGATAGACCAACAATATAAACCCTAAATTAGGGTTTTCTTTCAGCAGTTCCGGCTCAGATGATAGCAGTGGGGGTGGCAATGATGGTGACGACGGTCACGGCAATGATTAGGGAGAAGATAAGAATTGATTAGTGGGGAGGGAAATTGAAGCATCGATGGTTGATTCTCCCATTCAAGATGGTTGTTTATAACATTCAGTATTCAATATGTTGAATTGAAACGGGTGAAGGATATGGAAGGCCTATTGGCAGGAACACATTATGGTACACTACTGTATACATTGAATTGAGGGCAAAATTGGAAGAAAGGATGAAAGAACAGGGAAGAAAGCATGACTCTTCCTCTGCCGTCTTAAAATTTATGGGTGAAATTACATTTGAGTACATAGGTAATGTATTATATAGGTTTATAGATATTTATAATAAACAAGTCTTTACATGATTCTAAATTTTATGAAAATATATAAAATTAAATCTATACATATACTATATTATTTTAGGGTGAGGTTGAGCTACAAAGTCCATTTTTCCTACAAAGTGTACAAAGTTATAAAACACCACAATTTCAGCCATAAAATACACTTAAAACCCATAAATAACAAAGTGAAGATTACTAAAACACAATATCCTAACCCTAAAAGTCCATAAAAACTTCAAACACATCATCATAGAACTATGAATATAAAACACAACATGATAATCAACATAAAACACACTAATGTTAGTCATTCGGAAATGAAAGACTTATCATCCAAAACACAACACAAGACCCACAATATGGTGTTTTAGTAATCTTCACTTTATTATTTGTGGGTTTTGAGTGTGTTTTATGACTGAAATTGTGGTGTTTTATGACTTTGTACACTTTGTAGGAAAAATGAACTTTGTAGCCAACTCCCACCCTTATGTTCAATATCATTACTAATATTTCAAAATAGATTTTAGTTAATACATACAAACTACAGAAACATATTAAATTAATATTATTAAAATTTTAGTATAAATTTATAATAAAAAACAGAAAATATAGTTATAATAATAACAATCATAAATATAATAATGATAGTTATTATTATTATTATTATTATTATTATTATTATTATTATATTAAAACCATAAAAGTAATAAAAGAACAATATATGCTATTATAATAATTATTCATCGGTTTTCATTATTAATATAGGATACTATATATTACAATTCTATTTTATTTGAATATATATATATATATATATATATATATATATATATATATATATATATATATATATATATATATATAGGGAAAAGATCATGAGAAAACTAGATATAAATGAGAAAACTAGAAAACTAACTAAAAACCACTAAAAAGGAGGGGGGAGACTTTTTATGAAGTAGGGGGGACTTTTAATGAAGGAGGGGTAAAATTGGAAAAAAAAATATAACTTTTCAAACATTTCCCATTTCTCCATACGTTATCATTTTAAAACAAAAATGGCACCATAAGATCACAAATTTTTGTATCTTTCATTCAAGTATATTCGAGCATATTTTTTATGACATAAAAAAAGATTTATAGTGTCATCTTGTTTTCAATACTATTATTATAGTAGTGCACATGTGCAATATAACATGTACTACAATTGCATTACATGCTTAAAATTAGCTTTTTAAGTCTAGTTTAGCTTTTAGGGTTAGTTTTTTTGGAGGTTTAGGATTAGGATTAGGTTTTTGGATGTGGGGGGGGGGGGGGGGGGAGGGGGGTTTAGGTTTTTGGGGGGTGGGGGTGGGGGGGTTTAGGTTTTTTTCAGGTTTATGTTTAGGGTTTAGTTTTAGGTTTTCGGGAGGGTGGGGGGTTTAGGTTTTTTTTTAGGGGGGGGGTGGGGTTAGGCTTTTGGTGGGAGGGTGAATTTAGGTTTTTGGGCAGTGGGGGTGGGGGGTTTAGGTTTTTGGGGGGTGTCGGTGGGGGTGGGTTAAGTGGTTTAAGCTTTATGTATTAGTGCACATGTGCAGTACTTTTTTTTTTTTTTGAAAATTTTTTTCCATACATAAAAAGTAGCGATTTTTCTTTAAAAAATTGTAAAAAAAAAAATTGATATGTTTTTAGGTTTTTTTTAGGCTTTTTTGGTTAGTTTTTTGGTTTTCTCATTTAAACTAGTTTTCTCATGATCCATCCCATATATATATATATATACATTATAATGCATTTTGTTTATATACCTTATATGTGTATACGTGTATATAATGTAAATTAAAATTTATTTTAGGATACCTATAAAATTTTATACATTTAAAACTTAACATAATTCAAAAAAAAAAAAGAAGATGGGTCTGAAGGTCTATACAATAAAGAGAGGTTAGAAGTAAATATATTACAAAATGAAAACATCTTTTCTTACCCGACTTAAATTTAGTATTTCTTTATTTATTTAATCTGGCACGTTAAAATTTTCTTAAACGTTCAAGTTAATGTTTCATTTCAAAGCTAGAATTAAAATGAATCCCCCCCCCCCCCCCCCCCATAAAAATAATTGACTCCAATGTATGTTTAATACACTTGTCCTTTATATAGCCTTATTTAAGAATTAAATTACAATTTTAATATTGTAATATCTTTAAACAAATTACTATTATTATTGTTTGAGATATATAAATATATATATATATATATATATATAGGGGATGGTTCAAATGAAAACCACTTTTATTGTGAAAACTCGAAAACTAACTAAAAAAAGCCTAAAAAACACACAATTTTTTTTTTCAATTTTTTTTATAAAAATCGCTAGTTTTTATATATAAAAAAATTTCAAAAAAAAAAAAAAAATTGTAGTACACATGTGTAATAATACACATGTGTAGTAATACACATGTGTAGTACACATACACATATGTAGTATTACACATGTGCACTACACAAAAAAAAAAAAAATTGAAATTTTTTTTATATAGAAAAACCTGCGAAAATTGGTTTGCAAAAAAAAAAAAAAAAATTTTGGTATTTTTTTGGATTTTTTAATTAGTTTTCGAGTTTTCACATATATATATATAGGGGATAGTTCAAATGAAAACCACGTTTATTGTGAAAACTCGAAAACTAACTAAAAAAAGCCTAAAAAACACACAATTTTTTTTTCAATTTTTTTTTATAAAAATCGCTAGTTTTTATATATAAAAAAAACTTTTTTTTCAAAAAAAAAAAAAAAAATTTTTAGTACACATGTGTATTACACATACACATATGTAGTATTACACATGTGCACTACACAAAATTTTTTTTTTTTTTTTTGAATTTTTTTTATTTAGAAAAACCTGGGAAAATTGGTTTGCAAAAAAAAAAAAAAATTTTGGTATTTTTATTTTTGCTTTTTTAATTAGTTTTCGAGTTTTCACAATAATTAGTGGTTTTCATTTGAACCTTCCCCTATATATATATATATATATATATATATATATTTACTATATTATAATGGATATATGAGAGAGAAAGTTGAAAGCCTTAAATTTAAGAGTTTTACAACCACTAATGCTTAAGGTATAACTCTTTAGAGCATTCACATTCTATCCATCAAAATATGTGAGGGGGAGTTTTTATATTATAAAGGGTATAAAAAGTGGTTGTGAGTGGAGGAGAGAGAAAATGTTACTGTTCATCTGTATATTTGGGGGGACACTGTTCACCCAGTATAATTTTTTTAATATATATTGAAAGTGGTTGTGAGTGAAGGAGAGAGAAAAATGTGATGATAATATTATTTAATTGAAAATGAGAGAGAAAAAGTATTTGTTTTTAGTGGAAATATATTGATATAGGAGTTGTTTTTTAGTGGAATGTATGTATAATTTGATGGTTTGGATGTGAATGCTCTTAAGCACTTAAAAACACATCACACGGATTATAATCCATACCTCACACGAATTATAACCCTCACCATTGATTTATGAAGAAAATACCACAACTATTGTAATCTTCACCGTCAATTGGGAAAACCTCCATCAAGTCTCAACTTTTGTTTTCTTCTCCATATGCTGCTTTTGCTTTTCACTATTTTCAGCTTTCACTGTTTTACAAGGGATACACATCTTCAGATCTCAAATTTTCCAAAACATCCGCCACCCCTTTCTCTCTCCAGCGATTCAAGAACAAGAAGACGATTTCACCAAATCAACAAAGATTTCCCAAGATTGATGAAGAATCCGACCTCTCGTTCCGAATTAGGGCCTTTTTAATGCACATCTAATTAGGGTTTGAGAGAAGTTCAAGTTCGAGCTGCTGTTTTGAAGTTGGAAGGTATACTCTTTCAATCTTTTCTTGCTTTCATAAGTTGTAGTTGTTACAATAAGGGTTTATAAGAATTCAAGATAGATCTGTTGTTTTGTAGTATAGGGTTCCACTAGATCTGACAACAGTAATGACGGACCCGTAAACAGCAGTGGTGTAATCTACAGATTTGACAACGGGAAGGACTCCTAACGATTTTTCGGTGACTTAGACAACACAAAACTCTGTACAGCGTTTTATCTTTCAGATCTACCGATGAATCTGGTTCCGGTCGATTATGTCTTTGTGGTCGTTTTTCCGACGACATGGATTAGGATTTCAGGGTTGTATATTTCTCTGTGCTATTGAAAGACGTGTTTTTGAGCAATTACTGAAGGGCTTATGTGGTATGCTTCGATTCACATATGTATTCATTATAGTTTTGAATTTAAAGTTTCTTTTGAACAGGTGTATATGGAAGTCGTCGGAGGGAGGACAACAGTTTGATTTTAATGGTTAACAGGTGTATATCGAATGTATGCTTACTAGGGGTTTGATAAAAATTTTTACTTAACTTTTGCTTACCATTTGATTCATATCATATGAGTGTATATTATAGGTTATTAGCTGTTAGAATGAGATTAATAATGTTTAAGATCTGCATATTAGCAGGAAAACTAATAAAGCGTAGAACATAATGGATCAAAGTTTCTTTTGTTCATTCTTCATGTTATAATTAGTATTTTATTAGGTCACTAATTTATGCTCAAATATTTGGTGGATTAAATGTGAATCTACATGTAAATTTAAGCATTATTTATATTTTTTATGGTGATGGCTGATTATAGATCTAAAACTTGGTTTCACAATAACATGTCTGACAGTGTTTGTTGTTGTTAACATGGAATATAGTGCAAGTCAACTTTGAAGGGTTAGTAATTAAAAATTGATTGTAGATAAATTAGTCTAAATTTGTGTTCAAATCTGAGCCGGGAAAATAATTTATGGAGTAATATTTACCGTTCAAAAAATAAAGGATAAATTAGTCTAAGGCTTGCTTGGCCAGCTTGCTCAAGGACCAGTTTATCTATTTCATTGTAGATATCTTTTGTGCCTCATCTGGTACTTGATGGTTACCACATATCTTTAAATTGTTTAAAGACTCATCTGAAACTTAATGGGTAAACCAAATCACATATCTGGGGCAACCAGTCCGGTATCTGCAGCCAAGCGTGACCAACTGCAGCAACTAACATCAATCGTAAGCGGTAGATCTGTAATTCAGGTATGGACAAATGGGTGTGGGAACCGGGCCCAAATCGCGATTTTACCGTGGCTTCTTGTCTTCAACTATTTTCCAGGTATGCGACGCCTTTTGCCCATTTGAGTGGGTTAAATGGGTCCCCAAGAAACTTAATATCTTTGGCTAGAGAGGTACTCAAGGCAGACTGCCCATACCGAAAGGACTTTACAGGACACTTATTCATCACGGGCCGACTACTTGCAATTTTTGTGGCGAGTATGAAGAGGACGCAGATCATCTTTTCACTTCGTGTGTTGTGGTGATGGTAATTTGGCTGAAGGTTAGTGCCTGGTGTAACACGCCACCAATTTACGCTTATTCAATGAAGGAACTGCTCGAGTTACATAAGTGTTTGGTCACATCAAACTACAAAAAGGGATGATACAAACAATTATACTAGGGGCGTGTTGGGTGATCTGGAAGTCTCGGAACGAACTTATTTTTTCCGGAATTCGAGTAAAAATAGACAAGATTTTCGGTGAGCTGCAGGCATTGTCCTTTCTTTGGATTAAACATAAGGCAAAACGTAATGATTTGGTGTGTATTGATTGGGTGTGTTTCAGTATTGAGGATAGATAGTTTTATTTGTGCTTGCTGTATTGGGTCCTGGGTATTGTTTCTGCATCCAGCTGCTTGCTGGGTATGGTGTGTAATATTTGGTGGTGAATGAAATATACTTTGTTGTTCAAAAAAAAAAAAAAAAAAAACTAAATCACATATCTATAAATTGTTTAAAGACTCATCTGATAATGGTTAAACCAAATCACATATCTATAAATTATTTAAAGATTCATCTGATACTTAATGGTTAAACCGAACCACATATCTTTAAATTGTTACAACTGGTTCACTACTTTACAAATATAACGGGTTCTGATATTATACTAATTTGCTTTATTAAAAGTAATAATAATAAGTATCCAAAAAGTCTTACCTATAACCTATCATTTGTCACTTTAAAATTTTTAATGACGGTAAACTGTAATGTTTGATTTACAAACATAAATAACCTTTGAGTAAATTGCCATTTTAGTCCCTAAGGTTTGGTACAAATTGTCATTTTAGTCCAAAGAGTTTTTTTCTCTTCTGAGTCTCTGACTTTTTCATTTTCTTGCCATTTTGATCACATTGCCTAACTCATTCTAAAAATCTGGTTATAACCAGAGGCATTTTTGGCATAACTGTTGTATAGTGATAACCAGAGGTAGTTTGCAACATAATTTAATAACCTCATGTGAAAATTTCACAGAATAGTAACCAAGTTTTTAAAGTGTTCTAATTAGGTCACTGGTGTCGTTTTTTGTCACAATTAGATAACTTAATATTCAAATCGAGCCATGTCTTTTTTTCCACGTGTCAAGAAAAAATGAAGCATAAGATGTTGGGGTCGAATTATTTTAATATATGAAATTATATTTATTAAAAATAAAAACCATTTAATTACATTAAAAATAAAAAAAACAAGTTACAATCCACGTCATCACTCGACGTTAGCATCAAATAAAAGAGAAAAAAGAAACAAAAATCCACATCACTATGTTTACCTATGAAATGGATGAAAAAACCCTTAATTTTAATAAAGAATGAATGTTGAGTGTAGGGGCGGATGTAAAGAGGAACAAGGGGTAGCCTCCGCTACCGCTTGGTCGGAAAATTTTTGACGTTTTTAGTGTAAATTTTGGAAAAATTTGACGTTTTTTCGATTTCGTTACCGCTTATTTATAAAACGTTACCGCTTGGTCGGAATCCTAGATCCGCCACTGGTTGAGTGATATAATTGAAACACTTTTGAAACTTGGTTACTATTCTACAAAGTTACCCCAATAGTTTAATGCCAAAAATACCTCTGATTATAACCTGTTTTTAGACTAAGTTATGTGATCAAAATGGCAAGAAAAAGGAAAAGTCAGGACCCAGAGGAAAAAAAAAACTATTTAGACTAAAATGACAATTTGAACAAAAACTCATGGACAAAAATGGCAATTTACTCATAACCTTTTAAATATCGTCAAAGAAACAAAAAAAATACATAAAAAGATGTGATAAGAATCATTAATTGACAACCCAAAAGGAAGTTTAAGATTTAAAGGATATGATATAACTGGTGATTAGAGGCTTTAAAATGCACATATTTATCTACACAACCTCGCATAGTAAACACGTTAGATATTGAGCTTTCTTCGTTGATGATGTGGACACAGAGATTTTTCTACCCCACCTCACATGATGGACTTATTCCGTTTATATTTAGGCTAAAGGGTGTGGTCATGACCTTTATGATCATCAAGACCTTCCACATAGATGTCATGTCACCGACCTCTAACCACTACCCCAAGGGTGTGGTCATGACTCAAACAACTATCCCCTTTATTTTTTAATATATTTTTGTCTCAAAAGGTGGCCCGTGGTAAGCGTGGTTCAATCCACACCAACCACTATAAATCATTGAGGGGGTAGTGTAGCCTTCCATTCATGTACCTATGTGGCGAATCATGTATGATGGATTAAAGGTGAGAGACATGACGCTAATGTGGAGGGTCATGGTGATCATAAGGGTCATGACCACTAAATGTACTTCATTTTTCTTTCTCACGTCCCGATAGATGTCATAATCACTTTGCGCATCATTTGATTAAATGTACTTCACTGAATGCCTGTCGTAAAGCAAGTGTAATTCCCACTAACATAACTACTATACAATATATTATTAGAGGAAAAACGAGTGCCAAATTGTAAATAGTCACCGCCGCAGCATCGCGCGGGTTCTCTACTAGTATATATATATATATAGGGTAGGGTTCCAGCGTGAACAACCTCCCAAGAGTGAACTGCGTGAACAAATATGGACCATTGATTTCCTTTTTAGTTGTTAAGGGTAGGATTGTAATAATATAAAAAAATAGATTTAAATCTTTATTTTAATAATTGAATTAAGTTACATCTTTCCTAATTTAAATTCATTATCCACATTATGTTTATTTATTAATAAGATAATTATCAAAACAAACAACAAATCACCATATTTCAATTTTAATTTTTATTTCAGATTTCATCAACAGAATTCAAACTTTGATTTTTAAGATCCACGTAACCTTCATATTTCAACGGTATAGACATGTGTACTTGGATATAAATAGAACAGTACACATGTGTACTCAGCATCGTATATATGTATACAGTAATTCACAGGTGTACATCAACATTCAATACAAAAAAAATACTGAGATATCACAAAAACAGACGATATACACATGTGTACATCGCATTAAAAAAAGGGCAAAATCAGAATACACATGTGTACATCGCATTTAAACAAATAATTATTTTAATAATTGAATTAAGTTACATCTTTCCTAATCATTGATGATTTGTGAGAGATTTATGCAACAATTTAAGAGGATAATTGATTACTTGATTTGTGAGAGATTTATGCAATCAATTTAAGATTGAAATTACACATATACCATTTTTGTATTTAATTAAATGGAAAAAATTAACCAAATAATTACCACCATGCCACTCACTTTAATCTCAAGATCATAAAAATCAAAGGCCCAGATCAGTTCACGCAGTTCACTCTTGTGATTTTGTTCACGTTTGAACCTAATCATATATATATATATATATATATATATATATATATATATATATATATATATATATATGTATATTCTTTTACATATCACTTAAATAACTAATATATTTAGAACCAATTTTAGAAACGTCAGACTTTGTATTATTTATATACTTCTTTGAAAAAAAATTAATATACAATAAATTGAGAGTTAAGTTTTATACCAATATGGTTCAACCCACTAGTTAAAAATGAAATTGTTCCAATAAATCCAGAAAAGTATATTTTGATTAATTTATTTATTTAAACTTTTATTTATCCATCCTTTAATTCCAAAATATTATATTCAATAAATTTAATAGAAGTTTATTTCAATATATTACTTTTATAAAAGGGTAAATAAAGCTAGGGGAATAAGCTTGATAATTGGTACCATCAGATATATATAAATTAAAGAAATTATAAAATAATTTAGTATTATATATATATATATATATAGAGGCCGGTTAACGTACAATAGGGCTTATCGTACATTACGTACGCGATAACCCCAGCTGTCAGATCTTCATCTTCCATGCGATTTAATACCTCCATGCGAACTGTACGAGCTGTGCGAATTCAATCTTCCACATGCGATTTTCTCCATCTACACACCCCATGCCATTTTTCACATTACCCCATGCTAACCATTTTTTCACATGCGACATTCAATTTTCCACATGCGATTCTACACACCCCATGCCATGTTTCACATTACCCCATGCTAGCCATTTTTTCACATGCGATATTCAATTTTCCACATGCGATTCTACACACCCCATGCCATTTTTCACATTACCCCAAGCCATTTTTTCACATGCGATATTCAATTTTCCTCATGCGATTCTACACACCCCATGCCATTTTTCACATTACCCATGCTAGACATTTTTTCACATGCGATATTCAATCTTTCACATGCGATTCTACACACCCCATGCCATTTTTCACATTACCCCATGCCATTTTTTCACATGCGATATCCAAATCTTCCACATGCGATTTTGTCCATCTCCACACCCCATGCCATTTTTCACACTACCCCATGCTAACCATTTTTTTCACATGCGAAATGTATTGAATTCGCACCAGATCCGCACCTGATCGAACGGCTGGGATGATCGCGTACGTATCGTACGATAAGCGCATTTGTATTTTACTCTTTACCTATATATATATATATATAGGGAGAGGATCATGAGAAAACTAGAAAACTAACTAAAAAAACCTAAAAAACATACCAAAATTTTGTTTTTTTTTACAATTTTTATAAAAAAAATCGCTAGTTTTATATATAAAAAAAATCAAAAAAAAATATTTTGTTGTAATGCACATGTGCATTATATGTGTACTACACATGTGCACTATATCCGTAATAGTTCACATGTGCAATACAACAAAAAATCTTATTTTTTTTTATTTTTTTTGAAAAAAAATTTCCATGCAAAAAAAAACTGCGATTTTTTTATAAAATTAAAAAAAAAATTATTTTTTTAGGATTTTTTAGTTAGTTTTTTGGTTTTATCATTTAAACTAGTTTTCTCATGATCCATGGGGATGGATCATGAAAAAACTACATATAAATGAGAAAACTAGAAAACTAACTAAAAAAACCTAAAAAACATACCAAATTTTTTTTTTTACAATTTTTTGTAAAAAATTCGATAGTTTTTATATATAAAAAAAATTTATTGTACTGCACATGTGCATTATATGTGTACTACACATGTGCACTATATCCATAATAGTGCACATGTGCAATACAACAAAAAAAATTTATTTTTTTTTGAAATTTTTTTTCCAGGCATAAAAACTTGCGATTTTTTTATAAAAATTTTAAAAAAAATTTGGTATGTTTTTTATCCTTTTTTTGTTAGTTATTTGGTTTTCTCATTTAAACTAGTTTTCTCATGATCCATTCCCTATATATATATATGTAGGGGATGGGTCATGAGAAAACTAGTTTAAATGAGAAAACAAAAAAACTAACTAAAAAAGCCTAAAAAAAATGATCCTCTCCCTATATATATATATGTGTGTGTGTGTGTGTGTGTGTGTGTGTGTGTGTGTATTACATAAGTTTAAATATTAAACTAGAGATTTGAAATTTTATGTTTCTAAATAATAATTATATACACATATAATAGAATTTCTTGATGGTATACATAGTATAAGAATCAAATATCTTCTGTAAGATAAATAAAAGAGAAAATATCCTTGGCGATTCATATAAAAACATGAAGTCATATAAAAAAAATCATGAAATGTGTTATGTTTTAAAAATATCATCTGTCTCAATTAAATATTCCTTACAACGGAATCTAAGGTTATATAAGCATGAATAGAGTTAGCTGTAAGCATACTCATCACATCGAACCTAGCCATAGTGTCAATGGAGACAATGATATTTTTGTCAAAACTCCATTTTCCAAACAAAAGAAAGTTACAACCATAATAATACATATGCTTAAACAAAAAGAGTTAGGATATTGATATTTACTGGTAACACCCATGATAGTATATAGACTTGAACATAAGAAAAATGCCTTAGTATAAGGTTCAAGATAAACTAATTACTTGCGTAGATAAAATGTGATGAATGTTGGTATGCCGTGAGGATGATGACTAGAACAGTGCAACTATGATAAATAAGCAATAACACCTGGCCACTGTTATTTATTGTTTATTAGTACTACTCGGTTCTATAATATGATCCATCTTGAGAATACTAATTTCCTTGTTTCTTGATGCAAGCCATAATAAATGATGATTTTTTTTAAATCATGATTTGAGAAAATTTTATTTATGAGAAATACAATGATGATTACCTCTCCGGCAAGACTGGATATTGTGTAGTAGACTCTCCAGCTTGTCCGGGTAAGATGGGGGTACCTCTCCGGCGAGACCGGGTAAGATGGGGTATATGGTATGTTAATGGAATTCCCTAAATAGTACCATGACCTAATGTCTGACCTGTTTTTGGAAATATGAGTTTGTTAAATACATTGACCTTATGAATGGTGTGTATATTAAAGTATTTGAAATATATGATTATATAGATATGTATATCTATAAGGAAATTCAAAGACCTTAATGATTGACAATTAGGGATAAATCACGAACATGTGTGTCAATGATAATTTTAGATTTGTTTATCAGGAATCTCACGTATACATCTATAATTCCGATATCAAACATTATTTCGTTTGATCATCCGTCTAGCAATTCGTGCGACAAGATGAACGGCATGAACTATTTAAGTTGGGACGCCATCGAAAGTATAACAATTCCCCTTGCGTTACTATAGATTATTGACGCATTAGAAAACCTGTAACTAAAAATTATGCTAAGACACAAAACATCTAAAAAAAACTTACGCTAATAAGAGTAATTTTTACCTTCATTAAGAACTCTTGAGAAGATAAGAGTCTCAAAACGTAGAGAATAGTTCTGGTCAAAGTAAAGTGAAATTCAAAGCAAGGACTAGAATATACTTAGGAACTAGGATCAGTGACAAACTAAAGGTATTACTCCACATTTCAGTGAATCTTGAGGACGAGATTTAAAACAAGGTGGAGAGGATGTAACATTCCCAAAAAATTTATTTATAAAATTAAAAAAAAAAGTATATAAAAACTTATGTTATTAAACGGATAGATCATGGGTAAGTTGACCGATAGAAATATGAGGTATTTTGGCGAACGTAGGAACCGTTTAATAATTATAATAATAAAAATACGTTATAATTAACCTTACTTCGTTTTTAATGAAACTTAGGCCAAAATGTAGATAAAAATATTCTCGTTCTAATAGCATATTCATTATTTTATAAAACGTCATATTTTAGAAGTTATAAGCATCAAATAAGTGAAGTAGTTAAAATTAATTATAATATATATAATAATAAAATAATAATAATTAAAACTAAACTAATTTTTTTGAACGGCTATAAAACTAAACTAATGAAAGTTAATTCTACATGCATGAGTACATGGAAGTTAAATGTTGGTGTACGTGGAATTCCATGAAGCAAAAGAAATCAAAACATGAATTTAATGCTGAAGGTATACGTGGATAAGATTTGGTGAGCTCCAAGTGAATTCCAAGCTATAAATAGAGAAGCAGGGGATCTTTCAATCTACTCCATTTCTGATTCTTTCTATCGCCCTCCTTCTATACTCACATATGTCCCTATTTCTTTTATTAATTCACCCCTAAATACTCCAAAGCCCTGCCCCGTTTTAAGTGTTGTAACCCCTTATCACTGAGTCGATACCCTATCCGATTGATTTAGGACCCTCCAACGCATGTCAAGGCCCTGCCCGACTAAGTACGTTGGGGTTCTGTCTCGTGACATATTGATAAAGTTGAATTGGGTTACTATACTTAACGCGAGTGAATTATCTATATATAATCTAAAATTTAGTTGCATGTTCTATTTTGAAATCAACATTTATGAAGTTTTAAATACAGTCTTTCCTCTCATTTAACATCCAGAAACTCAAACGTCCAAACCGTAGTGATGAATTAATTTCATTGGAAACCCTTGAGCTATTCAATCAGTTTCATCCTTTTCATAGCTCTGATTTGTCAATTTGTAGAAGCAAACCCTAGGGCGTAGCCTGTCCCACTGTCACCAAACTACCTTCCAATTCAGTTTCAAATCTCAAGCCTTACAAGCTCGATCCTACTTATCTTTCTTCACCGTTGAAATCATCCTTCAGCTTTCGCCCAATTACCGGTGTTTCGGTTCGTAAATTGCCTTTAATCTGTTGTTCGTCAAACCTAGGACACTGGATTTCAACCCCGTTGCCGGTGCCGGAGCATGAATCAGATGGTTTTGAGGTTAAGGTGTCGGTTTTTAATAGTGGTGACGCAGGTCACGTGGCGGCATTGAAGAAGTCGTACAGATGGTGGTGCTTGGATCGTTGTTTGGGCTCTGGTATCTATTTAACATCTACTTCAATATCTATAACAAGTAGGTTTGTTTTGTTTGTTGTATGATTTACAACTTGTATATTGATTGTTAGGTGATGCCCTCATCCTTCAGATTAGTTTAAGTTATTTAGGCACAGTGATTGATGTCTGATTAGTTGTTGTTGTTTTTTTTTGTTATGGTTGTTGCAGATTAAACTGAATGGGCTTTTGCACCGTGGTGATAATTGTGCTCTAAAGGTGAGATTTGTTTCTCTTTATCTTTATAACTTATGCATTGGTCTATGTTTTGATTTTGTGAATTCTTTTGCTACTGTTGGTTCTGTGTTTCAATGGATATTAGTTTAGCTTTTACATAATTAGCATGAAATTAATAAAGTACTCAAATTCTTAAATCTTTTATCTTCAATATTTATTTTTCATATGTATTTACATTGGGTGAGACTCAGATTTATCATCGTCGTCCTTTCTTTTTCTGTTACCGTTCATCGCAAACCAGCAGTCCGCGACCATTGGTGCTGCATTGATTCGCCTTTGTTTGATCGTAAAAAAACTTAAATCGTTCTTCCGGTCGGCTCCGCTCCGCAATCGAGGTAGCATCTAAATTATTATAACTTTGGTTACTTGCACCATTAGACCAAAAAAAAAACTTCAACTTCCTTACGAAGAAAAATTTCGAAGACTCCATTTTTGTAACTGGCATGTATTAATCCTATAATCAATGACTTTAATTAAATGAAAAATTAAAATCATTGAATGAATAGCATCTGAATTATTATAACTTTGGTTACTTGCACCATCAAAACAAAAAAAAAGCCTCTTAAATACATTTGTGTCTTTCAAGTTGTAATTGCATATTAACAAGGGGCCAGAAATAAACAAAATTTGACCCGTTTCTAATTCCCCCTTTCCTGTTTCTCACACCCTAAAATGTTCTTCCCTTTCGTCCGTGAAATTGAACAGGCCCTCCATGGAAGCATGAATCGGTCTTCTTTCTTCTCTATTATGGCAATCGATGGGGCAAGAAATCCTTACCAAGAGAAGTTTCGCAATCTTCAATACAGGTTATTGATGTCCAATGTTTTCAATCGACCTTCAATCTTCAATACAGGTTATCGATCTAGGTTGTGGATTTGGAACTCTGGTGACTTTGCAACTTCCAGATACCCAATCGTTTTTCTTTCTTCTAGAGCCTGTCACAGTCATAGTTCTGAATCCTAATACCCAGCAGTTTCCTCTCATCTATACTACACCCTCCATCTCCAAACACCACCTCCACTTCGCCGGTCACCCATCCTCATCAAGCACCGGCCGTCGCCACCACTCACACGATCCATCTCTGTCGCCGGTCACCCACCACCGTACCCAATCGTCATCGGACACCTCTTCTGCCGCACACAGTCATCATCACCGGCAGGTCGCTGGCCTGAACCACCACCCTTCTTCGTCGCCGTCATCAGGTATGTCTCCATCTCTTCCTTCTCTCTCACTATTTCTGATAGTGGCAAACGAGTAGTTGCTAATGTCTTCTGTTAGTTCTGTACATGTATATTTTTTGAGTTCTTAGAAGGATATATAACACATCATTGTAAAGAGAAAGGGATGATCAGAAGGATGTTTATTTCATTTTTCAGGCGCAACACTTCTCTTTGCGATTTATATGAAATAATCCGAATCTTGAAATTCATAAATTTGTTTCTTGACTTTGTTATTATTTGCAGCAGTTCGGTTGACATGGCTTTATAGGAATTGAACCCCAAATCATGGGGCCGGAGAATCGCTTCAGGTGGCCTGATTTGTGTCATCGGTGACATTGATTTAAGTGCCCTTCATGACTGTTTCATTTATCACATTTGTAGCAGGTAATCAATTGCTCTTGATTAGTATTAACATGTATCGAAACCGGTTTTGTGAATCTATAATAAAATGTTAAAATGGGATAATGCAATTTAATTTCACTTGGAATCTGGTAGACAAACGTGGTCTGATTTGTTTGTGATTTTGGTTACAACTTTTGATTTATAGAATGATTCGAAGTTATTACCTGTTTGGCACACCATGTTTTTTAGTTTTCCATTTGTTTCTTGCTTAGCGGGTCATCTGTGATTAAATTTCTTATTGAATTTTTATTTTTAGGGCTCCATTACTACCCATTTCAACAGTGATTCATCGCCACACAAATTGTTTCTCAAGGTATGATTAAAAATTCAAGTTGCGTGATGTTTTGTTATAAGCTTTTGCCTGCTACCCGATTGGGTCATAGGCTATGAGATATGAAGATTACTAATTTGACTTCTTCCTCTTTGGTCATAACTAAATAATGGTTAACTGATCAAGGGTTGCTTCTTCGTTTTTTTTTTAGAAATTTAAGCTTAATTTTTTATTTCTGAAACTCTATGTTTTTAGATTTTGTTTATACTTTAATCTTTTTGGATTCTTTTACTCTTGTATTTACTTAATTTTAAGTTGGTTTTTATATTTATACGAATCTAGGGGAAAGCCAACCACTAAAATGGGCTATGTGGTTACGGGTGGCATTATCTTTGGCACAAGCATTAGACTGGATAAAAACATAATAATTAAATGATAAATGGTTGTACTTGGAATTTGGAAAGGGTATATTTTTTTTTTCTGTTTCTAATAAATGTGGAAGATATTAATTAGAGTTGATAAGATATGTGGGTGTATGTAGTTGATCAAAACATGTTCGTTTGAAATGGGTCAACTTAGTGTTGTTGGTTGAAACTCAAATTTGACCTGGCTGGATTTGATATTTTTGGATAAACGAGGTCTTCAACCCATTTGACACATTCACGTTTTAGCTAAGTTTTACATTCGACCTGTTTAGGATAAACTATAACCCAAATTAACCCATACATATGTATTTGGGTTAGAACTGCCACCTCTAATTCTGATTTTTTTTTGCCAATGCATGGACCTTTGTAGATAAATGCATACATATCCAGTTATTAGAGTCAGTTTAGGTATGTGCTAATTGAAATGTTGAGTGGCTTAGTGGTAAGTGCTTAAGTCCCTCTTGACACATGCCTAATGTTCAACACTAGCTTCTACCGGTTTTCTGATTTCAAACCTCTTGAAGACCACATGTCCGGTGCAAGCTGCGTTTTACCATATCCCATTGGTTTAGCATAGGGTGGTCCTGTGAGTTTTATGTTAAAGATTTTCATGGTTACCAAAAAACTATTAAATATATAAATAAAAAGTTTAGCTAAAACGAAACGTGTCAAAGGGGATTATAATTAGATGTATAGAAAACCGTTTGTGGGTCCACCAGTCCAACCCGAACCCATGTTAACATTTGAGCTTTTTGGTTTATTGCAGTTGAATGAGGGCCAATGGAAGTCACCAGTCCAACCCAATGTTTATTCAAAATAGTGTCGTGTGTCCGCTGCATCACACGAGTCTGGTTGTGTAACGGGTCAAACGGTGAAAAGGCGCCTCTCAGGGCGCAACGCGAAAGCTGCGCTAGGCTATGCTTCAGCGCCTAAGGTGCTTTTGACATTATACGTTTATCTCAAATTTTAGTTATGAAATTTCTGACTGAAAACTTCCTCTAAAGTTTAAGCTGATGTGCTCAAATGTTGTGAGTTCTTATTGACTTTATTAAGTAACAACGTAAAGTGCTTTTTGGGATAAAATTCAGAATCAAGAGACTAAAGTCAATATGGAATAGAGCCATGGTGGTGATAACCTTTATCGTTCTCAAATTATGTCCGACTTATGTTTACTCCTGTGGAACAACCACCAATGTACATTGTGTTTAGTGAATGACTGTTTTGGAATTTCTAGAATCTCAAAACCTTAATTGATTTCATTTTGTTTCAAGGAGATTTCGAGTTGCGGAAAGTTCAAGACCACAAAACGAGTTCGAGTTCAGTTGCACTGTGAGGTATATTTTTTTATTTCTTTTCGAATTCATGTACGATGTTTTGAATTCGTGCTATAAATCTACATATATTACATCCTCTTGCTTACAGAACACCTCTTCCTTTCTAAATTGGCCCATGTTGAGTGATACTCACATTATAGAACACCTCCTGCTTTGTTTGGTTAAGATACTTTATAAATGCCATATGAGTTTTTTGATTAATTAATGGTAGCAGCTACTTTAAAACAAGATATTCTTTTCAGCAACACATGAGTTTTTATGAAACAATGAAGAAAGACACGACTACTGATTTGAGTCATTGAGGCCTTGAAGTTCTATTTATGCTTGGTAGCCATATTTGAAATTATCTTATAGAGTTGCAACTTGCAAGACGAGCGGGTCTGATTGGTTGGTTAATGGGTCGAAACGGGTTTAAGGTAAAACATGTCATTTTAACATTGGTTAAAGTTAAACGGGGTAGGCTGGTGGGTTGACCCGTATAACATTTAATGTCCATTGTTAGAACTTTTATAAATAATTAATAATATCCTAAATCTATAAATAAAATGCTTCAGGAGCTTTTATGCCTAACAAGTAGACTTTTGGTACCGTTAAACCCATTCGGCATGTTGTACCAATTTGATCTGGTTTTTATTCGAATTCTTTGGATAAAAAAACACAAAGTGGATTAACCCGTTATAAGTAAAAATCACAACCTCCACTTTTACTACAGCTGGTTTTGGATCTAAATTGCCACATCTACCATTTTGTTTCATCTCTTCAATCTCCTTTTGCTAATTATTTATTTTCCTGTGTGATTATATATAAAATGCAACCTTCAAGAGACTATTTAGACTAGAGGGCATAATCCCAGCTTTGGAAACATCACATGTACTTACTTATTTGGAGAAACTATGCCCCACCAAAGGGTATATAAGAGAGCTTGACCATCTGCGTGGTACATAAACAATGTAATTGTGCATATTTATTTTTGGATAACCGTCTACATAAATGTTTCGTGCTTTTCCTTCCCAGGCCTGCTTATGCAGATTCGGATTCAGAAGAAACAGTTGACAGTGACCCACATGAAAGGTATACCGTCTGCACTTAGTGTTAGTAATGAAAACCCATACTACTTTTCGATGCATATATACGTAAACATAGTATACCATTTTTAATAGTTTTTTTTCGTTATTTCACTGCAATCAGTTGGCTGGTGATGGGATTGGGGATGGCGGTGGCATGCGTTAGCAAAAGTTTGGTCTATGTGTTATCCAATAAGATAGGAAGGCGTGTGAGAGTTTATGCGTTTTTCCTTTTTCTGTTTCATGTTTTTTTTTTCTTGGAAGACATCTTTTTTCACTTCTTTTTGGCCGGCAAGTTTTGCCAAGGAACCAACTTATGGTCCATGGTTTAATAAAGTTTAACCACGCCCCTTTGTAGGCGTATTGTCTTACATGTTATGCACCGGCCGTGTCAGACGTCTTACCACGAACAAACAATAGCTATTATGCATGCCGTGCATCGCACGGGCTTTCTCCCTAGTATATTTTATTAAACAGTATAACAACCCTCATAAATAACCCCTAAACGCTCCTAAATACACCCCGTGTGCGATAAACGAGCCCGTATAACCTTTATATTAATAAAAATCAAATAAAACAATAATTATTGTCGCTCGCGGGCCGCGAGAAAGATCACAAGTTCTGTCGCGGGGCGCGACAACCTGTTACTTGCCGGACACCCTGATGGCCACGTGTCCCAACACGCGTCAAACCTACTCGATGACTCAGCAACCCTAAAACCTTATCTACATCCCTCGCGGGCCACGAGGGAGAGACAGAAGTTCGTCGCGGGGCGCGAACGCCCCTGATCAGGCTATAAATTGAGCTTCGATCTGCATTTCAAATCGTTCAAAATTCTAAATTCTCTCTCAACTTCTATAGGCGGAATTAATAGCCAAAATACCCCCTAAAACCTGCAGCTCTGCCTCGTTGTAAGTATTATAACCCCCGGTTATGTATTAGTTACCCTACCCGATTGATGTAGGACTGATAGAGAGGGTGAAACCCGAGTGTTAAAGTGTTTATCTGGTGTGTTTTATTCGGTTTCAAGTAATTATATGCATTGAATGAGATAACTACGAGAAATTGTGGTTTTGCAGGTTAATTGCTTAATTCGAAGAAGTTAGCATGTTTTGAGGTGAAGTGAAACGTGAGAGGTTGGTAAATGCAGCATGTGGCAATGTTTGGGACGTGTTTCGAATCACGTAGTAGCTTATGATGTGCACTACGTCACCTACGGCCAGCAATCAACAAAGAAACAATTTGGAGGCGGTCAACAGGGAATTGACTATCACAAAAAAAAGTCAAGAATAAAAAGATCATCATCACAACATTGGTGGCAACAACAATACTACTAACATCACAATTGGCAGCATCATATACACATGTAGCCATAGTGGGATGTTATTTTAATAAGAAAAATCAATTCATATCACTTTTCTTGGGAAGGCATCGAGATGCATACATAAAAGAGGATTTATTTTTTTATTGGACCAAGAAGAAAGTGAATCTCATCATCACAAGAGGGAAGGAGCAGCCATATTCACGTGGATTTCTAGTCAACAACATAATGAGCATCATCATCGCAGACATCAGAGGAAGTACACGTGAATTATTTAGTCAAGAGGATCACTTATCAAATGTAACTTATGGACTCTTGGAGGATTGTTATTGGGCCGACATTCACATATAATAATGGGCGGCAATTTATAAGAATTAATAATTCATCATAACAATTCTCAACAAAGGTTAATAGGCCACACATCTTGTGGGGCGGCACATCTAGGATATAACAGAGTCATGTTCACGTGAAGGCGGCACATGTGAAGAAGCAAAAGTCAACATCAATCAACACATGTTGTTGGACTTTATGGGAGACTACATCAATTGGCAGCTATTAGCTAACATTTGAGGTTTTTGTTTGTCAACAACATCATCATTACGATCATCATCAAGCACACATGCACATGGGCTTGGAGAGGATGAAACATCTCGTTGACTGATGGGCCGACATGTTGGACCAAACATTGGGAGGAGCCAATATCACGTGAACAAGAGACAACACACCTGGGCCGTCGCCGACGGTCGATACAAATTGCCGTCCTTGGTTTTGTCCGTAGACAGTGACTTTGGCCATCGGCCATTTCTGAAAATGCATGAGGCGTCGCCGACGGGGCTTCAGGCCGTCGGCGACGGCCTCCCAATATGTTGACGCGAGAATTTTGTTCTTTTGAGTATGGGAACGAATGAAAGAGGGGGATCATCAATTTTTCGGGAGTTACTTATTACTTGGAAGTTTGAAAGTGATCTTGGAGCCTAAAACCTATCATCATTCACCATCTAATTCCATCTATCATCAACCTACAACCCGAATCATCATCATCCATCACACAATCAATCATACAAACCCTAATTCATCCAATCCATCATCCATCTCACCATCATCATCCATAAACCCTAATCTTCCATCATTCCTTCATCCTACAAGCTTCAAAATGACATCATTCGTGTTCCAAACTTCCGGTGATCAAGCTTTATCAACCATGAGCGGCTAATCATCTCGGTTTCACCCCGGTGTAGGTAGTTGTTGATTTTAGTGTTTCGAATTGTTCTTGTTTCATCTTAGTGACAATTTGTGTTTGGTTTTTGAAACTTTTGACAATAGTATTACATTTGTTACGAATTCGTGAATTTTCGAACGATGTTAAAAGTTATGACTTTGCGAAATGGTGATATGTGATTGTACATTGTCGTTGTTAGGATTTACTTGTGTTGATTACAAAGTGTCTTTTTGTCCGTTCTTCGGGACGTTGATTGCTAGTAGCACCTAAGTCACGGTACACTAAATCCGTTAATCGAATGCATTTGAGTTGAAACTAAAACTTGTAGAAACCCTAGGTTAACAATTACCGAAACCGGGTGTGATTCCTTTTTATCATTATTGTTCTAGTAACCATTTTTCTTGCAATCGTTAAGTAGTAGTCGTTAATCATTCTCATCAATTCATTTAGTTAAAAATCATATCTCTCAATTAAACGAAAACACAAAATTATTCTAGCAAGCTTCATATATCGTGACAATTGTTTTAATTCATTCGAATCCACACACAAACCACATACTCTTCGTGGTTCGACCCCTTACTACCGCTAACACATTGTTAAGGGTAATTTGGGCTTATAAATATTATCTTTGAAGAAGAGAGGAGCATACGAAGAATGAGCTCAAAAATCCAGGTGCATACGTTTCTTTTTACTTTTGATCTTTAGATTAGCAAATAAGTGGAATGTATCTTGTATATTATGTTTCCGGGGTGAAATTTTAGGGGAGTTAGCCGTGTCACATCCCTTGTGCGTTTAATACTCTAGTTCTTACACATTGAGGACAATATGTACCTCAAGTGTGGGGATGGGGGAGTAGTAAAAATTTTAGATTTTGACCCGTTCATTTAAATACTACACATTGAGGACAATGTTCACCTCAAGTGTGGGGATGGGGGAAAATTTCAAAAAAATTTCAAAAATGTCTTGTTTCAAAAGCGGTCTTAAAGCACAAGTAACTAAGTCAACGAGGGATGTCACAACCCATTTGGTCTTTTGTCATGGTCAAGTTCAAATTAATAGCATGACGGGTATTTAACGGGTGGTTATTTGGGAATAATCCGCCTAAGAAACTAGTCTTTTATGCATGTCACATACCATACCCTTTTAGATATGTGAGATTTTGAGCCACTTTTATATCATAGATTACATACCTATGTTTCTTTGTTTGGGTGGACCATTAGTCATATATTGTAGAACTTGCAACTTTTGATACGTTTGAGACTATAGACCAAATACAAGCACGAGAATGATTAAGGCATTTGGTAAACCTTTTCTCTTAAAACCATTTATCTATCCTTACCCAAACAAATCCCCTAGTCGCCCATTTTGAGCCTAAACCTTTCGTTTGACCACCCTATAGCCCATAACCGTTAAACTTTTTCTTTTAAACCCGTGTGATGGAAATTCGATCATAGGAGTCGTATTTGTATAGTTGTTCTTGATTGTTTGCATATATGTAAAAAAAATCATGAAAAAGAATTGAAAATCGTTGAAGAAAAACACAAAAAGAAGTGTTAGTAGTTGTTGAATAAAAGGGTGAAAGATTATTGTCCATAGTTGATGTTTATATTTAGTTTTGTTTAAGTTAATCTTTTGTAATAAAAATCGAATTTTCATCACCTTAGCCACTTTAAAATATCCTAATTCCTACCCTTAGCCTAGCCTCGTTACAACCCTTACAAAGACCTTATGACTTGTGCTTAGTATTCGTGATCAATGGTGGAGAATGATTGAGTTGCAAGCTTATGCGGGTATGTGTTCTAATCGGTTTTGAGTGAATATTCTTTGAAGCGCTAATACATTATAAACATTAGCCAATTTACAAGCCGAGTGGAGAGAACATTGTGAGGGATGTGCATGAATTGATTGGTTTCACGGGCGGGTTAATCTTGGGTAACCATTTGTGTACTTGAAATCACATTACTGTTAAATATATTGAAAACTGTAAAGAGTTTGAACTTCAGCATGGCATGGGACTTTAACCTTCGTCTCAGGAATGGGGAGTGTATTCGTTGTTCGACCCACGTGAAAGTGAAAAACAGATTTGCTTGAGGGCAAGCAAAAGACAAGTGTGGGGATGTGATACGTGGTCGAAAACCGGTGTTCGTTTATGCTTAAGTTCATGTTTTTACTTAACTTTTTATCCCGAATAGCCTACTAGTAAAAGGGTTTGTGTTTTGCAGGTCTTGTGAAGTTTAAGGAGCTAATTGGGAGCTAAACGAGTCACCGGAGCGAAAACGGAACCACCGGGATGCGAAACGGGTCAACCGGACTTGGGAAATGAAGAAAACAAAAATTGGAAGTTCTAGGGACCGTCGCCGACGACCATAAGGTCCGTCGCCGACGACACGTAGAATTGTCTGTCGCCAGAAACGTCCGTAGACAGCGTGTTAGACCGTCGGCTGCACATGGAAAACCACGCACCGTCGCCGACGGCCACATCCACCGTCGCCGACGGCCACATCCACCGTCGCCGACGACTCTCCTATATTGGCATCGCGAATTTTTGATTTCCTTGGTCTTGGAACGAATCAAAGGCATAATAGTCATCAATATTCGGGAGTTACACAACACTTGGAAGTTTGAAAGTGATCTTGGAGCCTAAAACCTATCATCATTCACCATCTAATTCCATCTATCATCAACCTACAACCCGAATCATCATCATCCATCACACAATCAATCATACAAACCCTAATTCATCTAATCCATCATCCATCTCACCATCATCATCCATAAACCCTAATCTTCCATCATTCCTTCATCCTACAAGCTTCAAAATGACATCATTCGTGTTCCAAACTTCCGATGATCAAGCTTTATCAACCATGAGCGGCTAATCATCTCGGTTTCACCCCGGTGTAGGTAGTTGTTGATTTTAGTGTTTCGAATTTTTCTTGTTTCATCTTAGTGACAATTTGTGTTTGGTTTTTGAAACTTTTGACAATAGTATTACATTTGTTATGAATTCGTGAATTGTCGAACGATGTTAAAAGTTATGACTTTGCGAAATGGTGATATGTGATTGTACATTGTCGTTGTTAGGATTTACTTGTGTTGATTACAAAGTGTCTTTTTGTCCGTTCTTCGGGACGTTGATTGCTAGTAGCACCTAAGTCACGGTACACTAAATCCGTTAATCGAATGCATTTGAGTTGAAACTAAAACTTGTAGAAACCCTAGGTTAACAATTACCGAAACCGGGTGTGATTCCTTTTTATCATTATTGTTCTAGTAACCATTTTTCTTGCAATCGTTAAGTAGTAGTCGTTAATCATTCTCATCAATTCATTTAGTTAAAAATCATATCTCTCAATTAAACGAAAACACAAAATTATTCTAGCAAGCTTCATATATCGTGACAATTGTTTTAATTCATTCGAATCCACACACAAACCACATACTCTTCGTGGTTCGCCCCCTTACTACCGCTAACACATTGTTAAGGGTAATTTGGGCTTATAAATAATATCTTTGACCGGAGCGCGACACTCCGATCAAATTTTGAAAGACGGGATAATAGAAGACCGGTCGATCAAGAAGTTAACGGTCCCCATCGTCGTCAACGACCTCCACGGGGAGTAAATGACTGTTTTAGGCCGGTGGTTACCGACAATGACTCTCCAATAGTTTGTGAAAGAAGGATGTTCGATTGCAAGCCCCACTACATCAACATACTTCCCCACTTCAACAGGAGGTCCAATGATGAACCGTACACTCATTTGGCGGAGTTTTCGTCTATATGTAGCACTATCGGGGGGCATAATTTTGCATTGGAGGAGGTCAAGCTTCGCTTATTTCAGTTTTCGCTAAAAGATAAAGCGAAGCAATGGTTTCTTACACTTCTGGCAAATAGTATTCGCACATGGGCTAAAATGCAACAAGTTTTTCTTGACGAATACTACTCAATGGCGAAGACCGACGATGCTAGAGATGAAATTCGGTCTTTTCGCCAACTTTCGAGTGAACCGTTACATGAAGCATTCACTCGATTCAAGGAATTGATCCGGAAGTGCCCACATCATCAAATCGAAAGGTGGGAGTTGGTTAAATGCTTCGTGAGGGGTTTGGATGATGAGACGTGGAACCGCCTTGAATCGACCAGCAATGGAACTCTATTAAGCAATCACGAGGATGACGATTGGGAGTTCCTAGAAAGAATGAGCAAGAGATCAAAGGCGAAAGAGTCGGCCGACCGAGCCAAAAAGCACCCCACCTCAAGGTCTTGGCCCGATTGTGATGTGAATTCTAAGGATCGAATTGAAACGTTAGAGCGGGAAATGGCTCGAATGAAGAAAAGGAAGTAAATGCGGTTCAATTCGAGGTATGTGAAGGTTGTGGTGATATTGGACATAGAGCGGAACAATGTCCAACGGGGCCGAGTGACTACACAGAGGAAGTCAACCAAGTGTATGGAGATAGGAAGCAATATGATATGAACTCCATCACTTATCATCCGGGCTTGAGAAATCACCCTAACTTCCGATATGGTAATGCTTCAAATCAAATGAACCCGAATTTTCAATCGGGTAACCAAGGAGGTCAAAGCGGGTCATCATATCAAAACCGTCAAGGTGGTAACCAAGGAGGTTATCAACGAAATTACAACCAAGGGTACCAAGGTAGGGACAATAATTACCAAGGTGGGTACCAAAGGAATTACAACAATCAAGGCGGTAATGGAAGCAGGTCAAACAATCAAACCGGTGGCGATGATTTGAGTGCCAAAATGGATGCTTTGTTGAATATGCAAAAAGAATCTCAAAACAATATAAAAGAATCTCACCACGATATCAAGGAAATAAAGAAGACAAACGAGATTCGGGATAAAGCACATGAGGCATTGGCAAAGCAAGTGGGCCAACTCGCGGAGGAAATGGCTCAAATGAGAGGAAGCACGGGAAAGCTTCCAAGTGACACAACGGTGAATCCGAAGCATCAAGGTTCAAGCACAAGCAACGTGTGGAATGCACGCGTTAACGCGGTAAGTATTCTTTTAAATGATGAAGTTTGTAGTGTTGAAAGCATTCCACCACCACAATTAGTTGATGGTGTAGTGGAAAATATAAATGATGAGTCGGAAATTGAAAATGAACAAGAAACAACTTCACGAAGTAAAATTGAAAATGTAACTAAAAAATCTTTTTGTGAAAATTGTTTAAATCAACTTAACCCGATTAATGCATCAAAATTTGAAGAACGGTGCCCACCAAAGGACGAGAGGTGGGAAAATTTTAAACAAGCAAAAATTAATTTACCGTTACTCGATGACATTAAAAAGGTTCCGGCTCATGTGGAATGCTTGAAAGAGTTGAGCAGTGAAAAACGGCACAATAAATTACCCGAACCGGTTGATTTGGTATCACATGTTAGTGTCGTTTTATCAAGTGCGCTCCCCCAAAAAGCTCAAGATCCGGGAGATCCTCTTATTCCAATTCAAATTGGAACTTTCAAAATTAAGAGGGCGCTCCTCGATCTTGGAGCTTGTGTGAGCATTTTACCCGGGAGTTTGTATGACCAATACGATTTTGGTCCATTAAAAAAATTTGATACTCCCGTGGTATTGGCCGATCAGACTCCCACGCATCCAAGGGGGATGGTGGAGGATGTGATTGTTAAGGTGGATGATTGCTACTACCCAGTTGACTTTTTGGTAGTAGACTATGTTGGGGGTGTTGAGGATACCCAACCGGTAGTTATCTTGGGTAGACCGTTCTTGGCAACTGCTAATGCCATAATAAATTGTGCAACGGGAACGGTGAGCATGAAGTTTGGGGACCGGGAATTAAATTTAAATGTTTTTCCAAATTTCACTAACCCGCTCGGTGAGGATAAGTGTCCTAAAAAGGACATGAATCCAAACAAAAAGGTGTGTGCTATGGTTGGTAGGTTTGGAGAAACAAGGAAGAAAACGGTCAAGAAAAAGAAGGCGAAAAAGTCACCTCTAGAAAAGAAGAAGGAAGAGGAGGTGAGGAAGTTTGGACCGTTTGGCAGCAAATGGTATGAATCACCGGCGGGTGATTTCGAGGAGTTTGTAGGCGGCAAACACGCCATTCGACCACCATGAGGTGGTAAGTCAATTGTTGTTGTATATTTTATTTCGCATTTCATTTTAGTTTTTATCCGTAGTTTAGTTAGTATTGTTGTTGTTGTATAATTTTGTTATTTCGTTTTAGTAGATAAATGAACGTTGTGGGTGTGTTCCCTATATAACCCTCACGAGACCTACTCGTCCTCCCGAGCTATCGGGAGGTTTAAAGGGCATGTGTGCATATGCTAAATGCCGCCGTGATTCCTACGAAAGTGAGTTAGGTTTGTTGTTGTTGTAAATTATTTTCCACATAAATCAAAGTGAAATAACGCATGGCTTGGTAATATTTTCATAAAAGTGGTAGAACTAGGTAACTAACAAATTTTGATGGTTGTGAGAAGCATGCTTCTACACAAGGGTTAGAATTTGTAGGTACAACATGTTCGCGGGACAACCGTTTTTATGAAGAGAAGAAGAAGATATGAGCATCAAGCGACGAAAATCAGGTGCATGTGTTTCTTTTTACTTTGATTCTTAGTTAGTAATAAGTGGAATGTATCTTGTATATTATTTTCCGGGGTGAAATGTTGGGAAGGGTAGCCGTGTCACATCCCTTGTGCATTTTAAAAACTCTTGTTCTTACACATTGAGGACAATATGTACCTCAAGTGTGGGGATGGGGGAGTAGTAAAAGTTTTCGATTTTGACCCGTTCATTTAAATTCTATACATTGAGGACAATGTTTACCTCAAGTGTGGGGATGGGGGAAAATTTCAAAAATTTTTCAAAATTTCTTGTTTCAAAAGCGATCTTAAAAGCACAAGTAACCAAGTCAACGAGGGATGTCACAACCCATTTGGTCTTTTGTCATGGTAAGGTTCAAATTAATAAGCATAACGGGTATTTAGCGGGTGGTTATTTGGGAATAATTCGCCTAAGGAACTAGCATTTGATGCATATCACATATCATACCCTTATACGTGAGGTTTGAGCCACTTTTACATCATATATTTACATTTACATGTTTCTTTGTTTGAGTGGACCATTAGTCGCGTATTGTAGAACTTGCAACTTTTGATACGTTTGAGACCATAGACCGAATACAAGCACGAGAATGATTAAGGCATTAGTTAAACCTTTTCCTTTTACACCATTTTTATATCCTTTCCCAAAAATTATCCCCTAGTAGCCAACTTTGAGCCTAAACCTTTCGTTTGACAACCCACTTAGCCCATAACCATAAGCCTTTTCTTTTTAAACCCGTGTGATGAAAATTCGATTATAGGAGTTTAAGTTTGTATAGTTGTAATTCATTGGTTAAAAAAAAAACAGAAAATGTTGCGAAAAAGAATGAAAAAGCATTGAGAAAAACACAAAAAGATGTGCTAGCAGTTTGTTGAATAAAAGGCGAAAGTCGTTGCCTCATAGTTATGTTTATATTTAGTGTTGTTTAGTTTAGTCTTTTGTAATAAAAAAAATCGAATTTTTCATCATCTTAGCCACTTTAAAAATATCCTAATTCCTACCCTTAGCCTAGCCCCGTTACAACCCTTACAAAGACCTTATGACTTGTGCTTAGTATTCGTGATCGGTGATGGAGAATGATTGAGTTGCAAGCCTATGCGGGTACGTGTTCTAATCGGTTTTGAGCGATTAATTGTTGAAGTGCTAATACATTATACACATTAGCCAAATTTTAAGCCGAGTGGAAAGCACATTGTGAGGGATGTGCATGACTTGTTAGTTTTACGGGCGGGTTAATCTTGGATAACCATTTAATACGGGATTCACTTTTCCGTTAAATATTTCGTAAATTGTAAAAAAAGTTTGAACCAGGTATGACATTAGACCTTAACCTTTGTCTCGGGAATGGGAAGTGTGTTTCTCGTTCGACCCACGTGAAAGTGAAAGACAGATTTGCTTGAGGGCAAGCAAACGACAAGTGTGGGGATGTGATAGAGAGGGTGAAACCCGAGTGTTAAAGTGTTTATCTGGTGTGTTTTATTCGGTTTCAAGTAATTATATGCATCGAATGAGATAACTACGAGAAATTGTGGTTTTGCAGGTTAATTGCTTAATTCGAAGAAGTTGGCATGTTTTGAGGTGAAGTGAAACGTGAGAGGTTGGTAAATGCAGCATGTGGCAATGTTTGGGACGTGTTTCGAATCACGTAGTAGCTTATGATGTGCACTACGTCACCTACGGCCAGCAATCAACAAAGAAACAATTTGGAGGCGGTCAACAGGGAATTGACTATCACAAAAAAAAAGTCAAGAATAAAAAGATCATCATCACAACATTGGCGGCAACAACAATACTACTAACATCACAATTGGCAGCATCATATACACATGTAGCCATAGTGGGATGTTATTTTAATAAGCAAAATCAATTCATATCACTTTTCTTGGGAAGGCATCGAGATGCATACATAAAAGAGGATTTATTTTTTTATTGGACCAAGAAGAAAGTGAATCTCATCATCACAAGAGGGAAGGAGCAGCCATATTCACGTGGATTTCTAGTCAACAACATAATGAGCATCATCATCGCAGACATCAGAGGAAGTACACGTGAATTATTTAGTCAAGAGGATCACTTATCAAATGTAACTTATGGACTCTTGGAGGATTGTTATTGGGCCGACATTCACATATAATAATGGGCGGCAATTTATGAGAATTAATAATTCATCATAACAATTCTCAACAAAGGTTAATAGGCCACACATCTTGTGGGGCGGCACATCTAGGATATAACAGAGTCATGTTCACGTGAAGGCGGCACATGTGAAGAAGCAAAAGTCAACATCAATCAACACATGTTGTTGGACTTTATGGGAGACTACATCAATTGGCAGCTATTAGCTAACATTTGAGGTTTTTGTTTGTCAACAACATCATCATTACGATCATCATCAAGCACACATGCACATGGGCTTGGAGAGGATGAAACATCTCGTTGACTGATGGGCCGACATGTTGGACCAAACATTGGGAGGAGCCAATATCACGTGAACAAGAGACAACACACCTGGGCCGTCGCCGACGGTCGATACAAATTGCCGTCGTTGGTTTTGTCCGTAGACAGTGACTTTGGCCGTTGGCCATTTCTGAAAATGCATGAGGCGTCGCCGACGGGGCTTCAGGCCGTCGGCGACGGCCTCCCAATATGTTGACGCGAGAATTTTGTTCTTTTGAGTATGGGAACGAATGAAAGAGGGGGATCATCAATTTTTCGGGAGTTACTTATTACTTGGAAGTTTGAAAGTGATCTTGGAGCCTAAAACCTATCATCATTCACCATCTAATTCCATTTATCATCAACCTACAACCCGAATCATCATCATCCATCACACAATCAATCATACAAACCCTAATTCATCCAATCCATCATCCATCTCACCATCATCATCCATAAACCCTAATCTTCCATCATTCCTTCATCCTACAAGCTTCAAAATGACATCATTCGTGTTCCAAACTTCCGGTGATCAAGCTTTATCAACCATGAGCGGCTAATCATCTCGGTTTCACCCCGGTGTAGGTAGTTGTTGATTTTAGTGTTTCGAATTGTTCTTGTTTCATCTTAGTGACAATTTGTGTTTGGTTTTTGAAACTTTTGACAATAGTATTACATTTGTTACGAATTCGTGAATTGTCGAACGATGTTAAAAGTTATGACTTTGCGAAATGGTGATATGTGATTGTACATTGTCGTTGTTAGGATTTACTTGTGTTGATTACAAAGTGTCTTTTTGTCCGTTCTTCGGGACGTTGATTGCTAGTAGCACCTAAGTCATGGTACACTAAATCCGTTAATCGAATGCATTTGAGTTGAAACTAAAACTTGTAGAAACCCTAGGTTAACAATTACCGAAACCGGGTGTGATTCCTTTTTATCATTATTGTTCTAGTAACCATTTTTCTTGCAATCGTTAAGTAGTAGTCGTTAATCATTCTCATCAGTTCATTTAGTTAAAAATCATATCTCTCAATTAAACGAAAACACAAAATTATTCTAGCAAGCTTCATATATCGTGACAATTGTTTTAATTCATTAGAATCCACACACAAACCACATACTCTTCGTGGTTCGACCCCTTACTACCGCTAACACATTGTTAAGGGTAATTTGGGCTTATAAATATTATCTTTGACCGGAGCGCGACACTCCGATCAAGGACTCCGTAACGCATGTCAAGGCTCTGCCTGACTCAGTCCGTTGGAGTTCTGTCTCGGTAGTATGACTAATGTAATTTGGGTTATCTTACTAACACATGCGCATTGTTTAAATTTAATAAATAAATACCAGGAGAAGCAACATGAAGCTATAATATTACCAGGAAGCCTGTAGAAATACCTAAGTCTACAAATGTGAGTACATTCACTTTTTATAAACTGTTTTTACAAAACCTCAATTGTTTTAAAGTATATTTAGCAGTGATTAAGTCTATGTATTCTACAATTACTGTCGGTATGTTGGGGTTTTGTATACGTTACTTGTTACTACACTGTGAGTAGTAGCATGACCACAAGTTAGGATTGACAGTACCGTGGGTGGTAATTGGGTAGATAAAAACATTGTAATTGCTTTCAATACTGTACAATTTTAAAAGCTTGTTTTGATTAAACCGGGATGCACTCGCCAGTATTTCTTGCTGATAAAACCTTTTTAAAATGTGTTGCAGGTAACTTAAAGTAAAGCTAATAGAAGCCAGCTGGAGAGCACTGGATGCTTAAAGAAGTGGCTATAAAAGTTACCTAAATAAAAAGGAGATCATGTTTTCAATAAGTAGGGTTTATCCCTATAAATGTATTGTGAATAAAACTTGGGTTTTATCCCATGTATTTATTATAAAAAATGGTGTTTTGAAACTCTGATAATTATTTCCTAACTACGGTCCTGATTTTTAAACTCCGCTGCCAAATTAATAAACACCGATACCACTTGACTGGCTCGCGGCTCCCGCTCCCAGGGTGGGGTCGGGGGCTGTGATAGAATTTAAGTGGATCAGTATATCGACAATCTAGGTGAATCGTTTAAAACTTAATGTGAAATATAAGCTCAACGGTGCTAGTGACATGTCGGTAGCTGATATGATCCTCTAACACAGCTCACAAAAATTTGTTTGTAAATAGTTTCCTGTTATTTCATTTCAGCATAAATCCAAAAAGATTTTTAGTGTGTTTTGACATAAACTTTCTAAAATACAAAAAGATTTTATTTCCACATTAGTTTTTGACAAACCATTGTGGAGAGCTGATCTTCAAAATCTCAGATGCGATGCAGAGGAAGATTACTGAATGACTGGGTTGGGAGCTTATCTGAACGTTGGAAAACCTAAAATGACAAACAAGTTCATTAATTTGAAACTTGTATTTTCAGAAAAAGTTGAAAATTTGATTAAAAATGTCAGTAGGTTTGAAATCGGGTTAACCAAGGTCATTAACTTGGACTTGGTCGACAAATCGAGTAACCAGGGTCATTAACTTGGACCTGGATACTTGAGTGGATGTTAAAAACTGATAAAAATGAAAATTTTAAAAATTTGAAAAGTTTGGTTTTAAATAACCATTCGAGCGGATGACCATCCGGTCGGATGGCCATTCGACAACTTGCCATTCGAATGGATGACAAGCCTATAAATACTCATTCGACCAACTGTTCTGTCATTCGAACGAATATCCATCCGACACTTTTCTGTCACACCCCCAAAATCCACCATGCGGAGTATCACCGCTTGGAGGCGTGACGCGACCAGGATCGAGCCACCAATCATATTGATCAACATAATTAAGTAAATCAAACCGACCATAACATAATTGGTGACCAAAAGAAAGTAACCAACTTTAAGTTAACAGCGGAAGCATAAATTTTAAAACCCAAACATAAGTAATAAGTTCATAAAGTTTAATTGTTTAGAACTGGACATAACAGTCCATATCCCACAACGACCTCCTCCTCGCACAAGCTCCATAAGCATCTAGCGACCTGTAAGGCATGTAACAACGAGTCAACAATAAAGTTGAGTGAGTTCACAGTTGGGTGTTCGTTTTAAGTTGTTTTAAAAACATGGTTTTCGTTTAGTTGGCTTACTTGCCGTGGGGGTTACCCCATAGTTGAAAATATGATTAACCAATTCCTTCTTTCCCAAACCATGACCCGTGGGGGTTTCCCCATATGAACCACTAGACTTTTACCATATCGACAACTGACGAGCAATAGTTGTGCCCTACATCAATGTCTATCATCATTGACAGTTTGCCATAGTCCATTAGTACACGCCCGTCCGAACGGCACGGTGTGAGGTTTGTTAAACCTAATAGCGCTATTAACTAATGACCCGCTCGCCATTGGCCTCGGCGATTAAGTCGATATAAAATGAGGGACTTAGGTGATTTTGTCTAGTAAGTTTTAAGGTTGTTGTCCTACCCAAGGAGGACGAACGTACGTATTCTACCCAAGGATAATACACAGGATTATTATTGGCATCCTACCTATGGAGGATGGCGGTACATATCCTACCCAAGGAGGATATACAGGTTCTGTTTTAGTTCTTTTAATATTGACATTCTACCCATGGAGGATGGCGGTACATATCCTACCTAAGGAGGATATGTAGGTTCCGTTTTAGTTTCTTAACCCATTCCCAAACCACCGGGAATCCCATGCCTTGTAGAAAGTGTGAACTCACCTTGGTTTGCTCGGTTAGATTAGTTACTCTAATAAACAGGAATCAAGCATGTCTACAAGCTTATAGCTAGGGAAGATCTCTAGTGAAAATGGTGGTGAAAATGGTGTGAGAAAGCAAGTAATGAAGCTCCTTAATGATCTACAACTTCAAGCTCCTTTGATCCTCCTTCTAACACTTTGAATGAAGCTTAGAAATGGATAAATGTGGTGGTGATATGGTGGTGATGGTGGCGGTTATGGTGAGGCCGAGAGGAGAGGGAGAGAGGGGTGTGATCTAGTGGAAGATATGAAGGTGATGTGTAGGATCTCTTATAATCTTCCACCATACTTAAAATCCTTTTTCTAATATCTTGTTCAACACAACAAGTAAACAATCCAATATAATATTTAGATGTAATCTTGGAAGTATGGGGGTGGGTCCATTGGGTGACCGAAATCGGGTATGGGGGGGGGGGGTTTGATGTAAATTTTGTAACAAGTTGGTAAGTGCAAGTTCAATTCTAAGTATATAATTCCATATGTTAGTTAGTAGGTATTTTAGTGGGTGTTATGGTGTACGGGGATCATGACTAGCCAAGAAATAATTAAACAATGTACAGTAGAATCTCGATAAATTAATACTCGATTATTTAATAAACTCTCTAAGATAATATTTTTTGTCGGTCCCGACTCGGGGATAGGGTGCTAAATTAATAATTCGCTAAAATTATAAGATAATACATTTTTGATAATTTCTTTAGACCCCATATAAAATATAAATTAATAATTCCTTATATATAGCATATTACGTGAATGATTTATGAAAGTTTCTTGAAAAATGACTCAATTGTCTTTTGTTTTTTGTTGAAATCAATTTCCCCTTGAATCTCGTCTCTAATTTTCCTTAGCATGGTAAGAACTTCTGGTGTTGTTTTCTCATAGCTCAACAAGAAATTGTTCAATGTGATTGCCGCTTTAATAGCTTCGTTTCGTGAAGGGGGCTCCATTGTAGAACTTTCATCATCTTCTTCATCGATATCATCTTTACTAATTCCAATAACGCTTTCAATAATTTCTTCATCAGTCAACAACTGTGCAACTACATTTTCTTCTGGGTGAGTCAGAACATCTTCGACATCCATTGCATTGCGATAACCCAACTCTTTGATCAAAATCTGGAGTTCTTGAGTGCTTTCACCACCTTCATCTGATTTCTCAAAAGTCATGTTATCTGTTGATCGAAGTTTACAATGACGAAAGCAGTTCGCAATTGTATTTGCACGAACATCCATAGTCCATGCTGAAATTGCAAGATTCATTGCATCTAATACATTTATTTTTGTTGGATTTGGAACCCCTAATTCATAACCCTCCAAAAGACTTCTATAAAATCGACGACGATAATGCATCTTAAAAGCTCGTATGATCCCCGCGTCACAAGGTTGAATTTTTGAAGTTGTGTTTGGTGGCAAAAAAAATAATTCAACATTTCGTAAACCTTCAATAATTTTTTGGATGAGCAGGGCAATTATCCACAATCAAGAGAATTTTTCTTCCAACCATTTTCTTATCAAGTTGGCGAACATATTCTTCAAATAACCCACCAGTCATCCAAGCTCGTTTGTTAGCATGGTACTCACAGCATATTTCCCAATAATCCATAAAGGAAGTTTTTCCGAACCGTCCTCATTACAGCAAATAGCAACAGTTAGTCTTTCCTTGTCTTGTTTTTTCCCTTCAAGCTGCATTGTTGCAAGGGAATGATCCGGTTGAAGTCTAAAAAACAAACCTGTTTAAGATCAAAACATGTAAATAATTACATCACTAAAGTACAAAATATAAAATAAAATAATAAAAAAACAAACCTGTTTCATCCATATTAAAGATGTCTTTCATTTCAAACTGATCAACTTTGTCTCTTATGGATTTTAATTTGTCCTCCATGCCCTCCATTTCAACAGATCCACTCTCTCCAAAACGCCAGAAATTTTTAATTCCATATCTTGCTTTGAACTTTCCAAGCCAACCAATAGAAAAAGTAAAGTCTGGAGTATCCACTGGATACATATCTTTCATGAACTTTTTCGCCTTCTCGATGATTAGTTCACCTGTCATATTCACATGTTCTTGATATTGAAGAATCCATTCATAGAGAGATTTTTCTAGGTCAGGAAATTTTGCCGGTTTGTGTCGCTTAACATCGCTACTTTCGGGAGCAAGTGAGAGATACTCTAAAGACCGCTTAACTGTATTCGATATTGTCGCTTGACTCACCTGCAAACCATAGTTACTATGAACCCATTCTTGCAATTGCTTTTGAGTGAGACTTGGATTATCCTTGTTGTGCTCGCATAATGCTCTTCGAATCTCGTCTGTCATTGTTGTTTTTTTCACACCTTTAAGATGGGAAGCCATGTTGTGTGTATGATTTGTTTGTGTTAACCTATTTTGATCTTGTATTTATATAGAAAATATTTTTAATGTCCATAAAGTGATACATTGAACACAAGAAGCATAATAAGGTGGGAGATTGAAGGTTTCTTTCAAATTGGGCCGTTCATTTGATATACATGCATTGTATACAATAATTAAGTGGAAGCTTGAAAGGTGTTTGTAAACTAAGTATTCTACTATAAATTAATAAAATATTAATTAATATATAAATTAATAATTATTAATTTATCGATTAATTAATAACTCTTTTAATTCATAAATTTTGGTGGTCCCAAGTGTATTATTTTATAGAGTTTCTACTGTATTTGACAAAAATTTAGTGTCCCGGGTAATGTCCGGTTGTTCGGTTAGATACCGTTTTGTTAAAGTGTTTAATTATTCCGTTTAGTGTCCTTTTTATAACTTTTTGTGTCACAATTAATTCCCAACACTTAGGAAAGCATACATGACCATTTAGTCAATTTTCTGCACAAGACTAGTATGTTAAAAAGCACACGTAAGTATGATGCGGAAATCAGAAAGCAGTTAAGTAATTCAGCACAGTCATCAAGCACTTCTATTTAACATTAATTAATCGTACGGATACATGTAATTACGAGGGTTGTCACATTCTCCCCCTGTTAAGAAAATTTCATCCCGAAATTTAGTGCGTGGTTACTGTGGAAGCTAGTTAAGTTGCGTGGTTTACTGGCCTTTCATGGGGTGTCACATCATCCCCCCGTTGGTTTGGAATTTCGTCCCGAAATTCTGCAGTAGCTTCAGCCTCAGTAGTGGTTGCACTTTTCTTAAACAACTGGGGATACTTGAGTTTCATTTGGTCTTCTCATTCCCAGGTATACTCTGGGCCACGACGGGAGTTCCAACGAACTCGAACAAGAGGTATTCTGGTGCGCTTGAGAATCTTAACATCTCGGTCTGTGATTTCAACTGGTTTCTCGACGAATCGCAACTGGTCGTCGATTGTGAGCTCCTTTAAGGGAACTATGAGGGTCTCATCTGACAAGCACTTCTTCAGATTCGACACGTGGAATACGTTGTGAACTCCGTTGAGTTCTTCAGGTAGGTTCAACTTGTAAGCGACTTTGCCAATTTTCTCAATAATTTCGAACGGTCTGACATAACGCGGATTGAGTTTGCCTCGTTTGCCAAAACGAACTACACCTTTCCAAGGTGAGACTTTAAGTAGCACTCGATCCCTAACCTGGAACTCGAGTGCTACTTAAAGGTTTCTCTCAACTAATTGCAACCTAGAACTTAAAGGTTTTGAAAACAGACATAACGAGTGCTACTTAAAGGTTTCTCTCAACATTGTGCTACCTAGAACTTAAATATTAACGTAGATGGACTAAGCTACTGAACGATGCGGACTGTATGGACATGATACGTGCTTGTTTCTCTCAACTAATATTGTGTTTCTGAGTTGTTACTCTGCCGGATTCTTTCCTAGGCTTGTTGATTTGCACAACATTCACTATGGTGAAGGTAAGTATGCCTGATTTCAACGTTTAATACTCGTTTTTATGTTGAATGGCCGACAGTGGGTTTCATGTAGATCTAGGCCATGATTGATTGTTTTTAGTGAAATTGATCATAGATTTGTGATTACCGGCCTTAGATTTAAGAGATAATACATTCAATTTGATCATAACATGCTTAGATTCACAGATTTACACATTCGGTAGTCCGAACATGCTTAGATTCACAGATTTACACATTAGGAGAGTATCGAATATAAGGTTGTGATAGATGTAGTTGAAAAGGTTTTGAAAACAGACAGTGATTCCACAGTGTCAAACGAAGACGATGATTGTTTTTTGAACAATTATCTCCCGAAATCCAAGTCCAATAACAACTTAAAGGATGAACCGACTCTTGTCATGTACAAGATGAATGGTTCTGATAAGTTGTACTCGGATGAGGAGTATTGAGAACGTAAATGTGGATAAGCTGGAGAAGGTGTTTAAATTGGTTGAGAATGATGTGTCAGAGGTTAACGGATTGTCGAGTTCAAAAAGATTTTTGAATTCCAAAAAGACAAATCTTACTATAACAAACCCAATGTGCCACCACGTTTTCAAAATAACAATCAGAACAGAGGGTTCACTGGGCAACGGGATGGTATGAATTATCAAAGAAGGAATTTTCAAAAATCAAAGTTCGTGAAGAAAACAACTTTTGTGAAAAGTTCGAGTTCGATGAATGAACAAGAGTCTGAGATTTTTTCAAAATCTAATGAAGAATTTTTCGCAAAGAAAGTTTCACAACCACAAACTGAAGGTCAGAGTCGGGCTGTTGATACCCGAACATGCTTTAAATGCAATCAGATTGGATACATTGCACGAAAGTGCACCAAGCAACTACCTAAGTCTGTGATTGTTGAAAATCCCAAGAAACCGAACGATTCAAAAGGCAAGGCGCCTATGTTTGTTGAGAAGAAGATTCCAAAAACTGAAAAATGCTAAAATCAATTCTAAACCAGTTAGACAACATGTTAAGAAAACTGGTGAATCTTCTAAACGTTTTACTCCACAACAACAAACATGGATGCCAAAGTCTCAAGTCAAGGCATCAGTTGAAGCAAAATCAAAGGTTTCTGTCCGTGCTACAAAAGAAAAACAAACTTCTCCAACCAAACCGGTTAAGAAGTCTGTACCTTTGGATTTCTATCAAAAGTTGGAGAAACAAACTTCTTCGACCACTCCGGTCAAGAAGTATGTTCCCAAAACTGTTCAACAATCTGGTCAACCTGCAAAAGATGAATTTTTTTTGTACAAAAAGGTTGAGGTTGGAACAGAAAAGAACTTGGAAATGAACGATAAGAATTTACCACCACTTTACACCATGAAAACTCACCTGAATGTCAAGCTACCCGAGTCAAAAGAGGCTTGGGTTGCTTCATCTAACTAATTACATTTGAAATATGCAGGAGCTCCCGAGATCGATATCAAAATGGATAATGGATAGTAGAGCGTCCAGGCACATGACAGGGAGAAAAACCCTGTTGTATGATGTAAGAGGTTTTAATGGAGGGTATGTTGGTTTTGCTAGAAACCAAGGTGGAAGAATAATTGGGGAAGGAACTTTATCGAATGGTGTTGATGTGTGTAAAATGCAACATATAAATTACATCAAATGAGGCATAAAACTAACCCTTTTTTAGTACTAATATTGGAAAAAGAGTGTTTTTGTCTTCCTTTTGTATTTTCAGGATTAAATGAGCTCAAAAACGCAAAAGAAGCAAAAAGACAGCTAAATCCAATATAAATACAAGAAAAGGAACAATAGTGGACTGCCCGAACCCTCAACGGCACCTTCCAAAGCAAAATAGAGAAAACAGAAGGCTGAACACGCCCCGTGCTCAGCCAGCACGGGGCCGTGCCCAAGAAGCAGCAGAAAAGACAAACCTATAGAAGCTTCTATTGCCCACCACGGGCCGTGCTCAGCGGACACGGGGGCGTGCCGAAAGTACTGCAGGCGCATTAATTGTAATTGCGAATTACAATTAATGAAGAGAGAGAGTGTCAGACGGGCACGGGGCCGTGCCCAGCGAACACGGGGCCGTGCCCAGGCTTCTGTTCAGCCTATAAATAGGAGTGCTTGGTTTCATTGCAACTCATCCCTTGGCACACCACCTCTCTCACACTTCATCCACCACCCACCACCATCACAACACCATCATCCACCACCATCATCCATTGTCCATCATAGAGTGTGTGGGTCATCTCGGGATCCAAGATTGATCGTAAGAGTTCTTGACAATCAAGGCCATGTTTGCCTAAGTCTCTTACATCACTTGGTGAAGACAAAGTGTCTAGTATAATACTTTTTATTTCTAATCTTTTGCACTTTTTATTTGGTTTTGTATTAATGACTTTAATAACTAGTTACTTATGTTGAAGGTGATCTTTCCTTATCGTTTGTCCGTGGTGTCTTGGCATTATTTTACTGTCTATATAAAATAAAGGATTTTCACCATTCATATCTCCACGGTCTATATGGAGGTATGTTGGCTACCTGGTAGGGGGTTAAGGGAACGGTTTGGTAAAGGTCTTGCCATTGTTCAGCGTTTAGAGGTCCTGCAATGGACCTGGGTCAAATTTAGTAGGACCTCCTTCAATACTTCACGGTATTGGATGGCGGGGGTCCAAACTCTTTGATCCCCTCATAAGTTAACTACTATTAATACTATAACCCGGCTATTTAGGACTGTATCCCTGCTGACTCAGACTACTTAGCCGAGGGTAACGTCACCGCCAAAAGCGGGGCCTACCACAATACTGCATTAATAACTTAATTCATTATCTTCCAATAATCCACCCTTTTAGGATTGTATCCCTGCTGACTCAAACTACTGGGGTGAGGGTAACGTCGCCTTCAAAAGAGGGGCCTACTACAATAACTAAGATAATCTCTTAATTATGTGCAAAAGTGCGGAAATAATCAAAGGTTATACTAGATACGAGTCGGAACCAAGTGATTCATCTTGTCTATCTGTTTTTATTTTTATTTTTATTTTTCAGCATTTTAGTTAGTTTTATTTTTCTTAGTTTAAAACATTTTTCTAAACTTTTGTTTTGGTTAGACGTTGAGGATAAACCGGTACTAAAAGCTCTTGTGTCCTTGGACGACCTCGGTATCTTACCAACGCTATACTACACTCAACGATGGGTGCACTTACCCATATGTGTGTTTAGTGTTCGTGAAATATCGTGTTTTATAAATTTAAAACTTGGCTAAAATAAGTGTTAAAAAGGGCTTAACATATACACCTAATAATAGTAACACTTCGCACGCATCAAGTTTTTGGCGCCGTTGCCGGGGACACAAGGATTTTAAGAAAGTTAGGAATCAACGGCCTAATCATCTTTTATTTTTCTTTTTATTTTTTTTAGGATTTTCTTAGTTTTTCAGCTTCTGCAGAGCTCAGCACGGGCCGTGCCCGCTGAACACGCCCCCGTGCTCAATCATTGGAACTGGCAATCCTGTTTTACATCAGACAGTAAGCTGAACACGGGGCCGTGTCCACTCAACACGCCCCCGTGCCCAAGTTTCAGTTACTGAAAACAGAACCGTTAGATCCCGACGGTTGGTAATTTCTGACATAAACATGAGTGATAGTAATTATTTTTACTTTCGGCACTCTTATGGTAAGTGGTGTCAATTATGTGGCGGCGAACATGAAGAAGTAAAATGCTACTTCCTAAATTATAGGCCCCACTACATGGACCCACCATCTTCTCACGACCTTAAGAGGGGCGAAAGTAAAAATAAGCACTATTTCTCCCTCGAATGCGCCCAGCCGGATATTCTAGGAGAAATGCTCCTTAGCGAGTTATTTCAACTGGAAGAGCTAATTCTGAAATGGGTAGAGGAGCTTAGGAAGGATTTTATTGATCCACCCGAAGACGATACCCATGAAGAAATGTTGGAACCGCATTCCGACAACCTCGTTGCTCCCGAAAATGCCTTCGTACCTAGCAAAGACTTGGACGATAGTCGTCCCTGTGTCGATTGTGCCGTGAAGGACTCTCCATCGACTTCGTTCGATGCATACATAGACCTGAGCGATTCGGCATATACCTTCTTTAACAAGAGCCCGGAAAAGGGTTGGACTTGTCCACCTAGAATGAAAATAGGAATTACCCTCACCGACAACCTCTTGCGTTCTCGCCTTAGTCTAGGACAATTAAGGTATATTAGGCACTTTGGGGTTGTTCCAACCAGTAACGAACCACCCGATAGCAGAGAAATCCTTGAAATAGCAAAACTCCATAAAGCAGCCTCCAGACACGGGGCCGTGTCCAGGTCAACACGCCCCCGTGCTCACTAAAAAGATTCTCTGCTGATTTGGTCAGAATACGGACAAAAATGTGTCAGGATTTCCTTTGAACACGGGGCCGTGTCCAGTCAACACGGGGCCGTGCCCAGGGCGCTGTCGTTTTCTTTAAATGCAGCCTGATTCCTGCTCATTTTGACCACTTCAATTGACAGAGATCTCTAGGATTTTCACTCATACCATCCTAGGTAAGTGTTAAAAGAAGGTTCCAAGGGACCCTCTTGTCCCTTCCACTTTTATTCATTTCCTCCTCTTTCAAAAATTTTTCAAAAGTTCCTCCATGGAAGCTTGGGAATCCCTTGATTCCAATCCTCTATGTGAAGTTTGTAAGATTATTTGCTAAAGATTCTGGGCTAAAGTTAGTTGTATAACTTTATTTTAAATTATCTGAGCTTAAAACCCAGGTAGAAATCATAAAAATAATTTAAAACTCCAAGACTCTTTAGCCAAAAATCCTGCAGACAAATGGACACGGGGCCGTGCTCAACGAGCACGGGGCCGTGCCCAGGGGCTCTGTTTTGTAAAAATTCAGCTTTCCTCGGTTTTCTTCGCAGAAAATGGCAAGCAGAACAAGCGGGTCATCTTCAAGGAATAACCGACAAGGGAGGAGATCTTCAACGGCAGAAGACTCTCTTGTAAACTATGTTTACGCTCTAAGGGAGGCTATTGATGAAATGACGGGAGTGGAAGAAGCATTGGTCGACCGTATCAACCATCTTACTGTAGGGCTGGAGGGCTGTCTCCATGAAGTAAACCTCTTGCACCAGAGGTTGAACCTTCTCGCCTCCCCGCCTTTGGTACCCATAATAAACCAAAGGGCGTGGAACATGGTGCCCGAAGTTGTCATTCCAGCCGAATGGTACGCCATGCACCAAGAGCCCCCGCGAAGAGTGGTGCAAGGAGTCCCGGTGAATGTTCCCCCTCAACCACCAGCAGCAGAAAACGAAGCCGCATTCTTCCTCCCTAGAGAGATCGAAGAATGGCTTTGAACAAAGTTTAGGGAATAATTCGTTCGGCTAAAAGTCCTACTATATCGGGAAATCGTTCTCGAAATTTTCTTAAAATAGTAGAACTCCTTATGACAACCCCGTGTACCCGCTAACCTATCTAGATAAGTTTTAATTTTAGTTTAATTTAGGATTATGTAAGTTCTCTCTATGATAAAATGAAATGATGGTTTTAAGGTTTGGATGGTTTATAATAAATAAAACACACTCATGGTGGTAGAGGATGAAAAGGGGAACGAGAAAAATGATCCCATGCACAAGAACAAGGCAACCCGACAATTTTCTCCATTTCAGAAGGTTCAACACGGGCCGTGCCCAACCAACACGGCCCCGTGTCGAACCACCTGCAGAAAACGCCCAGTACAGGTAACTGGACACGGGCCGTGTTCACCCAACACGCCCCCGTGTCCAGATTTCTGTTTCTCTTATTTCAATTTTGTTACTGGCACTTGAACACGGGGTCGTGCCCGGATAACACGGGGCCGTGTTCAGTGCCCAGTAACACAAATTTTTGCTTTTTAAACACTGTTTTACACATCTAATCAACCTAAAAATTTATTTTTGGGACACATTGAGGACAATGTGTAATTTAAGTGTGGGGGGGATGCTAAAACCTTGAATTTTGCAAGTCCTAAATACAAGCCTTACACAAAACTCTATTGGAACCGCTAATCACCCCAAATTTTTTTCAAAAATTTCAATTTTTCTTCTTGTCTAGGTTTAACTCGGGAAATTCAAGTTCTCAAAAAGGTTATATTTTTACAAATTTACAACCGATAGCGTAGTGATAAAAAGAACCAACATAAGAAAATTATGAAAAGGCATGGCAAACTTATTTAAAGTTTGATTATATATACTTGATCACATAAAAACCCATTCCCACAAAAGTGAGTTTTGAGCCTTTATTGAGCACATAATTTCATATCATTTGACTAAATGCTCATTTTTCGTTTCTTGTGTGAATAGCCGCTTGGTTCTTACGACTCTAGAACTTGCCATGACAATACATTCCCGGTCCTTATCAACTTAAACCCGAGTAAGTACATGATGGAGGCATTAGGACTAACCTTTTTCATTTCTACACCATTATTTTTCTTTTTCTTTTTCTTTTACCACCTACCCAAAAATCCCACTAGTTAGCCCCTTTGAGCCTAAACATTTTCGTTTCATCACCCAAAAAAAAAAAAAAAAAAATGAAGCAAAAAGAAAATAAACAAACAAAGTGATCAAAAATAACTTTGTTTGAATAAAAGCTTCATTAAAAAAAAAAAAAAAAGTTGCAAAAATACGAAAACCGACACTTGTTACGCTTTTAGCCCTTTTTCTACTAACCACTAACCCAACCACCTACCTTTAACCCTAGCCCACAAAGTCCTCTTGATATCTACAAAGGTATAAAAGTTAAAAAGGAGGAGGATTGATTTCTTGGCAAGCCTATGGTAGGAATAAGTTCCGTGCCGCTCTCGAGTGATTCACTAAAAATACACCTTCGGCCGAGTGTGAGTGATTTCCCCGCGAGGTATGTGAACTTGTATATAAATAGAATTTTAAAAAGGCATGTTATGCCCAATTAAGTAATTTCTTTTATGAACAGTTCTAAATAAATCATTACGAATAGGAGTGTAAATAAATAAAAATAAAACCCAAAAAGATCTTGGAAATCCCGACACTCTATGACAAGCCCAAAACCTTCTCTTCTACCTATTCCATTTGGGAGTGTAAGCCACATATTAAAGAGTTTTGCTTGAGGACAAGCAAAAGTTCAAGTGTGGGGGTATTTGATGTGTGTAAAATGCAACATATAAATTACATCAAATGAGGCATAAAACTAACCCTTTTTTAGTACTAATATTGGAAAAAGAGTGTTTTTGTCTTCCTTTTGTATTTTCAGGATTAAATGAGCTCAAAAACGCAAAAGAAGCAAAAAGACAGCTAAATCCAACATAAATACAAGAAAAGGAACAATAGTGGACTGCCCGAACCCTCAACGGCACCTTCCAAAGCAAAATAGAGAAAACAGAAGGCTGAACACGCCCCGTGCTCAGCCAGCACGGGGCCGTGCCCAAGAAGCAGCAGAAAAGACAAACCTATAGAAGCTTCTATTGCCCACCACGGGCCGTGCTCAGCGGACACGGGGGCGTGCCGAAAGTACTGCAGGCGCATTAATTGTAATTGCGAATTACAATTAATGAAGAGAGAGAGTGTCAGACGGGCACGGGGCCGTGCCCAGCGAACACGGGGCCATGCCCAGGCTTCTGTTCAGCCTATAAATAGGAGTGCTTGGTTTCATTGCAACTCATCCCTTGGCACACCACCTCTCTCACACTTCATCCACCACCCAGCACCATCACAACACCATCATCCACCACCATCATCCATTGTCCATCATAGAGTGTGTGGGTCGTCTCGGGATCCAAGATTGATCGTAAGAGTTCTTGACAATCAAGGCCATGTTTGCCTAAGTCTCTTACATCACTTGGTGAAGACAAAGTGTCTAGTATAATACTTTTTATTTCTAATCTTTTGCACTTTTTATTTGGTTTTGTATTAATGACTTTAATAACTAGTTACTTATGTTGAAGGTGATCTTTCCTTATCGTTTGTCCGTGGTGTCTTGGCATTATTTTACTGTCTATATAAAATAAAGGATTTTCACCATTCATATCTCCACGGTCTATATGGAGGTATGTTGGCTACCTGGTAGGGGGTTAAGGGAACGGTTTGGTAAAGGTCTTGCCATTGTTCAACGTTTAGAGGTCCTGCAATGGACCTGGGTCAAATTTAGTAGGACCTCCTTCAATACTTCACGGTATTGGATGGCGGGGGTCCAAACTCTTTGATCCCCTCATAAGTTAACTACTATTAATACTATAACCCGGCTATTTAGGACTGTATCTCTGCTGACTCAGACTACTTAGCCGAGGGTAACGTCACCGCCAAAAGCGGGGCCTACCACAATACTGCATTAATAACTTAATTCATTATCTTCCAATAATCCACCCTTTTAGGATTGTATCCCTGCTGACTCAAACTACTGGGGTGAGGGTAACGTCGCCTTCAAAAGAGGGGCCTACTACAATAACTAAGATAATCTCTTAATTATGTGCAAAAGTGCGGAAATAATCAAAGGTTATACTAGATACGAGTCGGAACCAAGTGATTCATCTTGTCTATCTGTTTTTATTTTTATTTTTATTTTTCAGCATTTTAGTTAGTTTTATTTTTCTTAGTTTAAAACATTTTTCTAAACTTTTGTTTTGGTTAGACGTTGAGGATAAACCGGTACTAAAAGCTCTTGTGTCCTTGGACGACCTCGGTATCTTACCAACGCTATACTACACTCAACGATGGGTGCACTTGCCCATATGTGTGTTTAGTGTTCGTGAAATATCGTGTTTTATAAATTTAAAACTTGGCTAAAATAAGTGTTAAAAAGGGCTTAACATATACACCTAATAATAGTAACACTTCGCACGCATCAGTGTCGTATCTTTTGAAAAAGTCAATTACATTCCGGAGCTACAGAACAACTTGCTTAGCATTTACCAGATATGTAACAGAATGTATACAACTCATTTCACCGACAAAGAGTGTCTGATTCTGAATTCGCGGTTTGTTGTCCCCGAAGAGTGGATCATCATGCGAGCACCGAGGGAGAATGATTTGTACGTTCTTGACATGAGCAGATCCAGTCATCAGATCAGACAATCCAAGTCAATGAGCAAGTTGCAGATCAAAATGTTACTAATCTGGAAAGCAAGGTGAATGTTTCTGGTGAAGTTATGCAGAGGACTCTATCATATCACCCCGAGGAGTTGATCATTGGAGAGTTGCAGTCAGGAGTCAGAATAAGACACCAAATTGACCAAAGCTTTGCTTGTTTTTATACAAAAATTGCACCGTTACAAAATGATTTTTCACTCAGTTGCTTTATTTCGCATATTGAACCAAGAACTTACAAAGAGGCGTTGACTGAGGAGTCATGGGTTAACGCTATGCAAGAAGAGCTAGGCAGTTTGAGAAGCTTGGTGTATGGAAGCTGGTGGATTTTCCAGATGATCACAGAAAAATTAACACGAAATTGGTGTTTAAATGCAAGAGGGATGATCGAGGCGTGATAGTTCACAACAAAGCTCGCCTAGTTGTTCAGGGCTTCAGTCAACAGGAAGGAATCAACTTCACAGAAGTTTATGCTCTAGTTGCTAGACTAGAAGCTATCGGAATCTTTCTCGCATTCGCATCGTGGAAAGGGTTCAAAGTATATCAGTTGTATGTAAAGTCGGTGTTCCTATACGGTAAAGTGAAAGAGGAGGTCTACGTCGGTCAGCCACCGAGCTTCACCGATCTAATTCACAAAGATAAAGTCTATCTCTTGGACAAAGCGTTGTACAGATTGCACTAGGCCCCGAGAGTCTGGTATGAGACACTCTCTCAGCACCTGCTATACAACGGCTTTATTCGAGGGAAGGTAGATGCCACTCTTTTCACAAAGGAAGTCGCTAGACATCTTCTGATCGTGCAAATATATGTTGAAGATATTATTTTTGGGTCCACAAACGAGGAACTTTGCAAAGAATTCGAGAACGTGATGAAGCAGAAGTTCGAGATGTCTTTCATGGGTGAGATGAAGTTTTTCCTTGGCCTGTAAGTCGATCAAATTCCAGAGGGGTCTTCATATATCAAACAAAGTATGTCCATGATGTTCTGGAGAAATTCAGTATGTCAGAGACTGCACCAATGTCCACCCCATTAACAACTAATCACGGTATCAATCCTGATCTAACGAGAGAGAAGGTCAATGAAACATTATACCGCTCGATGATTGGTTCGTTGATGTACCTCACTGCATCTCGGCCCGATATAATGTACCCAACCTGCCTCGTGGCCAGATATAATGTACCCAACCTGCCTCGTGGCCCGATATCAGTCGAGTCCAAGAGCCTCACATATGGTCATCGTCAAGCGGATTCTACGCTACCTGAAAGGAACTCCGAGCTTGGGGTTGTGGTATCCAAAAGATGGTGATTTCAGACTGGAAGGTTACTCTGACTCTGATTTCGGATGCTGCAAATTGAATTCGAAGTCTACAACAGCAGGATGCCAGTTTTTCGGACCACGTCTGGTGACTTGGCAATGTAAGAAGCAGACTACTGTCGCACTCTCAACGTGTGAAGCAGAGTATGTTTCAACACGCAGTTGCTGTTATCAGATTATGTGGATCCAACAGCAGATGAGGGATTACGGTTTGCAATTTCTTACTACTCCTATTTTTGTAGATAATGATGCAGCAATCAACATAACTAAAAACCCGGTACATCAAGCTAAAACAAAACACATTGAGATCCGACATCACTTCATCCGTGATTGCTACGAGAAGAAGTTGATTCGAATAAAAAAATCCACACCGACGAACAAAAAGTTGATCTTCACATAAAACCGTTTGATAAATCGCGTTTTCTTTATTTGATAAAACTAAACGGTATGAAGCTTTTGTCGTCAGGGGGAGCTGTTGTTGGCGTTGATGAACAATCCAAAGCAGAGGACGTTGGGAAGCAATATGCTCTGGTTTGTCACCTTTTTAGATGTTTTGGTCTTTAGGGGGAGATAGAGTTTATAGAAAATCCAAAAACATTAAAAAATGTAAAAAAAATACAAAAAAAATAGAAATTTCAAAATGTAAAAAAAAACAATAGAAAACCTAAAAAGAGTTAGTGTAAAAAGAGGAAATGATAGTACATCAGGTAGACTGTCACGGTACGCTAAAGATTTGTAATGTTAAAAGCGTTAAACGGTCTCACTGATGATGTGTCGATAGGTTTTTATACATTTAGTAAGCTGTATTCGGGATATAAACCTAAATCATATATCTTACTTATTTCGTGGGGAACATCTCTCGGATATATAGGTAACCCCTGAAATCTTGTTTGAAAGATTGCCTGTTTCTGAGATACTAGGTCTATATACTTAGTGATATATGGGGTATTATACCAGGACTTCTGATATTGCGGAAGCAATGGCCTAGTCCTCATATGATACTTTATGTGGTTTAAATCAAAAGCTTTCCCTCAGCATAAAAATTGATAAATATCGAAAGATACAAATCAAGTGCTGCTGTAAAGAAGATCCCTAAGTGGGACACACCTTAAAGTTGAGCCATCATCTCTCTGACTGAACAGAAGTTCTAACCTGAGCTCTCCTTGTCTCGCACTACCCAGAAAACAGATATCATTATAGTATATTCACCTATAAGACTGAATATGGGGAATCTGGATACGAGAGTATATTCTAAGGTGGTACACGCGAATAAGTTAAGTACTTAAAACATTAATTCTGTATCCTGAATCGGTTGAAATCTGTGTGAGAATTTAAGTGGATCAATATATCGAAAATCTAGGTGAATCGTTTAAAACTTAAAGTGTAATAAGCTTAACGGTGCTAGTGACACGTCAGTAGCTGATATGATCCTCTAACACAGCTCACAAAAATATGTTTCTAAATAGTTTCTTGTTATTTCATTTCAGCTTAAACCCAAAAAGATTTTCAGTGTGTCTTAACATAAACTTTTTAAAATATAAAAAGATTTTATTTCTGCATTATTTTTGACAAGCCATTATGGAGAGCTGATCTTCAGAATCTCAGATGCAGAGAAAGATTGCTGAATGACTGGGTTGGGAGCTTATCTGAATGTTGGGAAACTTAAAAGGTTAATCAAGTTCATTAATTTGAAACTTGTATTTTCAGAAAAGTTGAAAATTTGATTAAAATTGTCAGAATGTTCGAAATCAGGTCAACCAAGGTCATTAACTTGGACTTGGTCGACAAATCGAGTAACCAGGGCCATTAACTTGGACTTGGATACTTGAGTGGATGTTAAAATCTGTTAAAAATGAAAAATTTGAAAAGTTTGGTTTGAAAAAATACCCGAGCAGATGACCATCCGGTCGGATGGTCATTCGGACCACATGCCATCCAAATGGATGTGGAAGGTATATATAGCCATTCGATGAACAGTCATCTCATTCGATCGAATAACCATCCGACACTCTTAAGTTTTTCTCTCGATTTTTACTTTGATTCTGAGCCATTACGCTGTCGGATTTCTTACCTAGGATTGTTGGTTTGCACAACATTCGCAATGGTGAAGGTAAGTATCCTCGATTTCATCTTTTAATACTCGTTTTTCTCATTTGAATGGACGATAGTGTAACATGCTTAGATCTAGGCTTTGTTTGATGATTTTTGTTAAAATTGTTCATAGATCTATGTGTTTCGGCCTTAGATTTAAGAGTTTATGCCTTCAATTTCATCATAACATGCTTAGATTTCATCAAATACTCATCCGATAGTCCGACAGCCGAAAGTAGTTTTTGTTAGATCTAGGGTTCATTAGGCCATTTTTGAAGAAATTGAACTTAGATAAGGCTTAATCGGTACATTCTTTGAGAGAAATTAGATTCAATTTTGCAAAAACTTGAAAATTTTGAATTGAATGTGTTAGAATGTTCTTGAATGATTATCAGTTTCTTTCGGATGACCATCCGGGCGGATGACCATCCAGACCATGATTCAATCTTGATTTTTAGTCATTCGGGCGAATGGTCATTCGAACCATTTGTCATTCAGACCATATACATCCGGACCAAGTCCATCCGGATGGAGTGCACAGTGTAAAAGTGTTAGAAAATTTTTCAAAGTGTTGAAAATTTTCACTATGTACTATGTGTCTCGATAAATGTGCATATTCTGACAATGAAAATTTTGCAGGAAAAAGGATCTGATTTCCATAATAAACACAACATATGTTGTATTTTGGACGAGAAATATCCAAACAAAGAACCGTTCAAAGATGTAGTGCCGTTTTTTAAAGACAGTAGGATATGTAAGGCGTTGACAGACAAACATAAATGTTATGGTTCGCATGTGAGATTTTTTTTGGAATGCTGCTTACTACGTTGAAGACGAGAAGGAGATTCACTCAGCAATGAGGATTAAGGATGAGAACGAAAAGGATGTGGATATTCCTGTAAAGATTACAGTGGACGATGTAAGGAGAGTGCTAGATTTGAAAGATAAGGATGAAGATCCAATCATTGGTTCAGAACGACTGTGCAAGGGCTTTTGGTTAAGTATGGGATATGCTGGTTTCGTCAATGATCCAGCTTACACGAAGTCGAAGTTTTGTAGGCCTTATAAGTTTTTGGTGCACAGTGTGATACATACTTTGGGGCATAGGAAGGGTGCTTACGATGAAGCTTCTGATTATATCATGAACATCATTTATAGCTTGGTCCTCAACAGACCTTACAATATTTCACAAGTCATATTCAATCAAATGTTGGACAACATTAAAGGAGAAAGATATGTCCAATATCCAAGGTTCGTGCAGATGCTTATCGATGATCAAGTTCAGAATCTGCCGAAGGATGATGGTGATGAATTACAGTTAGATCATATGGATAGTGAAACGTTGAAGCGTTTGGATGTTTATAGAGGAGTTAAAAAGGGAAATGAACCGAAGTACAGACAGAAGTTTGCTGCTGTAAAGAAACCAGATTATGAAGCTCCAGGGGATGACAAATGGAGACATGACAACAGTGGGTCAGATGACGAGACAAAGAGAATTGAGCCGCTTGTTCTTAAGAAGACAAGATGGTGGTTTGTGAAAGAAAAAAAGTCGAGGAAGAGAACACCGAAAGTTACAACTTCGAAAGTTGTTATAAAGGGTAAAACAAAGAAGCAGGAATCACCACAAAGACTGGTAGATGAATCATTTGAATTCCTTTCTAAAAATGTTAATATTATTGTTGCAGGTGATGCAAAGTCAAAGAAGAGGAAATCGCCACCAAGATTGGCCGATGAACTAATTGATTTGCCTCCAGAGAATGTTGATATTACTGTTACAGGAGAACCAGTTACATTCTCAGTTGAAGAATTGTTGAATGCCTCGGCAGAACATGATGCTGCAAAGATTGCTGAGAATGTTGAAGCTGAAGCTGGTGGAGGAAGATTGAAAGAAACGTTCGTTGAAGGTGAGGTGCATGCTGATTCGAGTGAAACAGAAAGCGAGATTAATTTAACAAAGATGGCACCTACTTCATACATTAGTGAAAAGTTCAAGATAAAGAAAACTCCAAAGAAAAAGAAAGCGTCTGACGAAGAAGATGCTACATACGAGCCCACACCAACAGAGAAAGAAAAGATGAAAAAGAAAGGAATCAGAAAGCGAAAAGCACGTCCAATAGGTGAAGTTCCTAAAAGACACAAAGCTAGAAAAGTTACAACATCTATTCCTGAACAGGTTGAAAGAGTTGAAAGCGTTGAAGTGGAGATTCCAGTTCAAACTGAAGTTAGAATAGCAACACCTCCAACTTCCCTTGTTCAACAATTTGTTCCTATTCCTGAAGAAGTACGTGAAAAGACACCAGAACAACCACCAAAGACAGTTGAAGAACCAAGTTTAGCAACAAAGAAACCTCCAACACCTCAAAGTTCAAGCCATGGTTTTCCGAAGGTTCCTTTTGATCTTGGTAGTGGTCCAATTGGGTTAGAAGACTTTGGTGATATGTTTAATGATGGAAAGATTAATGCATTGACAAGGAAAGTGAGTTTGCTAGAAAAAGCCAAAGTTGAATCCGAAGTAGAACTCAAAGCTGCAAAAGATAAGATTAAAGATGTTAAAGCAGAGAACGTTGTAACATTTGTGGCTTTCAATCTTTGTAAATAGTTTGTAATCAAAGAAACATTTTGTTTGAAAATCCAATATTTGTATTATAACATGCGCCTTACATTATTTAGCAAAAGTCCATTTAAAAACCAAATTGTCCAAGTCCGCAGAAAAGTACTGTAATAATGCGAAATGTACTGCATTCCGTAGAATGAAATAGTAATTTTCTGAAAACCCAAAAATAAATATTATTTGTCATAAATAATATAACGGGTATTAAAAACGACACAAAATCCGCACTTAAATCTAATTGCGTTAAGCTGCACGCAGTAAACTGCCTGAAAGCAAAGCCGGTACCGGAACTGTGTCAGAAATAATAAAATTTTTAGTCCGAAAAGTTGGATTATTAATTTGGATGATAAAACATGTGCAAAAACATTTTTTACCATGTATTTATTTAAACAAAACACAGTGTCAGTATTTAACCCGGTACATGACCCGAACCAACTTTTTCACCCGAACAACAAAATAAAAATTTTGGTGGATTAGTTTTACCTAGTGTCACACTACTTTAAAATATGAGGGCTTGAAACATTGTAGATATTTTTATATAAATTATCAAAGTTCATAAAGTTTATGTATTAAACTAGATTTTATAAAAAAAAATTCAAACTCTTCTTCCCCCCATGCATATTCACGAAAATTGTGGATCCCCCCATATGCCCACTCATTTCAATTGTGATGTGTTGGGAACTTGAGAGCATGCTTAGTGGAAGAACCTAGAGATAACAAAAACCTTCTCCACACTCTATCCATTTTCATAATTCCCAAAACCATCAACAATTACCATCTTCTTACATCTCTATCTCTCTAAATCGGCTAAGACCAAACACCCTCTTACATTACTTTTTTTCAAAATTCAAACTCAAGAACACTTGCAAACATGAAGATTATTGGATGATTCAAGAAGATTTCAAGACTTGAAGTAGCATTAGAAGCTCTTGGATAATCTTATTTTCTCATCTTCATCCTTATTTTTTTTAGCAAAAATTGTAAGAACTCTACACTAGTCTTATTTTTATTCTTGATTTTTAAGGAAAACAAGTTCATCATGAACCAAAATCAAAACAAAACCCACATGAAAAACACTACGAAAAAAAAAACTAAAATCATCATTTTTATCTTATGATTTTTCTTTGATTTTGAGATGAACTTGGAGAAATCTAGACTAGTAAACTTGAATCTTGGTTATTTTTGTTTAAAAATATGATCTACATACATGCATGTTGGATCAACCAAGATTCATCAACAAAGGTGATAAACATGAGTATGATGATTTAAATGATGAACATACATGCTAGTAAAGTATGAGAAATCATTTAAATCCAAGAAAATAAATTTTTGAAAAATTTCTTCAATAAAGTTTCCATTTCTGGAAAGAATCAAATGTATGAAATATGTTAGTAGGAAAAGTTTTGAACACATATTTGTGCTTCAAAGGACTATATGAGTCATCCAAAACAAGAATTTTAAATAAAATATTGTTCTACAAGTTTTTGGCAAAAACTAAGAATAAAGTTTTCTTTTTGAGAAAGTTAAGAACTATATCATGTTCATGGTACTTTTGTTGACAAATTATGAAGAATATCGATACTTGATGATATTTTATGTTGAAATAAATTGAACACGAGTTTTGTATAAACTTGGGAAATATTCATATTTCAAACAAAACTATGGGGAAATTTTTATAAATCTTGTTATGTTCAAAAAGTTGTTAAACAAGGAAATTTGTAACTATGAAACTATTTGAAGTCTTTGAACATGGTTAAACAAATTTTTGGACAAAGTTATAACTCTTGTTTTATAAAAGATTTCTAAACAAAAAGTGACAAGTATATATTTTCGATAAAATATATACTTTCAAAAATGATTCATCAAGTATCATAAATGTATATTTTTTATATGTATAGTATGTGTTTAGTTCTAGTAGGAATAAATACAAAATTTATACACATCTACAAAAATTACAAAAATATATATTAACACTTGGGAAACAAAACTATAAAAATAGAATGTCCATCCTTGGACATAAACAAACAATCGGACAATTCGGACATTTTGGACAATATGGACACTTTTGACAAATTCAGACAAAATAAAATATGGCACGGACGAAATAAACGACATAAACAAAACGGACGACACGGACGACACGAATAAACCAAATCGACGCTCACCTTATTTTTACTAGTATTATAAAAGTAACTTATACAAAATATTTATTAGTTTTAGTTAACAAAAATTGTATTAAGTTATTAATATTTTTACTAGTAAGTATTAAATATGGGCTAATTTATTTTTTTAAACCAAATTGGGCTAAAGCCCACTTTTGTAAGCCCATATGGACAAGCCCACTTTGTAAATTAAATTAGGGCTAAGTCCATCTTTTTTAAATAAAATTGGGCTAAGCCCACTTTTACAAAAATATTGGATTAAAACCTACTTTTTAAATAAATTGGGCTAAAGCCCACATTTTTACAAGTATTTTGGGTTAAGACCACTTTAGTAAAAACTATTTTTGGGCTAGACCTTTTGGGCTAGACCCACCCTTTACACCTCAATTCCAGGCTTGACCCACTTTAAATAAATTTACTTGGGTTAGGCCCACACTAATCAAAATCAATTGGGCTAGGCCCATATGTACTAAACACTTGAATTGGGCTTTCATAACTAACTCATTGACTAGGCCCATTTAAACTTAAAAAATATATCACACACACACACACACACACACATATATATATATATATATATATATATATGATTAGGTTCAAACATGAACAAAATCCCAAGCGTGAACTGCGTGAACTGATCTGGGCCCTTGATTTTTATCATCTTGAGATTTTAAGTCAATGGCATGATGGTAATTATTTGATTAATTGTTACTAATTAATTAAATGAAAAAGGGTACATTTGTAATTTCCATTTTAAATTATTCCATAAATCTCGTTCAATCTCACAAATCAATATTCAAAATTTCTTCAAGATCCAATTTTTTCTCTCACCTTCGCCGGATCGTTTCAAAGAACCCCTGCTCTCTCCCTCGTTATCTTCTCCGGCAACCACAACAACCGTCCGATCAGCAACGCCGGCGAAACAGAGTCCCTCGTTCTCTTCCCCTGTTCTACCACAAAAAACTCCCAGATGAGTGCATAAATCCCGTCCGACGGAACATCATAAATCATGTCCGATGAAACAGCATAAATCCCTCCGATCTGCGTAAATCCCGTCCGACGAAACAGTGTTTGATTCATACCTCCGATCAGCACCGTCCGACTCCATCCATCCCTACCGTCTCCACCATTCCCCGTCGACGATCTGCACCAAACACTCCGCCGCGAGGTCCCGGTCTCCGTATTTCTTCCGAGTTTCAGACCTAAGTATCTCCTTTCTTCGTAAGCACTCACTTTTATGACTCAATATTGAACTCTTTAATTCCAATTAGTTTAGATCTAATCGTATATATTTAGATGTAATACGTTGTTTTTTTTTCTTTTAGACTCAGTTTGTTTTACGAAATTAGGGTTTTGGTGACATTCGGATCGATAGGAATGTGTTTCATTTGTATCAGTTTGAAAATGATATCAGAAAGTTGTTTAGCTTTTTTTTGGAGTTCATTTTTTTGATTTTGCTCTGTTTGTAATGCGATGTACACATGTGTATTATGTTTTTTGTCTGTTTTTTATGTGATGTACACATGTGTATAGCGTCTGTTTTTGTGATGTCACGGTTTTTTTTGTTCAACTTTTTGATTTTTGCTCTGTTTTTAACGCGTTGTACACATGTGTATTCTGATTTTCTTCTGTTTTAATGTGATGTACACATGTGTATTCTGATTTTTCTCTGATTTTAATGCGATGTACACATGTGTATAGCTTATGTTTTTGTGATATCTCATATTTTTTTTTGTGTATTGAATATGTAAAGTAGTTGATGTACACTTGTGAATTTTGCAAAGTACTAATTTGCTGAGTTTTTTGTGCTATTATAGGAGACGTCGTTAACGAGAAAAGTGGAGATGGAAGGTCGATAAGGATGATTCACGTATGTTTGTTTGCTTGGTCGATAAGGATGATTCAGCATACAACGTGGCGACTAGTTGTAAAAGACTATGTTTTTTTTGTTTTTTCGATTATGTTGCGTTTATTGTTTTCACGAAACTGGAACTTGTATTTGTATGTTTTTTTTTGGTTTTGCAAACATTATGGAACTTGTAATTTGCTAAATATAAAATAGTTTTACAGGTTTTGTTTATATGTATGTATTATGTAGCTAATTACACATATGTATGATTCTGAGTACACATGTGTACTGTTCAATTCATATCCAAGTACACACGTGTATACCGTTGAAATATGAAGGTTACGTGGATCTTAAAAATCATAATTCAAATTCTGGTAGTGAAAATCTGAAAAATAAAATTGAAATAAAAGATATTGTGGATAATGAATTTAAAATAGTAAATATATTGTGGATAATGAATTTAAAATAAGAAAGATGTAACTTAATTCAATTATTAAAATAATGATTTAAATCTAATTTTTTATATAATTACAATCATACCCTTAACAACTAAAAATGAAATCAAGGGTCCAGATCTGTTCACGCAGTTCACTATTGGGAGGTTGTTCACGCTGGAACCCTACCCTATATATATATATATATATATATATATATATTATATTATAAAACATATCCAAGGGACGACTTAAGGTCATTCGGAAATTCCCTTAAAACACCCTTAATGCATAATGTACAAGACTTTTAAACACAACAAACACATTTATAACCTCACTTTCCACATATACCCTTACTAACTCAAACAAAAACACACAGATCATGATCTACCGTCCATCACTTCACACGGATCATGATCCTACCGTCCATTAACTTCACACGGATCATGATCCACACATTCAGTTTTGAAAGCTGTACTATTCCTCTTTACACCAAATTCCTCTCTCTGCAGTTCGTCTACTCGCCAGATCTAGATCTGCACCAAATTCCTCTCTCAGCATTTTCAAAATTTGAATTCCCAAATTGAAAGAGAGGAGAGGGAGACAGAAAGAGAACGAGAAATAGAGAGAGAGAGAGAGAGAGAGAGAGAGAGAGAGAGAGAGAGAGGCGATGGAGAAGGAGAGATGACGGCATGAGAAACCCTAAATTACAAAACCATTCAGATCTTGAAGGATTTCCGATACGAAACCTTTGTTAGGGGGCTACAATAGAATGGACAAAAGGTTGAGAGGCGTCGATTTTGTCATAATCGAGAGAAGGATGAACGGGCAGCGACGAACTGGGTTTCGATAGGAGTTTTAAGGGTAAGTTTTTATTGAGTTTTCTTTTGCTTTTTGGCTCGATTGAAGCCCTAATTTGTTGTTATTTTATGCTTTGGTTTTGATTTCAATGATGGATGTTTGATTTGAGGATTTGGAAAGGCATAGCAAGTGTTTGGCGAAATGTTATTTAGGAGATTTTGAATTTTTTTTTCATGCAGGAGAATCTCGTGTTAATCCTCATCGTCTTCTGTTCAGATCTGGTTTTAATACTAGTAATCGTTTAATTGATATAGTTTGTGCAAATGATTTTGTGTATTATTATTATTATTATTATTATTATTATTATTATTATTATTATTATTATTATTATTATTATTATTATTATTAGAGTTAACTGCCATTTTCGTCCCTGTGGTTTGGTCACTTTGGCCATTTCAGTCCATTTTTCAAAAATGCGCCATTTTCGTCCCCCACGTTCTGGAAAGGTGCCATTTCAGTCCAAAAATCATAACCCAGTTAAGTCAGTTTGTAAATAAGGACTGATTGTGTAAATTTGTAACATAAAGGACTGATTGTGTAAATTTGAAAAATGGACTGAAATGGCAGTTAACACCACCACCACTAGCCCTGCCACCACCACCACTCCGCTGCCACCACCACCACCACCGCCACCACCGCCACCACAGCCACCACCGCCACCGATGAACTCTGAACTCCGAGAACGGTATACCAAAATGAAAAGCTTGCGGGTTACGGGGACGTCTTCGTCTTCTCCGGTCGTCTTCTCCGATGAACTCCGAACTCCGGCGAGTTGCAGAAATGAGCAGGGGTGGAACTAGTAATTGATTTAGCCCATGTTTCTCTATCATCCTGTAATTGATTTTGCCTCCAGAACTTGAGGAGGTGATTAAAAGTAGAGGCTTTATTGCAACCTGGTGTTCACAAGAAGAAGTCTTGAACCACTCTTCGGTTGGTGGTTTCTTAACTCATGGTGGGTGGGGTTCTGTCATTGAGAGCTTGTCTGCTGGGGTGCCCATGATCTGTTGCCCATTTTCAGGTGACCAACGGACTAATTGTGCACAAATGTGCAAGGAATGGGAAGTTGGGATGGAGATTGGGAGGAATGTGAAGAGAGATGAAGTGGAGAAGCTTGTAAGGGAGTTAATGGATGGAGTTGAGTGTGTGAAAATGAGAAAGAAGGCTATAGAGTGGAAGAATATGTCGGATATCTCAACAAAACCTAACGGCTCGTCATCTTTTAATGTTGAGGAACTTGTTGCTGAAATCCGTATGATTTCAAGAAACTAAATTCCCATCTGAATATGGTTAGAGACTGTAATAATAGTCAAGAAATGCGGATTTTTCATCTCAAAAGACAAGTAGGTTTCTTAGTTTCCATGTTCGGCCATGACAACCGGTTATTTGATTCAAACTATTAGTCAGTTAAGTGTGTCTAGAATTTTAGGAAGCTGTTGTATGTCAAGTAGTGTAAGTGATTCCATATTTTACGTTAAGTAGGTTGATCATGTTTTCTATTCAATGCCATTATTGCCATGTATTGTTCTTCTTATTATGGGATGAATAAAATATATCCAATTGATCCAAATTTTTGTGTGCGTAGTATTGTTTAGCAACATTGTGGCGTCAAGAAGTTCAGACCTTGATCTTGCTCATGCAAGATCACAAACTCTTATTCATGTGTTTAAGAGAGGAGGGTACAAATTTTGGAGCATGTTTAAGAAGATAATTCTCATATATTATTGGATTCGGTTGAAACATGAGTGGATGAAGCTAATGAAGATTAAACCAAACTTAGAAAAGCAAATAAGAAGGATACCAAGACAATGGCCATTATATAGAAAGCTAGTCATGATTAACTATTCTCAAGAATTTTCGCAGCCAACACATCGACAGAGGTAGACTTGTGGGTGACGTTTTTTCAAGAGTTACAGCAATGGCTAATCAAATACGGACTTATGGGGAGAAATTGTCTTAAACAGTGTTGGAGAAGATTTTGAGAAGCTTGACTCACAAATTTTACGTATGTGGTACCTGTAACTGAAGTAGCCAATGACATATCCATATTCACACATGTTATGCTCATGGGATCCTTACAGGATGATAGAGAAACATGGGCTAAATCAATTACTAGTTCCACCCCTGCTCATTTCTGCAACTCGCCGGAGTTCGGAGTTCATCGGAGAAGACGACCGGAGAAGACGAAGACGTCCCCGTAACCCGCAAGCTTTTCGTTTCGGTATACCGTTCTCGGAGTTCGGAGTTCATCGGTGGCGGTGGTGGCTGTGGTGGCGGTGGTGGCGGTGGTGGTGGTGGTGGCAGCGGAGTGGTGGTGGTGGCAGGGCTAGTGGTGGTGGTGTTAACTGCCATTTCAGTCCATTTTTCAAATTTACACAATCAGTCCTTTATGTTACAAATTTACACAATCAGTCCTTATTTACAAACTGACTTAACTGGGTTATGATTTTTGGACTGAAATGGCACCTTTCCAGAACGTAGGGGGACGAAAATGGCGCATTTTTGAAAAATGGACTGAAATGGCCAAAGTGACCAAACCACAGGGACGAAAATGGCAGTTAACTCTTATTATTATTATTATTATTATTATTGTTATTGTTATTGTTATTGTTATTGTTATTGTTATTGTTATTATTATTATTATTATTATTATTATTATTATTATTATTATTATTATTATTATTATTATTAGGCCACTAGCGAGTCACTCAGTGTTTAATTTATTTATTTATTTATTTTTAAGTTTATTGTTCTCGATCCCAAACAAAATGCCCGCTTTTCCCCTAATACAAGTGTAATTTATGCTAAATCTTAACTATCCATATATTTAACAATCAAATCGCCACTCCCGCCGTATCGCGCGGGTAAATGGCTAGTATATATATATATATATATATATATGCATACAGAAACAAAGAAAGCAAATGAATACAAATATGATAACAGATTCAAGATTAGAAACTTGTACGATGAACAACTAAAAACCTAAGTGTCTAATAAGGTTAGAACACTTGTAGGTTGAGAAACAAACGAAGAATTTGAAATCAAAACGAGATTTGCTTGGAACGCAAATTTGTGAGTACATAGTCCCCTCCTTTTATGTTTTCAAATGTTTTGGGGTGATATATATGTGCCTGTTTTTATTTTCATAGTCTATGGTTTATATAATAAACACGACGAGTTCGATAATGTGAACGAACTTGTTGGTGCGTTAGTACATAACACGAATGACATTCATTAACTTTGGCCAAGCCGACCAGTAGTATGTTATGGTACCATAGGATCTGACAAATCTTGTTATCGGACTATCACTATGGATATGGGGGTAATGTGGGTAACGACAGAAACTATTATTTTAACAAACCCTTTGGTGGTTTGTTAGTTGATATTAAAGAGGTCTTTCAGGGCCTATTAAAGAGACCCTTTGGTGGTCTAGACAAGTCAAACATAGGTTTGAATGTATTCATTAAAGAACGACCAAAATTTTTTCTCAATTAAAACACGGACGATTGACGAATGGTTTGAAACACGGACGATTGACGAATGGTTCATAACATGGACGATTGAAAAATGGTTTATAACACGGACGATTGACAAATGATTTATAACACGAACGATTGAACAAAATGGTTTATAAGAATGACAAATGTTTTAGTCAAGATTCATGGCTACAAGATTTTTTTATAAACCTTAACCAATATGTTTTAGTTGGTTAATCATATTGCAACAATTCAAACACTTTTGATACATGATTTTCACATATCGACTCTCGTAGATAGTCGAAGTGTTGCAATAGGTATACAAAGCCATGAATTTGACATACTCACAAAACCTATGTACGCGCCGTCTTTTAATGTTGACTTTCTTTTCACATATGTTTCAGGGGCGGTTGTTTGATGGTTTGGTCATGCTTCACATAGGATTTGGACGTGGGCTTTAGTAACTTAAAATAAGAAGACTATGTTTGAACTTTGTTTCAGTTTAAATTTAAGACAATGTAATATGTTTAATCTTTGAATCAGACTTTTTGTATCATGCGTTGTGAAACAAATTAAGTCTGTGACATGACTCCCCGACGTTTTCCGCCGCGGTTTGTTGTTCTACATAGTCGGGGTGTTACAGATAAAGTTGGTATCAGATCACATGGTTATAGGGAATTAAGTTATTAGTAATACTTTGACCTAGACTATAACCTTCCTAGGACCCTTACATAAGTTATCTTGTGTTTAGATCTTAAAACATTACTATCACCAATCCTTAGGTGGTTACCAAAACAAGTACACAAATTTCAAATCCATTCTGAAAATCAATCATCTATCCTTAGATGATTTATTTTTTTTCGGCTTAATGCCTTCAAAGTTTTCAAATCTCGTCAAAGTTTAGGTTTTAATAATGTGAACACGTGCAACCTAGAAGGGTGGGTGCCTGTACCCTAAGTTTTCTGTCTAAGGCTAGAGTGTTCGTACAAATCCACTTTATCGGACCAGTCACTCTTACCTGGGAACTCTTACGGTGAGTGTCCACTTATAGGCTAAAGCATGTCTTCGCGATACATTAAAATGACCCATTTACTTTGATTAGTCACTGTGTGTCATTTGTTTATTTTGAGTAACAAACAAATGACCACCTTCCTTATGTTTTATCGACATTTTCAATACCTCTATTGATTACCCAATGTCAATCTCACACATTTCCTTGTGTTTCCTTTTCTTATAGAATGCCTCCTCGACGTGATCAAACTCAAGATGCCGCAATGGAAGCCATGATCGCTCAACAAATTGCTGCTGTACTCCTGAATCTTGTAACTCAGATTAACCAAGCAAACAACAATAACAATGCACTTGCTCCGTGAAACTTTAGGACATTAAATTCGGCTAAACCACTCAAATTTTCTGGGTATGAAGGAGCTACTGGGCTCCTACAGTGGTTCGAGAGTCTAGAAAGCACGTTTCGATAGGTTCAATGCCCAAATGAGCGAAAGGTTGAGTTTGCGTCAAGTGTGTTTCAAAAAAGGGCGCTTACATGGTGGAATGGTTTAATGAGAGATAGGGGTGCCGATGTGGCGATGGCACAGACTTGGGAAGATCTTCGGGCTCTCATGATGAGAGAGTTCTGCCCTTGACACAAAATAAGGGCATTAGAAAGGGAGTTTGACGATCTTAAACAGGATGGGGGAGAACACCGTGCTTACACGGACCGTTATGAGGAGTTTAGTTTGCTCTGTCCTACCATGGTTACCCCATTAGATAAGGCAATTGAGAGGCACATCGATGGTCTGCCTGACTCCGTTCAAGACATTGTTACTGGAAGTAATCCTACCACTGTCCGTCAGGTACGTTCCTTGTTAACAATCAGCATGCTTCTATTCTTTTCAATTCTGGTGTCGATAGAAGTTTTGTATCACTAGCCTTTGAGTCTTTGCTTTCAGTGCCTAGAACTAAACTAGGAAAGCCCTTATCTGTGGAAATTGCTAATGGTCAACCCCTTGTACTCGACTCTGTCATTCGTAATTGCCAATTGAACCTCAATTATCACCTCTTTCCCATTGACCTCACGCCAATGCAACTTGGGAGTTTTGACGTTATAGTAGGAATGGATTGGTTAATCAAGCACCATGCTGAGGTGATTTGTTTCGACAAGGTTGTTCGTATACCTCTTTCGTCTGGTGAAGTCTTAGAGGTTCGTGGAGAGAAACCCATTAGTAGCTTGAAGCTCATGACCTGCACTCAAGCCCAAAAATACCTACGAAAGAAATATGTGGCCTTTTTGGCACATATCGTAGAGGAGAAAGGCAAGAGCCAGAGTATTCAAGATATCCCCATTGTTCGGGATTATCCTGAGGTGTTTCCTGAAGAATTGCCTAGTTTACCTCCAGCACGTCAAGTTGAGTTCTGCATTGATCTAGTACCTGATGCCAACCCAGTTGCTAAATCACCTTACCGTCTTGCACCATCTGAAATTGATGTGTGCAAAATGCAACATATAAATTACATCAATTGGGGCATAAAACTAACGCTTTTTTAATACTAATGTTGGAAAAAGTGTGCTTTTGTCTTCCTTTTGTATTTTCTGGATTAAATGAGCTCAAATTAACAAAAGAAGCAAAAAGACAGCAAAATCTAACATAAATATAAGAAAAGGAACAAACGTGACATGCCCGACCCCACGACAGCATCTTCCCAAGCAAAACAAGAAGACAGAAGACTGAACACGCCCCGTGCTCAGCCAGCACGGGGGCGTGCTCAAGTGTCAGCAGAAAAGACAAAGTGGTAGAAGCTTCTATTGCCCACCACGGGGCCGTGCTCAGCGGGCACGGGGCAGTGGTCAACTATAAGATTCGCAGAATCCAGGTAAATCTTCATAGTAGAGATACGCTTCTGCACACGGGGTCGTGCTCAGCGGACACGGGGGCGTGGTCAACTAATAAAGACAAGAGCAATTAATGAAGAAAGAGAAGGATGTGGACACAGGGCCGTGCCCGAGCTTCTGTTCAGCCTATAAATAGAAGTGCTTGGCTCAAGCTCAAACCATCCCTTGGCACACCACCTCTCTCACACTTCACCCACCACCCACCACCACCATAACACCATCATCCATTGTCCATCATAGAGTGTGTAAGTCGTCTCGGGATCCAAGATTGATCGTAAGAGTTCTTGACAATCAAGGCCATTTTTGCCTAAGTCTCTTACATCACTTGGTGAAGACAAAGTGTCTAGTGTAATACTTTTTATTTTTAATCTTTTCGCACTTTTTAATTGGTTATGTATTAATGACTTTAATAACTAGTTTCTTATGTTGAAGGTGATTCTTCCTTATCGTTTGTCCGTGGTGTCTTGGCATTATTTTACTGTCTATATAAAATAAAAGATTTTCACCATTCATATATCCACGGTCTATATGGAGGTATGTTGGCTACCTGGTCGGGGGTTAAGGGAACGGTTTGGTAAGAGTCTTGCCGTTGTTCAGCGTTTAGAGATCCTACAAGGGACCTGGGTCAAATTTAGTAGGACCTCCTTCAATACTTAACGGTATTGGATGACGGGGATCCAAACTCTTTGATCCCCTCATAAGTTAAACTACTATTAATACTATAACCCGGCTACTTAGGACTGTATCCTTGCTGACTCAGACTACTTAGTCGAGGGTAACGCCACCTTCAAAAGAGGGGCCTACCATAATTTGCATTAATAACTTAATTAATTATCTTTCAATAATCCGACCCTTTAGGATTGTATCCTTGCTGACTCAAACTACTGGGTTGAGGGTAACGTCACCTCCAAAAGAGGGGCCTACTACAATAACTAAGATAATCTCTTAAATAGTGCAAAAGTGCGGAAATAATCAAAGGTTACACTAAACACGAGTCGGAGCCAAGTGATTCATCTTGTCTATCTGTTTTTCTTTTATTTTTATTTTCAGCATTTTAGTTAGTTTTTATTTTCTTAGTTTAAAACATTTTTCTAAAACTTTTGATTTGATTAGACGTTGAGGATAAACCAGTATTAAAAGCTCTTGTGTCCTTGGACGACCTCGGTATCTTACCAACACTATACTACGCTCACGATGGGTGCACTTGCCCATATGTGTGTTTAGTGTTAGTAAATATCATGTTTTTTAAATTTAAAACTTGGCTTAAGAAAGTGTAAAAGGGCTTAAAATATACTTAAACTTATATACACACTTCAGACGCATCAAGTTTTTGGCGCCATAGCCGGGGACACAAGGATTTTAAGAAAGTTAGGAATCAGCGGCCTAATCTTTTTTCTTATTTTTCTATTTTTTAGGATTTTTCTTAGTTTTTCAGCTTCTGCAGAGCTCAGCACGGGCCGTGCCTGGTCGGACACGGGCCGTGTCCAGCCTTGTTACTGGCAGTTTTTATTTTCCGAGTTACAGAGAGCTGAACACAGGGCCGTGTCGGTGCAACACGGGGCCGTGCCCAACTCCCAGTAACAGGGATTCAGAAAACAATCACTGTACCTCCGACCACGGGCTGTGTTCACTGAACACGGGGCCGTGGTGAACCTTCTGACCAACGTTCTTTTCTGTTTTTGTTGCAGGACTAGTTGGTGCATACGTCTGTCGACTTCGTCTTGTATCGAGTCTTGTAATAGAATAGATAAAACAAGTCACGCAGTTTGAGATAAGTAGGAAACAGAGGTGAACAAGCCAGTTCAAACGAAGTGGCCAGTTCAAACGAAGTGGTCAGTTCAAACGAACTGGAAAGGTTTGTTCAAACGAACTGGAAATAGTATAAATAGATGACTTGTAATTTTCATTGGTAACTTGGTCATTCCGGTAGCGAAGCTCTGCCGAAGTATCTCCAGGTCTGTAATCATCATCAAATCAATACAAGAGATAGATTAAGTGATTCTAGTGTGTATACAACTGAAATAACACCGATACGTTTGATTCCGCCTCTCGTATTGGACGAGATCTCTTCTGAACGACTCGTTTGGTCGTGCAAACGATCCTACAAGTGGTATCAGAGCTCAGGAGGAAGAGCTCTTGCTATTTCAGCCGATATTCGCCGATAAATTCTGATTTCTACTCCATTCTGTCACGTTTTTCAACTTTAACCTAGATTTTCAAGATAAAATGACTTGTTTTTTAAGTATATTGTGCGAAATGATGTTTTGAATAATCTGTGAAAGGATCAGATCTTAAAACTGTTTTAAAATCATTCAATTTGATAAAAATTTGGCCAGTTCGTTTGTAGTTTGTTTCATATCACATGAACAGGAAGTTTGATATCAGATCTACAATGATTTAGTGGATGTTTTTGATTGTTATACACATCATTGTGATCAGAATTCAGTGTAGCACAGCCCTTGAACATATCAGACTCTAATCCAACTGAAAACTTGATAAAATTGGACAAAAACATCAGATCGTTTGAACAAATGACTTCAGTTCGTTTGAAAATGACTTCAGTTCGTATGAATGGTTTATCCATTTCACACGAAGTGCTTCCAGGTCGTTTGTAAAGTGTTAGTTCGTTTGAAATCAGCAGATCTCAGTTCATACGAAGGTTGTCAGTTCGTTTAAGATTTTCAGTTCGTTTGTTCTTCATTCAGGTCGTCTGAAACAGTTGATCAGGTTGTTTGCATAATCACAGTTCGTCTGAGGTTGTTTAGTTCGTCTGAACTTACATCGTATGAACATTAGGTCGTTTGAATCACAGTTCATCTGAACTTCTGTCCGTTTAAACAAATCAGGTCGTTTGAGATTGCCAAGTCACGTGAAATTCTGATCAGTTTCTCTTGAAAAAATAATCAAGTTACAGTTTGCAGGTTAGGGGTCAAATTGAATCCAATTGATTATGTCGATTGCATGAGATTAATTGAATCAAAAAGGGTTGTCGGCCATATAACATTACATGTGATTATTTCAGTTCACTATACAAGTTGGTCCTATTAAAATCAGAGGAGATATTAAAGATGTGCGGCCCAATTATATTTGGTTTATAACTGATTATTGTCTGCCACATAATTGATCAGTCTCATCAATTTGCATAAGATACAATAAAAGCACCGACTCACTAGGTATCAGCGGCCCAATCATATGTTAAATATATCAGATCTCGTGTTTTGTTGTGCAACCCTATAAAAAATTGAAATTGATTGCTGTTTTATCGATTAAGAGGAAATTGGTTGGCCAAATGAAAGTGAATTGAGATTTAATATTGACGGCCCATGTGATTAATATCTTTGTTCAAGGTATCGGCCCAATCAAAGTGTTTTGAATAAGTGAATAATCAAAACTATCAGGTTGCATGTGTCAGATACAATAAGTGTTGAAAATAAAACGATCAAATTGCATTTGTCTGTTCAACGTTTGAAGGTCCAAACAGGTTATTCACTTCACGCGTATTGTTCACGAGGTCGCATCAAATTTGTTATACGTCGCATGAAATGGTCATTTAGTGTGGTCAGGTCGCGTGAAAAAGTCCAATTCATTTGAAAGATAACTCAGTTCGCTTGAAAATTCAGTTCGTATCAAAGTCATCAATTCGCTTGAAAGTTAGTTCCAGTTCGTACGGTTTGGAGTTCCAAGTTGTCAAAAGTTCATCAGGTCGTTTGAAAGTCCATCAGTTTGCATGTAATAGGGTCAGGTCATTTGAATTGGATCCAGGTCATAGCAGTCTGCACGATTTGACAATTTAAACCTCAGTTCACACAGAATAATCACCAGTTCGAGTATCAGTCTTATTCTGTTAATTGATAAGTCTTTAAACTGATTGTGTTTTGTTTGTTTGTTTATCTCTAGGTGTTTCACTAGGTGAACAAGTTCGTTTGAAAGCTTGTGTGAGAAATCCTTCGAAACCGAAACATGGACGAGGATTTTTACAACGCATTCGCTACCCCGATTACTCTTTCACAGAACACGATGTTGGAGAATGAAACTGGAACGATGCAGAAACCTACAAAACTCATGAATATCGAGGAGTATAAAAGTTGGGAAGAAAAGTTCGAAAACTGGGTACAAGCCAATTATTTGGATGCTTGGGAGAATGTTGAGACGGAATACGTTAGACCAATAAATGATGACGAAGAGATAATTGCAATTAAAGATCTGAGTGCCGATAATAGAAAGAAATATAAAGATGAGAAAATGATGCTAAGTCTACTTCAACAAGCTGTGAAAGAAGATATCTTGGTTCTCTTGCAACATAATGGAACTTCTTATTCGATTTGGAAAGCGTTAAAATCAAAGTTTCAAGGAAGTGAAGAAATGGTAAAGAACAAGAAGTCATTGTTGAAGAAAGAGTTTGATCTGTTTCGTGGTTTAAAGAATGAGAGTACAAAGCAAATTATTGAAAGATACTACAATCTGCTGGCAAACATGAAAAGATTGAAAATCTCTAAAGATAATGAGGAGTTGATTGAAAAATTATCTGATGCTTTACCATATGAAACTTGGGGTACATATCTCATGATGTTGAGGAACAAGAAAGGGTTTAAAAATTTAACTTTGAGCAAGTTCATTGAGAAATTAGAAGCCCAGGAAATGGAACAAAGGAAAGTCTCGAGAATGAAAGTGTAACGCCCCAAAATCCGAATGTTTATATTTGTCGTGTGTTCCTATATGACACGTCATGAAATAAATAACTAGGCTATTTAACCTAGATAAATGTATGGTAAAAATTATTAAAAGATGGAAGTAGCGCACGTTATGTTAAGTGGCGAACATGAGGGGTTAAATGGAACAAGATAGAAGTTGAGTTATTAAAATGAAAGTTCAACACACACAAACACACACTTCGTGTGTGTTCATGAACGTTCAGGAGCTCCAAAGAGCTCTAACCCTAAACTCAACTAAATCACCAAATTGAAGGGTGAATCGAAGCTCAAATTCAAGAAGGAACACTGATTAATGATCACCTTCACGAGGGGATCATAAGGTATGTCTTAAATCTAAGATTGGTGATCATGTGTGAAGTGGGTTATGTTCAAATCCGTGAGTTAATATGAAATTGATCATGTACAAGGGTTAGAATCATCGTATAGAACATGGGTTACGTATGGTTTGTGTTAATTTGATGATTAGGGGTGAAACCCGTTAGTTAGGGTGAAGATGATGACTAGAATCATCACCTTTGTCCAAGTCTTGTTGAAAGATTGATGTATTATGTGGGAATGATGAATTCTTGTTAGATGAATTAGGAGAAATATGATGATGATATGTTTGATGTTTATTTGGGAATGATATATGATGATTAGTAGTAGGATTTGATGGGTTATGTATGAGTTTAGAAGAATTTATGCATGAATTAGTTGTACGTTATGCTTAAGAGGTGGTACGCACACCAAGCGTATGATAAAATGTATCTAGTGTCGTCCATAGAGTCGATTATGATGTTACGAGTATATGGTGATAAGTCGATAGTTAAATATGGTTAATAGTTGACTCTTGAAAGTCAACTAAGTATAAGAAACATGATTTGACTCGTTGTAGTAAAGGTAGGACTGTAGGAAGTAGTATGGTACATGTTATAGCAATACGTGTTAAATGTACTGACATGATGAATTACATGAGCTTAAACGGATATGGACATGATTATATGAGTTATGTTTGTTAGAAATGACTAATGAAAGTTTAGTATGAAATATGCGATTTATATGATAGTTAACATGTACAAATGAGTATGCTAATAAGGGCGTGATTTTGATGAAATGGAAGTAAAGGAATCACGTCGAGACGGGCTCAAGCACGAGGTGTTAACGGGTCAAGAAGAAGCAAGGACGTGGATACGAGCATGGACGCATAAGGTAAGTGATTTCCGGAATCACTTCTTAGTTATTTAAGCAAAGTTGTTTACTAGTTATTTATGCATGATAATTGAAGTCTAATAAGGTTTGATTATATATAAGTGAGGATTTTCGTTAAGTAGACCATACGGGTCAAAATAATGATTTATTGTAATACGGAATGGTTGCATAAGTAATGACGACGGTATGATAATTGGGTAATGGATAAAATTGTACGTAAGCATGCTAACCGAGTAACGGTGATGCGGGTTAATGGGCAAGAGGTTCGGTAGGAAATTACGAGTAAATGAATAAACAATTTCATAGATGGAAATTGTACTATCTAATGTTCAATTACGTAATAATGAATGAGTTTAACGCATACCGGGTATCGGGTGCGTAAACCACAAGTACGAAACTCCGGATAACATAAAAGTATTATGGTTATAAGGTTCATGTAAGTTTTGGGCTAAAAGGAATGAGATGTTTGATGAAAACATGAACGGGTCGAATAAGTGAAAGCGGGTATATAAAGCCGAGAGCTTTAAGTGAATATTTTCCTTAAACCAGATGTTGGATTTCAAGTTCATATGATAGAATGTGAATTTACAAGCATGTAGGAAGAAACGGGAGGTTAAATGGGTAAATGGTTCAAAAGTTATGCGCGTTTTAGTGCGTACGGACGACGAAACGGAACTGCAGAAAAATGCAAAATCTAGAGGGCGTCGCCGACGGGCTCTGGAAAGTCAGTTTTTGGCTGACGGGTTATTTGATTGTCTACGGAAGTTTTGGGCTACGGGCATTTGCAAGGGCTGTCGCCGTCGCCGACGGCCTCCCCATGTTCAAATACCTGAAATTTGCTATCTAAGTTGATTTGGGTATAGTAGGCTTCGGTTTGTTATCCGTGGACCACGACGGGCCTCCCAAACATGATTTTGATCATTCCTTTGACGTTTATGGGCTATAAATCTAAGTCTAAGTACCATGTAATTAATGTATGGATATATAAGAGATATGTAAGATCTTGAACGTGTACGTATGAGTGTATGTACATATGTAGACGTGTATTTAAGTATATATAAAGGCACGTATGAGTGTATGCAAGTAAGTAGAGATGTAGTAATGTATGTACGTATGTAGATGTGTGTTTGGTATATATGAAGGTACGTATGAGTGTATGCATGTTTGTAGAGATATAGGAAGGCATGTACGTATGCAGATGTGTTGTATGCATGTAAGAATGTATGTACGCGTGATTTAGATACGTTGAGTAATACGTTATTAATAGTGTGCCTTGAGAATGAAAGGTAATGCAGGTACATTATTGAAGCCTCACCAGGACATGGATACGCAGATGAAATGCTTAAAGTTAGAAAGATAACGAAATGGGAAGTGTACGAGATTGAATCTTGTTTATGTATTGTATACTAATGTTATGAATGTATGTGGTGAGTGCAGGTTGTACGAATCACAGGCGGTTATCACGAGGAATAGAGATCGAAGATCGGGTCACAAAGTAGATTGTACGGGGATAATTGAGTATGTACTTTAGTAAACATGACTTATACCTTATTTTTGTAAAAGATTCATATTAAAACGAACTTTCAAGTAAGTCAAGACGTTTGTAATGAAAGAAATTTTATGGTACGTATTTCCGCTGCGTCTTTTCAGTTAAAGCGTGTTAGGGTCTTACAGAAAGATTTTGACGGTGAACAAGACATCGGACTTTATTATAAAGGTGGTGTCAGTGATAAAACCACCAATCTTTCACCGAAGGTTCAAACTGCATTCAATACAAAGAGTTCATCTGAAAGTTCTTCTAAAGGATCAAACAACAACACAAGTTTTTCATCATATCCGTCATTTGATCCGAACATTTCAGCAACAAAGAATGGCAAGAAGTTACAATGCAACATTGTACTAAATCTGGAGAATGATGAAGATTATTCAGCAGAAGTTGCTAAGAGTCATATGTCTTTGTTGGGAATTGTATTGGAATCTTATGGTAGTTTTGTGGCAGGTTGGATCGGGAATCCAATGCTTACAAAAGAGGATTACGATCAGATTGATGTTGAAGAGATGGAACTGATGGACATAAAGTGGTGTTTGGCAAGTGTATTGAGACGAGCTGAGAAATTTAAGCAGATCACAGGAAGAGATGATTTACGTGAAGCTAATATTTCTACTTTAGGTTTTGATAAATCTAAAGTCACTTGTTTTCGTTGCAGGGAAAAAGGACACTTCAAGAGGGAGTGCAAAAACCGCGAAGCAAGTGGAGCTCAAAATCCGTTCAACAACAATAATGATTACTATCGGAAAGCGATCTATCATCAAGTTGCTCAACAACAACAAGAACCACAAGTGGCTCATGGAAGAAAAGTGATTGAAGAGTCTTCAAAGAGAGCTTGTATGGTGAATTAGGATGATCAAAAGCCAACGGAAGGTTTCAGTTGGGACAAATATATCTCAGCTGATAATAAAGCATGCCTGATAAATCAAGATGATGAAAAATTGCCTGAAGGTTTTAGCTGGGCAAATTTCAATTGGGATGATTATGATCCAAACAAAGATTCAAATCACAAAGCGTATGTTGCTCGAGTTGAAGAGGATAGTGATGATGATACTGAATATTGGTCAAGGAAATTGGAAGCTGATTTGAAATTGATAGCAGAAAGCGACAGTGATGATGAGAAAGTCAAAAAGAAAAAGAAAAAGATCAAAACACCGGTCAGCAGTGATGATGAAGCTGTTCCAGTGATAAAGAAAAAGGTGAAAGATATTCCAAAGTTCAAAGTTGATGAAGAAGTAAATGCTAAAAAGATTCCGGTGATTTGTGAGAATTGTGAGATTATCAAAAAGAAAAACAGTGAACTGATCAACAACATAAATCAGTTGAAGGAATCTTACGATGTTCTGAACAAAGCCATGAATCAATATAATCAATCAAGTGAGGAACAAGCAACAGCAATGAAGACACTTCAGGGAGCTTTCATGATAAAACAGAAAGTTGTGAATAATTACATTGAGAAGTGTGCTGTGCTAGAACAGAAACTTGAAACTCAAAGAATTGAAACTGAAAGAGTTAATCGTTTGTTGAAAAGTTACTCATGTACTTCTTATGTCATTGACATGATTTATCCAACTGTGGAGGGCATGAAGGCATTTGAAGATGATGAAGAAACTGAAGAACAAAAAGTTTCTGAAGGAAAGACTCCTGTGAAGAAAGAAAAGAAGAAGGATACTAAAGAAAAGACATCTGGTAAGAAACAAGGTGCAAATTACAACAAGTGTCCACCCCCGCTTGAAAATGGATATTCTCCGAGAAATCCAAATTCAGAAAGAGTCGAAAAGGAAACAAATTTACAGTGGGAGTCGGAGTTTACAGTTAAATTGCCAGATAATATTGATGTCACGTTTGCGTCATCTGACACTGATCATGAGTCCGAGTTAATAAAGAAAGTGGTCGATCAGGTGTTGGATAAAGATGAAACCGAGGAGTCAAAGTCGGAGTCAAATTCTGAGTCCAGCATTCCGAGTCAAACCGACAACCAGGGCAAAAGAGTATATAATAAAGAATTTCTTCTATCAAAATCTAATTTGAATGACGAAACGTTTAAAGTTGCATATACTTTGAATGATTCTGACAAATTATATTTTGATGAGGAATTTCCAATAAGAGGTGTTAAACCAGAAGTGATCAAAAAGGTTTTCAAATTAACAGAAATTAATATTTCTTAAATAAAAGATGTAAATCTTAATGATAAACCTAAAAAGTACACCTCAAGAGTTCAACAAAGAGAAAACAAGAAAAAGGGTTACAGTTCTGGTTCTGGTTATCGAAAGAAACCAAACCATAACGGTAATTTCAAAAAGAAAGGATTGGGATTTATTCCATCAGAAAAACAGAAAAATGAAAAATATGTTCGTGATTTTAAATCAAAAATGATATTTGTTTCAGGTACGTCTACTGAAGAAGAAAAAGAAAATCTATTCAGGAACCAGTCAAACAGAGAATTCCTTGCAAAGACGCAAGAAGAGATGAAGGTTGCTGGTCAAATGAAAGAAACGAGAACCTGTTTCCAATGCAACAATGTTGGACATATTGCTAAAGATTGTTCCAAGGCAATAAAATCAAAACAGGGAGTTTCTCGTAAACTGAAAGATAAAAAGGTTGAGTTTGAACCACCAATTGACAGAACAAAACTGTTCAAAAATTTGATTTTTGAGATTGGTGAATGTTCAAACAGGTTTATAAGAAGAAGGGAAATCTTGACAACCAAAAATGGGTTGTTAAGAAGTCTGATGGTAATTCTGGTGATGAATCTGATTCTACAAAGTCAGAGGAGCCACAGGTTAAAAGGTGAAAAATCAGTGCCGACTATGGATGATGTGAATTTTCCACCACTTCGGGCTGAAAATTTTATAAAGAAAGTTGGAAAAGTTGAGATTTCAAATCAATTCTTCTTTGAAAAGAAAGAATTTGATATTGAAAGAGTTTTTAACTCCAAAGTACATAACATTTTTGGAAAAATGGTTGACAAGAAGGTCAAAGGAGTGAAGGAGTTTTACGAGAAGAAGACGAAGAAAGATAAAGTTGAACCATCCCTGGTTTGTGACTGGGATGGTACATATTACGAACAGTAAGTCTCTGGACTTGCCGGAGCTCCCAGGTTGGTAAGAGTGGAACAGGAATCGGCATTCATCTTTCTTGGTTGGTAATTTTACAAGTGGTACAGTTGGTAAAGTACAGGTGATACTTTAAATTGTTATATTTTTCAAATGGTTGATGTAGGTTTTCACTTACAAGTGGTAAATCAAGGACATTAAGTTGTACTTGTTTTTTCCTACAAGTGGTTAATCAAGGTCATTAGGTTGAACTTGATTGGACCATACTTACAAGTGGTATTTGAAGGACAATGTGATGAACACACCCCTTTAAAATCAATCAACAAAACTTATTTTCCGGAAAAACCATTTGATTAAAACAAACTTAAGTGTTTTGAAATCAGTGGGAAAATAGTTTGTTGTGAGGGGGAGTTCTGATTGTTTATGCCAAGAGGATGGCGATTTGAAGTGATTTGATACCGGTTGTCAATTTGCTTGTACAGTTTGTTTTCAAATTTCCTAAAATGTGTTTGCATTTTAGGGGGAGTAAGATTTCAGAAAATCCAAAAACATTTGAAAATTTGAAAAAGTCAAAAACATGATAAATTCAAAAATTGAGTTTTGTGTCAAAGAAGAGGAAATGATAGTACATCAGTGGACGATCACAGCATGCTAAAGAAATGGAAAGTTAAAATGTGATAAACGGTCTCACTGATGATGTGCCAGTAGGTTTTTGCACATTTAGTAGATTGTGACGAGATATAAACCTAAATTTCAAACTTGCTTATATCATGGAGAAACATCTCTCGGATATATGGGTAACCCCCGAAATCTTGTTTGAAAGGTCCCTCTTTCTGAGATACTAGGTCTTTATACTCAGTGATATCTGGAGTATTATCCCGGGACTTCTGATTTTGCGGAAGCAATGGCCTAGTCCCCGGAGAATACTTTCTGCTTGCTTGAAATATAGCGCCGCCCTCAGCAAAAATGATGAAACAATAAAATTGATAATCATTGCTGTTGTAAAAAATATCCTCTAAAGGGGACCCACCCAAGTCGAACCGTCATCTCTCTGCTGAACGGAAGTTCTGACCTGAGCTCTCACGGTTTCGTACTGATTCATAATTTATTTCCTTACAGATATCATCTGTGGTATACTCACCTGTAAGACTGAATATTGGGATCTGGATACGGGAGTATATTCTGAGGTGGGACACGCGATTAAGTCTAAGTGCTTAAGACATTAATCTCGTATCTCGAAACAGTTGAAATTTGTGTGAGAATTTAAGTGGACCAGTATACTGACAATCTAAGTGAATCGTTTAGAACTTAAAATGATTAAAGCTTAATGGTGTTGGTGATTTGTCTCATAAACTGATATGATCCTCTTACACAAACTCACAAAAATATTGTATGTAAATATTTCTTTACTGCATTTCATTTCATTACAAAATCCAAAAAGATTTTTGTGTGTTTTAGCATAAATTTTGTAAAAGTCAAAAAGATTTTCGACAACTGATGTTGGAGATAATTTTCAAAATTCTGAGTGCTAGACATGATGAACAGATGGTTTGGGAGAGTGTGTTTTTTTGATAAGAAAAACGATATTTCTTCAAGTATTTCATCAAAGATTAACATTGTAAAATCATTCTTTGATTATATAATTCCTGCAAGTAGTTCATCAGAGAGTGAGAATTATTTTTACAAGTTATTATCAGAAAATTTATTTTTGGGTAGAGAATGTGCAGGATAAAAGCTAGGTGATCTTGGATAGTTGATAGAGAGCCAGGTTCCAATACCTGAGGACTCTGTGATTTTAACAAGTCAGGCTGCGATCCCAGCATATTGAAAGGGGGAGTCTGAAGACACCTAAGGAAGGAGTGTGTTGGTGCTGGTAAAAAGAGAAGAGAGAGAGATTTGAGGATGCTTACAGCGTCAGATATTTCAAAGAGTTCGAAAGGACTGATAAAGACTGAAGATGCGAAGACTCGACACTGAAGACTCGTCAACATTCGAGGGGGAGTCTGTTGGTGCATACGTCTGTCGACTTCGTCTTGTATCGAGTCTTGTAATAGAATAGATAAAACAAGTCACGCAGTTTGAGATAAGTAGGAAACATAGGTGAATAAGCCAGTTCAAACGAAGTGGCCAGTTCAAACGAAGTGGTCAGTTCAAACGAACTGGAAATAGTATAAATAGGTGACTTGTAATTTTCATTGGTAACTTGGTCATTCCGGTAGCGAAGCTCTGCCGAATTATCTCCAGGTCTGTAATCATCATCAAATCAATACAAGAGATAGATTAAGTGATTCTAGTGTGTATACAGCTGAAATAACACCGATACGTTTGATTCCGCCTCTCGTATTGGACGAGATCTCTTCTGAACGACTCGTTTGGTCGTGCAAACGATCCTACAGGACTTGGAACCCAGGCACCACATTTGAACTTCCTACATAGTGCATGAGCTCCAGTTCTAGTAGAGACATAAAAGAACCTCTAGAAGAACCCGAACGCTTTCTCAGAAAAAGACTTAAAGCTAAAAACCAAGAGAAAGTTTCGGGGGAACCACTTCCAATGGCGGACCAACGTACCCTCATGGATTACCTACGACCCACTGTAGGTAATCTCGGCGCCGCTATCAATGCACCAAATGTCGAGGCCAATAACTTCGAACTTCGGCCGCGTTTGATACAAATGCTTCAAAACTCCGCAACCTTCCATGGGCTTGCGGACGAGGATCCCCATCTACATATTACTAATTTCTTAGAAATATGTGATACCTTTCGGATCAATGGAGCATCAAACGACGCCATTCGCTTTCGGATGTTTCCATTTTCACTAAAAGACCGAGCTAAGGCTTGGCTTAACACCCTCCCAGTTGGCTCGGTAAACACCTGGGATGAACTAGCCCAAAAGTTTCTGTATAAGTATTTCCCTCCTGCTAAAACGGCTAAATTAATGACTGAAATTAATACATATTCACAAGAGGATGGGGAATCCTTATATGAAACTTGTGAAAGGTTCAAGGAGCTACTAAGAAAGTGTCCTCATCACGGTCTTGCGGTATGGAAACAAGTATCCACTTTCTACAATGGGTTGTTGCCACACACAAGACAAACACTTGATTCTAGCTCCGGGGGACTTTTAGGTAATCGTCGCCCAAATGAAATATATAATCAAATTGAGGAAATTGCTCTAACCAATTTTCAATGTCACACTCCCCGAGGCAATAAATCTATTGCCCCGGGCGCCCATAAGTTTGATGAAAGCACTTCTTTACAAGGCCAAATCGAAGCCCTTTCTTCAAAAATCAAAAAGCTAGAAATGACAAAAACGGTCTCGGTTATGGCTTGTGAAGGGTGTGGTGGGCCACATGAAAATTGGAGTTGTATGAAAGAATTAGATGAACAAACGGAAACAGTAAACTACATTGATAACAGACCTAGGCCGTCGGGTCCTCCAACGGGTACCTACAACCAAGGATGGCGTAACCACCCAAACCTTGGTTGGAGAGATCCCGACAATAGTAGTAACCAACAAAACCAACGAACTAACTTTCAACAACCACAAAACTTTTCTCAACAACAAGGTGGACGAGAAAGGCTTGAAGATACTGTATCTCGCCTCATCTCCGACACCGAAAAGAAAAACTCGGATCGATTTCAGCAATTGGAATCGAATTTTAGAAATCAACAAGCTAGCATTCAAAACATTGAAAAACAATTAAATCAAGTAGCTCAAAATTTCTCCGAGAGACCATAAGGCGCGTTACCTAGCAATACCGAAACCAACCCAAAAGCACAAGTACATCTCATCACATTAAGAAATCGAACCGTGGGTCCCGAGGAGGCTCCATTACCGCCAGATGAAAGAAGCCAGTCCAACCAAACCACGACTCCACCCGCACCCCAACTAGAAAAGGCTTCTTTACCGAATCAAGAGCCCACCAAGACTCCTCCGATTCCATACTCCGGTAGGTTAAATCGTCAAAAGACCGATGAGCAATTCGCAAAGTTCGAAAATTTACTAAAACAATTGCATGTTAATATTCCTTTTATTGAGGTCCTTACCCAAATGCCTAAATATGCAAAATTGAATCATTGCAATTAGTTAACTTAGGCGAAGAATGCTCCGCCTTAGTACTCAACAAACTCCCACAAAAGAAAATTGATCCCGGGAGCTTCACGATTCCTTGCTCGATTAGGGAATCCCCCGTTCGTAATGCGTTAGCCGATCTTGGGGCTAGTATTAACCTCATGCCCACATCGATGTTCAAACGACTCGGCCTAGGAACAACGAGCCCTACAAAGATGAGCATACAACTCGCCGACAGATCCGTCAAATTTCCACAAGGTGTCGCTGAAAATCTATTGGTCAAAGTTGACAATTTCGTTTTCCCGACCGACTTTGTCATCCTAGACATGGAAGAAGACGCCGATGTTCCTCTCATCCTCGGGAGGCCATTTCTAGCCACCGCCCAAGCAGTGGTTGATATGAATGACGGAACACTAACATTGAAGTTTGGGGACGAGGAAGTGAAGTTTGGAGTTGGAAAGATAGTAGAAGGCGAAGACCCGGTCGACTACATGAAGGTCATAGACTCAAGCTTGGATGACACTCTCTGACGGTGTAACATGGGATGCGAAACATCCCACTTGAGTGACATATGACCAGGCTTTGGGTCTAGCCAAGGACCCTTATAAACGTGGTGCACCATGGAGGCATTCCGCGGAACTATCCTTAGTTTAATTTAGATTAGTTTTTATGTTTTCTAGTTGAGTTTTAATTTTCAGGAATAAAACACACTTGAGATGGCAAAGGAAACAAGGGAAGCTTGAACCAGCACCCCATGCAGGAAAACAGGGCCATCCGACGATTTTCTTCATTAACAGTAAGCTCAGCACGGGCCGTGTCCGCCCAACACGGCCCCGTGCTGCATAGTCTGCAGAAAAGACCCAGTTCAGGTAACTGGACACGGGCCGTGTTCACCCAACACGCCCCCGTGCCCAGGCTTCTGTTTCTTTTGTTTAATTTTTGTTACTGGCACTTGAACACGGGGCCGTGCCCGGTCAACACGTGGCCGTGTCCAGCGCCCAGTAACACAAAATTTTTGCTTTTTCACCCTTTTTACACATTCAATCAACCTAAAAACTTATTTTTGGGACACATTGAGGACAATGTGTAATTTAAGTGTGGGGGGGGGGGATGCTAAAACCTTGAATCTTGTAAGTCCTAATAACAAGCCTTACACAAAACTCTATTGGAACCGCTAATCACCCCAAATTTTTTCGAAAATTTTCATTTTTTTTACTTGTCTAGGTTTAATTTGGGAATTTCAAAGTTCTAAAAAGGTTATATTTTTACAAAATTTACAACCGATAGCGTCGTGATAAAAAGAACCAACATAAGAAGATTATGAAAAGGCATGACAAACTTAGTTAAAATTTGATTATATATACTTGATCACATAAAAACCCATTCCCACAAAAGTGAGTTTTGAGCCTTTATTGAGCATACAAATATATATCTTTAAATTAAATGCTCATTTTTCGTTTCTTGTGTGAATAGCCGTTTGGTTCTTACAACTCTAGTACTTGCCACGACGATACATTCACGGTCCTTACCAACTTAAACCCGAGTAAGTAAATGATGGAGGCATTAGGACTAACCCTTTTTATTTCTACACCATTTTTTTTACCACCTACCCAAAACCCCCCTAGTTAGCCCCTTTGAGCCTAAACCTTTTCATTTCATAACCCAAACCAAACACCCTTTCACCCACCAAAACCTTTTTCATTTTTAACCCCTTGTTTTAGTAACTAGCTCGGTTCTTCGTATGACTTTTCAAAAAAAAAAAATGTGTTGATGATGAAGCAAAAACAAATAAACAAGCAAGTTCATCAAAAATAACTTTGTTTGGAATTATGGCTTCATCAAAATAAAAAGTTGAAAAATAGAAAGTCTTACGAAAACCGATGCTTTTTACGCTTTTTCGCCCTTTTCGACTAACCACTAACCCAACCACCTACCTTTAACCCAAGCCTAACCCTTCACCCAAAAGTCCTCTTGATATTTACAAAGGTATAAAGTTAAAAAGGAGGAGGATTGATTGCTTGGCAAGCCTATGGTAGGAGTAAGTTCCATGCCGCTCTCGAGTGATTCACTAAAATACATCTTCGGCCGAGTGTTGAGTGATCCCCCGTGAGGTATGTGAACTTGTATATAAAGAGAATTTTAAAGAGGCATGTTATGCCATAATAAGTAATTTATCTTATGAAAAGTTTTAAATAAATCATGACGAATAGGATTGTAAATAAATAAAAATAAAACTAAATAAAGAATCTTGGAAATCTCGACACTCTATGACAAGCCCAAACACTTTCTCTTCTACCCATTCCATTTGGGAGTGTAAAGCCACATTATAAAGAGTTTTGCTTGAGGACAAGCAAAGATTCAAGTGTGGGGGTATTTGATGTGTGCAAAATGCAACATATAAATTACATCAATTGTGGCATAAAACTAACCCTTTTTTAGTACTAATGTTGGAAAAAGTGTGCTTTTGTCTTCCTTTTGTATTTTCTGGATTAAATGAGCTCAAATTAACAAAAGAAGCAAAAAGACAGCAAAATCTAACATAAATACAAGAAAAGGAACAAACGTGACATGCCCAACCCCACGACAGCATCTTCCCAAGCAAAACAAGAAGACAGAAGACTGAACACGCCCCGTGCTCAGCCAGCACGGGGGCGTGCCCAAGTTTCAGCAAAAAAGACAAAGTGGTAGAACTTCTATTGCCCACCACGGGGCCGTGCTCAGCGGGGACGGGGCCGTGCTCAACTATAAGATTCGCAGAATCCAGGCAAATCTTCATAGTACAGATATGCTTCTGCACACGGGGTCGTGCTCAGCGGACACGAGGGCGTGGTCAACTAATAAAGACAAGAGCAATTAATGAAGAAAGAGAAGGATGTGGACACGGGGCCGTGCCCGAGCTTCTGTTCAGCCTATAAATAGAAGTGCTTGGCTCAAGCTCAAACCATCCCTTTGCACACCACCTCTCTCACACTTCACCCACCACCCACCACCACCATAACACCATCATCCACCACCATCATCCATTGTCCATCATAGAGTGTGTGAGTCGTCTCGGGATCCAAGATTGATCGTAAGAGTTTTTGACAATCAAGGCCATGTTTGCCAAAGTCTCTTACATCACTTGGTGAAGACAAAGTGTCTAGTGTAATACTTTTTATTTTTAATCTTTTCGCACTTTTTAATTGGTTATGTATTAATGACTTTAATAACTAGTTTCTTATGTTGAAGGTGATTCTTCCTTATCGTTTGTCCGTGGTGTCTTGGCATTATTTTACTGTCTATATAAAATAAAAGATTTTCACCATTCATATCTCCACGGTCTATATGGAGGTATGTTGGCTACCTGGTCGGGGGTTAAGGGAACAGTTTGGTAAGAGTCTTGTCGTTGTTCATCGTTTAGAGATCCTGCAAGGGACCTGGGTCAAATTTAGTAGGACCTCCTTCAATACTTAACGGTATTGGATGGCGGGGGTCCAAACTCTTTGATCCCCTCATAAGTTAAACTACTATTAATACTATAACCCGGCTACTTAGGACTGTATCCTTGCTGACTCAGACTACTTAGTCGAGGGTAACGTCACCTTCAAAAGAGGGGCCTACCATAATATGCATTAATAACTTAATTAATTATCTTTCAATAATCTGACCCTTTAGGATTGTATCCTTGCTGACTCAAACTACTGGGTTGAGGGTAACGTCACCTCCAAAAGAGGGGCCTACTACAATAACTAAGATAATCTCTTAAATAGTGCAAAAGTGCGGAAATAATCAAAGGTTACACTAAACACGAGTCGGAGCCAAGTGATTCATCTTGTCTATCTGTTTTTCTTTTATTTTTATTTTCAGCATTTTAGTTAGTTTTTATTTTCTTAGTTTAAAACATTTTTCTAAAACTTTTGATTTGATTAGACGTTGAGGATAAACTAGTATTAAAAGCTCTTGTGTCCTTGGACGACCTCGGTATCTTACCAACACTATACTACGCTTACGATGGGTGCACTTACCCATATGTGTGTTTAGTGTTAGTAAATATCGTGTTTTATAAATTTAAAACTTGGCTAACGAAAGTGTAAAAGGGCTTAAAATATACTTAAACTTATATACACACTTCACACGCATCAGAAATGCAAGAGTTGTCAAAGCAACTTCAAGAGTTAGCTGACAAAGGATTCATCCGTCCAAGCTTTTCACCTTGGGGCGCTCCTGTTCTATTCGTGAAGAAAAAGGATGGATCTTTCCGTATGTGTATCGATTATCGTAAGCTTAACAAACTCACGTTCAAGAATCAATATCCCCTACCATGAATTGATGACCTTTTCGATCAACTACAAGGTGCCACTTGTTTTTCAAAGATCAATATGCGTTATGGGTATCATCAGCTTCATGTACTCGAAGAAGATATTCCCAAGACTGCTTTCCGCACAAGTTATGGCCACTATGAGGTCACTGTTATGCCTTTTTGTCTAACGAATGCTCCTGCCGTCTTCATGGACTTGATGAATAGGGTTTGTAAGCCTTATTTGGACCAGTTCATTATCGTTTTCATTGATGACATTTTGATTTATTCAAAGTCTCGAGCCGATCACGAACAACATCTTCGTCTGACAATGGAACTTCTAAAGAAGGAACAACTCTTTGCCAAGTTTTCAAAATGTGAATTTTGGCTTAAGGAAGTTCAGTTTTTGGGTCATATTGTCAACGACAAAGGTATACATGTGGATCCTTCCAAAATCACTGCGATTAAGGATTGGAACACACCCACTACTCCCACAGAAGTTCGCTCTTTTCTTGGTCTTACTGGATATTACCGACGATTCATCGCAAACTTCTCCAAAATTACGGTTCCTCTCACAGCCTTAACTCAGAAGAATAAACCTTTTGAGTGGAGACCCAAACAAGAGGAAGCTTTTCAAACTCTAAAACAAAAACACTGTGATGCTCCTGTTTATCTCTACCTGATGGCAATGACGATTTCGTTGTCTATTGTGACGCATCGAATTTAGGCCTTGTTTGTATTCTCATGCAACGAGGTAAAGTCATAGCTTATGCGTCGAGACAATTAAAAATCCATGAGAAGAACTACACAATTCATGATCTTGAGTTAGGTGCCGTAGTTTTTGCTCTAAAGATTTGGAGACACTACCTCTATGATACGAAGTGCGTGGTTTTCACAGACCACAAAAGTCTCCAACACATATTTAATCAAAAGGAGCTACACATGAGACAACGACGATGGGTTGAACTTCTAAACGACTATGATTGCGAATTTCGCTACCATCCTGGTAAGGCGAATGTTGTGGCCGATGCATTGAGTCGTAAAGAGCATGTCAAGCTTCACTGTGTTCAAGTTTGATATGATATTCAAACCCGCCTTTCTCAAGCTCAACATACTTGTGTTACACAAGGCTTGATGGGTAAGGAATTACCATATCATATTAACCCTCATCTCGAAACAAAAGACAACGGATTACTCTATTTCAAGGATCGTTTGTGGATTCCAATGCAAGACAATCTCTGCACCTTATTAATGGATGAAGCTCATAAGTCTTGTTATTCGATCCATCCTGGTGCAGACAAAATGTATAAGGATCTTCGAACCCAGTATTGGAGGTCGGGTATGAAGAAAAACATTGCCTTATAGGTATCTAAATGCCTTACTTCTCTTGAGGTTAAGGCAGAACATCAACATCCCTCTAGATTATTGGAGCAATCAGAGATACCAGTCTGGAAGTGGGAAAACATTGCTATGGATCTCATTACCAAACTACCATGCACTAGTAGAGCTCATGATGCCATTTGGGTGGTCGTTGATCGCCTAACAAAGTCAGCACACTTCTTACCGATCTGTGAGGATTTTTCTGCTGACAAACTTGCCAAGATCTATGTTGATGAGATCGTATCCCGACATGGTGTTCCTTTGAACATCATATCTGACCGTGATGCTCGATTTTCATCTCATTTTTTGGGAGACCATGCAATCTGCCATGGGAACCAAACTCAGTCTGAGCACTGCTTATCATCCTCAAACGGATGGACAATCTGAGAGGACGATTCAAACACTAGAGGATATGCTTAGAGCTTGCGTGATCGACTTTGGTGGTAATTGGGATTCACATCTACCGTTGATCGAATTCTCCAACAACAATAGTTATCATGCCAGCATTGACATGGCGCCTTTCGAAGCTCTATACGGTCGAAAATGTCGTTCACTTGTCTGTTGGAATGAGATCGGTGAAGCTCAACTCACTGGACCTGAACTCATTCTGGAAATAACAGACAAAATCAAGAAAATTCGCGATAACCTTCTAACAGCTAGAAGCCGTCAAAAGAGTTATGCAGACAAGCGACGCAAGCCCTTGGAATTTCAAGTCGGAGATCATGTCCTACTCAAGGTATCCCCTTGGAAGGGAGTGGTTAGATTTGGAAACAAAGGAAAACTTGCACCACGATACGTCGGACCATTTAAGATCGTTGAAAGAATTGGAAAGGTGGCCTACCGACTCGAGCTACCTCCGGAACTTGGGAACATTCACCCAACTTTCCACGTGTCCAATCTGAAAAAGTGTTTAGCCGATACAAATCTCCACATTTCCCTCGACGAAATTCCCGTTGATGACACTATGCACTTTGTCAAGAAACCTGTGGAGATATTGGACCGTGAAGTCAAGAAGCTCAAGCGCAAACGAATACCGATAGTCAAAGTTCGATGGGAATCCAAACATGGCCCAGAGTTTACTTGGGAACGAGAGGACCAAATGAAGGCGAAATATCCACATCTGTTTCTACAAGTTTCCTCTAATTAAATTTCGGGACGAAATTTCCTAAAGTAGGGGAGACTGTAACATTTGCGGCTTTCAATCTTTGTAAATAGTTTGTAATCAATGAAACATTTTGTTTGACAATCCAAGATTTGTATTATAACATGCGCATTACATTATTTAGCAAAAGTCCATTTAAAAACCAAATTTTCCAAGTCCGCAGAAAAGTATTGTAATCCTGCAAAATATACAACATTCCGTAGAACGAAAAACTAATTGTCCGAAAACCCAAAAATAAATATTATTTGTCATAAATAATATAATGGGTATTAAAAACGACACAAAATCCGCACTTAAATCTAAGTGCGTTAAGCTGCACGGCTAGTTCAGTAAACTGCCTGACAGCAAAGCCGGTACCGGAACTGTGTCAGAAATAATAAAATTTTTAGTCCGAAAAGTTAGATTATTAATTTGGATGATAGAACATGTACAAAAACATTTTTTTCCATGTATTTATTTAAACAAAACACAGTGTCAGTATTTAACCCGGTACAGTACCCGAACCAACTATTTCACCCGATCAACAAAATAGAAATTTTGTTGGATTAGTTTTACCTAGTGTCACACTAATTTAAAATATGAGGGCTTGAAACATTGTAGATATTTTTATATAAATTATCAAAGTTCATAAAGTTTATGTATTAAACTAGATTTTATAAAAAAAAAAAATGCAAACTCTTCTTCCCCCATGAATATTCACGAAAATTGTGGGTCCCCCCATATGCCCACTCATTTCAATTGTGATGTGTTGGGAACTTGAGAGCATGCTTAGTGGAAGAACGTAGAGATAACAAAAACCTTCTCCACTCTCCATCCATTTTCATAATTCCCAAAAATATCAAAAATTACCATCTTCTTACATCTCTCTCTCTCTCTCTCTCTCTCTCTAAATCGGCTAAGACCAAACACCCTCTTACATTATTATTTTTTCAAAATTCAAACTCAAGAACACTTGCAAACATGAAGATTTATGGATGATTCAAGAAGATTTCAAGACTTGAAGAAGCATTAGGAGCTCTTGGATAATCTTATTTTCTCATCTTCATCCTTATTTTTTTTCAAGAAAAAAATTGTACGAACTCTACACTAGTCTTATTTTTATTCTTGAGTTTTAAGGAAAACAATTTCATCATGAACCAAAATCAAAACAAAACCCACATGAAAAACACTACGAAAAAAAAACTAAAAATCATCATTTTTATCTTATGATTTTTCTTTGATTTTGAGATGAACTTGGAGAAATCTAGACTAGTAAACTTGAATCTTTGTTATTTTTGTTTAAAAATATGATCTACATACATGCATGTTGGATCAACCAAGATTCATCAACAAAGGTGATGAACATGAGTATGATGATTTAAATGATGAACATACATGCTAGTAAAGTATGAGAAATCATTTAAATCCAAGAAAATAAAATTTTGAAAAAAATTCTTCAATAAAGTTTCCATTTCTGGAAAGAATCAAAAGTATGAAATATGTTAGTAGGAAAAGTTTTGAACACATATTTGTGCTTCAAAGGACTATATGAGTCATCCAAAACAAGAATTTTAAATAAAATATTGTTCTACAAGTTTTTGGCAAAAACTAAGAATAAAGTTTCCTTTTTGAGAAAGTTAAGAACTATATCATGTTCATGGTACTTTTGTTGAAAAATTATGAAGAATATCAATACTTGATGATATTTTATGTTGAAATAAATTGAACACAAGTTTTGTATAAACTTGGGAAATATTCATATTTCAAACAAAACTATGGCGAAATTTTTATAAATCTTGTTATGTTCAAAAAGTTGTTAAACAAGGAAATTTGTAACTATGAAACTATTTGAAGTCTTTGAACATGGTTAAAAAAAATTTTGGACAAAGTTATAAATCCATGTTTTATAAAAGATTTCTAAACAAAAAGTGACAAGTATATATTTTAGATAAAATATATACTTTCAAAAAGATTCATCAAGTATCATAAATGTATATTTTTGATATGTATAGTATGTGTTTAGTTCTAGTAGGAATAAATACAAAATTTATACACATCTACAAAAATTACAAAAATATATATTAACACTTGGGAAACAAAATTATAAAAATAGAATGTCCATCCTTGGACATAAACAAACAATCGGATAATTCAGACATTTTGGACAATATGGACAATTTTGACAAATTCGGACAAAATAAAATATATGGTACGGACGAAATAAACGACATAAACAAAATGGACGACACGAATAAACCAAATCGACACTCACCTTATTTTTACTAGTATTATAAAAGTAACTTATACAAAATATTTATTAGTTTTAGTGAACAAAAATTGTATTAAGTTATTATTATTTTTACTAGTAAGTATTAAATATGGGCTAATTTATTTTTTAAAACCAAATTGGGCTAAAGCCCACTTTTGTAAGCCCACATGGACAAGCACACTTTGTAAATTAAATTAGGGCTAAGTCCATCTTTCTTAAATAAAATTGGGCTAGGCCCACTTTTACAAAAATATTGGACTAAAACCTACTTTTTAAATAAATTGGGCTAAAGCCCAAATTTTTACAAGTATTTTGGGTTAAGACCACTTTAGTAAAAACTACTTTACACCTTAATTTTAGCTTGACCCATTTTAAATAAATTTACTTGGTCTAGGCCCACACTAATCAAAATCAATTGGGCTAGGCCTATATGTATTAAACACTTGAATTGGGTTTTCATAACTAACTCATGGACTAGGCCCATTCAAACTTAAACAATATATCACATATATATATGAATACACAAACAAAGAAAGCAAATGAATACAAATATGATAACGGATTCAAGATGAGAAACTTGTACGATGAACGACTATAAACCTAAGTGTCTAATAAGGTTAGAAAACTTATAGGTTGAGAAACAAACGAACAATTTGAAATGAAAATGAGATTTTCTTGGAACGCAAATTTGTGAGTACATAGTCCCCTGTTTTATGTTTTTAAATGTTTTGGGGTGATACATATGTGTCTGTTTTTATTTTCATAGTCTATGGTTTATATAATAAACATCACGATTTCGATAATGTGAACGAACTTGTTGGTGCGTTAGTACATAACACGAATGACATTCATTAACTTTGGCCAAGCTGACCAGTAGTATGTTATGGTACCATAGGATCTGACAAATCCCGTTATCGGACTATCACCATGGATATGGGGGTAATGTGGGTAACGACATAAACTGTTATTTTAACAAAACCTTTGGTGGTTTATTAGTCGATATTAAAGAGGTCTTTCAGGGCCTTTTAAAGAGACCCTTTGGTGGTCTAGACGAGTCAAACACAGGTTTGAATGTATTCATTAAAGAACGACCAAATTTTTTTCACAATTAAAACATGGACGATTGACGAATGGTTTGAAACACAGACGATTGACGAATGGTTTATAACACGGACGATTGACAAATGGTTTATAACACGGACGATTGACAAATGATTTATAACACGAACGATTGAACAAAATGGTTTATAAGAATGACAAATGTTTTAGTCAAGATTCATGGCTACAAGATTTTTTTTTATAAACCTTAACCAATATGTTTTAGTTGGTTAATCATATTGCAACAATTCAAACACTTTTGATACATGATTTTCACATATCTACTCTCGTAGATAGTCGAAGTGTTGCAATAGGTATACAAAGCCATGAATTTGATATACTCACAAAACCTATGTACTCGCCGGCTTTTTATGCTGACTTTCTTTTCACATATGTTTCAGGGGCGGTTGTTTGATGGTTTGGTCATGTTTCACGTAGGATTTGGACGCGGGCTTTAGTAACTTAAAATAAGAAGACTATGTTTGAACTTTGTTTCAGTTTAAATTTAAGACAATGTAATATGTTTGATCTTTGAATCAAACTTTTAATATCATGTGTTGTGAAACAAATTAAGTCTGTGACATGAATCCCTGACGTTTTCCGTCACGGTTTGTTGTTCTACGCGGTCGGGGTGTTACAAATGTCGCTCTAAGAAACGAAGTTGAAGAGTTGACAAGTGAAGTTGAAAAGCTGACAGAAAAGATTCTTGATGTTGAAGCTCAATACAAAGCAATTGATGAGTCTAATAGAACAATGTTTGAGATGTATACTGATGTGCAAGTGGCAATGAAAAGTGCGAATGAAATTCTGAAGAAAGATATTGAAGCTTTGAGAGCAGAAAAAGAAGTCAATGATGAACAAGTCAATATGTTGTATTCCGTGATAGAAAACAGACTTGGAATTAATGTTCAAGCATCTTATGACAAAATAGAAATCCAAAGAGCTGAGGCTCGGAGGATGGAAAAAGAGAAAAGGGATGCAGAGGAAGCTGCTGAAGCTCTTAAAGATAAAAGAAAAAGCGTTGTGGTTGATACAGAAGAGATACTTGGATCAACAAGCCAACAAGAACAACCACAATCTGATGCAGAGGTAAACGTTTCTAATGTTGAAGCTAATACTAATAATGTTGAGATGAAAGACGCAGAGATTGAGGTTAATGAGGCAGATATTGAAGTGAATCATGCTATTGTTCCTATTGGTGAGTTGAAGGAAGTGGTTACTGGAGAAGTTAGCTTAAGACGAATTGAAGTTGAACGTCGTCGAATGAATGCTAAGTTGAAAAAATACGAAGTTGTTGATGACGATGAAGAGTTAAAAGAGTTATTCAGAGATGAAGATGAAGATGATGATAATGATGACAAAGATAAAGATAACAAAGATGACAAAGATAAAGGTGATGATGATGATCAAGACGGTGCAAGTGGTTTGTTGATCATAAAACCATCAGGTGCAAGTAACATTGAAGATTTCTATAATGATGAGTTGAATGAGGAAAGTGAAGAAGATCAACGCCAGGGGGAGTCTTCTTCAGGAACTAAACATGCTGATACTCATCAGGTACTCTTTAATCTTCCAAAAGTTATTTACTTGAATCATACTGAGGAAGAGGGGGAGTTAGTAGAGAATTGGACTAGGGAGTCCATGTTAGACAGTTTGGATATGGAAGAAGACAGATTCAAGTTTGCCATTGAAGAGGAAATTCCAACAACTCCTGATCAAGAGTATGTTTTCAAGTTTGTGAATGAGGCTGACAATTTTGATGGTGTGGTTATTGAGGAGGGATCGGATTCTGACCAGGACGTTCCATATCATTATACTGGTCTAGATGATGATTTTCCCACCTTTGATGAATTATTCCGGTCACATAACGAAGATGAAGTAAGAACGAAAGTTTCTGAGAAGATTGCTTCTAATGATGTTCCAAAGACAATTTCGAAAGAAGATCTTCTAGAAGAAAAGAAGAGATGGTTTCGGGCTATGCCTGAGGAGAGGAAGTTCAAAAGACCATTGAAGTTCTTCACACGACACCCAGATAAGTCACTTGGAGATCTTCTATCTTGGGGGGTACTTAGAAGATTTGAAGGTCTATGCGATTAAACGTGAGTTTGGAGTGCAGTACTTTGAATTTCTAAGTGATATAAAGAATCTACCATGGTGGGATGTAGAGGAATTGGTGCAGCCAAAGAACATAAAGCAGTATTACTACGATTCTGAAGTTAAATGTCATGAGCAAAGGTTGTGGAACTACATCAAACAGCAAGCAAAGTTAAATTTTCTTGATTGGAAGCCACACCAACCGAAACAAGTAGTGAAGATTGATCCAAACACTAGAGAGAAAGACATCAATCTACACGTCAGACGACCAAGATGTTTGAAGAACATGCCTCTACGTGAAATGGAACAAGATTTCTACAAAGACTTCAAAGGTTGGATCTTCAATCCGAGTACATGTGAAGTAGTGATTACTTTGTTGGATGCAAAGACATGCGACTAGAGGCACATTCATGTGTTAGATCCAATGTGGCTGGTCAACTGTTCAAAGAAAGACATATAATGCTTAATCTTCAACAAGATCGTTTACAATGAAGTTAACAAGAATCAAGCTCAACAGTACAAGAAGTTGGTGAACGTCTGTTTTGCGAAAGACATTAACTCTGGTCGTTACTGGAAATCGAAGTTTAGAGATCTTGAGCTAGAAGAATTTCTGAAGAAGGAGCATCGTCTTGAAAAGATGGAAAAGATGAGAGCTGACGCTGCTAAACGTGCGAGTTGGAAGTTGAAATGGCCAGAAACTGATCAAACACCAATCGAGTCTCAAGAGAAAAAGATTCCGAGGTGGTCCAAAGCTAAAGATGGTGATCCAGTTTATCGTGAATGGTGGATTAAGGTTGGTAGACCTTTGAGACAGAAAATGTTAGAAGAACGCGGAGAAGAGAGAAGGAGGAAAGCAAAAGATAGAAGACACAATAGGAAGGCATGTTGAAGACTTTACAGGAAGAAAGACTACAACTACATCCAAGGGGGAGTCTGTAGATGCATATGTCTGTAGCTTTCGTTTGTATTAAGTCTATATTTACCTGTTTGTGGTCTATGTATAGTTTTGTATATGTTTTATATCTAATCTGGGATGAAACTCAAAGTTAGGATATTTTGTAAGTCCATCCGGATGGATGGAGTCCATCCAAACGGATGGATACAGTCATCCGGATAACGATCATCCGAACGAATGATCATTCGGACGGTCTGTTGGTTTCTTCCGGATGGGTTCGCCTATAAATAGAGGTCCTGGTTCTCATTTGCACACACTTGTTCTTGACACCTCTGGCGAAGCCCTGTTGAAATTTCTCTGGAACTTTGTACGAATCATCAACTTCAATGAGAATGAATGTGTTTAACGGTGTCTATGTTGTCTATCTCTCTCCTGCTTCACTTACGGATTCCGCACGATCGTATAGCTGCTAATCTGACCTGAGTGTGTTCGAGCTAACCGAACTCCCGGTCCTCACACACTGCCAAGTTACCAAACGAGTTCCCGAAGAACTGGCATCTGGCAGTTGTAGATTTGGGTACCACAAGCCGGTGCTTAGGCTTCCTTTGAGATATCGCAGGATGCGTTTGACGATCATCATGTGGGGCGCTCTCAGACTTGACTGGTAACGTGACGTAAGGTCGGTGGGGTACATAATATCTGGCCTAGATGTTGTGAGGTACATGCGAGACCCAATCATTGACCGGTATGAAGTCTCCTCGACTTTTTCTCTCGTTAGATCTGGACAAATGCCGTGATTGTGCGCTAGTGGGGTAGACATCGGTGTCGTGCCTGACATGCTGAATTTCTCCAACACATCATTCACGTATTTCGTCTGATGGATGAATATTCCATCAGGCAGCTGATCAACTTGAAGCCCCAAGAAGAACTTCATCTCGAACTTGAGTTTCATGACCCATTCAAAGTCTTTACAAAGCGCGTCATTCGTAGAACCGAAAATTATATCATCCACGTAGATTTGTACGATCAACAAGTGCCTATCAACTTCCCGCGTAAAGAGGGTAGCATCAACTTTGCCTCGAGTAAAGTCGTTGTCCAATAGGTGCTGAGAAAGAGTCTCGTACTAGGCTCTCAAGGCCTGGTGCAACCCGTATAAAGCTTTATCTAGCAAGTAGACCTTGTCTTTGTGTATCGGATCTACGAAACCTGGTGGCTGTCTGACATACACCTCCTCTTTGACTTTTCCGTATAGGAAAGCCGATTTGACATCAAGCTGATAAACCTTGAACCCCTTCCAAGAAGTAAAAGCGAGGAAAATTCATATTGCCTCGAGCGTAGCAACAGGGGCATAAACTTCCGTAAAGTCGATACCCTCCTGCTGGCTAAAACCTTGTACTACCAAGCGAGCTTTGTTTCTTACTATAACCCCTCTGTCATCCTTTTTACATTTCAATACCCACTTTGTTTTAATCATTTGAAGACTTTTGGGTACATCAACCAATCTCCAAACTCCAAGCTTCTCGAATTGAGACAGCTCCTCTTGCATAGTGATTCTTCGGTAAGTGCTTCCTTGTACGTCTTTGGCTCAACCTGCGAAATAAAACACTTGATTGAGAAATATGTCTGCAAATGAGCAACTTTCGTATAAAAACAAGACAAGCCCTGATCAATCTGTCTTCGGGTTCGAACGCCAACTTGTATCTCTCCAATAATAAAATCAGCAGGGTGATAAGATAGTGTCTCTGGAATCACTTCGTTATGAACATCTACTTCGTCCTCCAGGTTCATGACATTCTGTTTGATATTTTGATTCGACATTCGATGTTTCACCATTAAGCTGGATTTGATCCCCCTCAGAATCAGATCCTCCTGTGTTGTACATCGGCTCATCATAATTAGAGTCATTGGATTTGTCATACACAGTGGTTGTGACGTTCTCGTCAAGTTCGTTCGCAGGAGCATTTGTTTCTATAGTCTGATCCTCTTGATGCGTATTACTCGGGCCAGCTTCAGCATCATGAGTACCAACTTGTGGTTAAGTAACCAAAATCGGTCTCGGAACTTTCTCTTGAGAAAATAATTGTTGTTTTTGATATAGTATCACAAGTTCTTCTTCATTTGGTTTCGTTGGAAGCTTGAATGAATTCCATAAGCCCTCATAGTCAAATAGCCATGCATCGCCAGGTTTCTGGGTTGGTGTTGTGTACCGCTGGTAGTCGACGTGTTGCGCTTGAATCACTCGGTTAATACTCGGTAAGTATACCCGTTTTCAGTGGACTTGAATATCCGACGAAGAAACCTTCTAATGATTTTGCACCGAATTTACCGTCTGGATCAATAACAGTGCATGGTGAACTGAACGTTTCGACCTATTTCAAGTTAGGCTTCTGCTGATTTAGTAATTCGAAGCACGTCTTCTTATGCTCTTTGATTGTTAGCACACGATTCAGGGTATAACATGCTGAGGCAACCGCTTCACTCCAAACGCTTACTGGAAACTTTGAATCTGCTAGCATTGTTCTCGTTGCCTCGATTAGTGTACGGTTCTTTTGTTCTGCTGTGGTGTGGGATGGAGCACTAAACTTATGTAATATCCCTTTATCATTGCAGAATCTGAGCATCTGACTATTCTTGAACTCCGTACCGTTATCACTTCTAATTTTGCGAATTGGCAAGTGATACAAGTTCTCAATCTTTCAAAACAGGGTCATCAGACTCTCGAATACTTCATCTTTTGATTCCAAAAATATTACCCACGAGAATCTTGAAAGGTCATCGGTAACAACGAGACAATATGAATTGCCAGAAATACTCTTTACATTCACCGACCTGAATAGATCCATATGAAGTCTCTCCAATGGCAACTTTATTGAGTTGAGTAACTTCCTCGGGTGAGACTTTTTGGTTTCCTTTCCCTTTTTGAAACTGATGTAATCATCACCCGGATGAAAGTTTTTCAGGTTAACGCCCTCCACTAGATTGTTATGTACCAGAAATTTTATCTTTCTCAAGTGAATATGAGCCATTATTCTGTGCTAGAGTATAGACTCTTTCTCCGTCGCCTTTGATACGAAACCTTACACTTCTTTTGACGTTGTGGTAGCAAAACTCATGTCTATGACATAGTGGTCATTTTCGAGCGGCGCACGCATAAGAATCCACTCTTTAGGAATTTTAAATCCCGGCTTGAGAATCAAACATTCTTTGTCGTTAAAATGAGTAGTGAACTTTAGATCGCAAATCGGAGAGATACTCAGTAAGTTGTTCTCTAACTTAGCAATGTAATTGACCTTTTCAAAAGACACCATGCCATTAGTCAAAGTTCCTTCCCCGATTATCCAACTGCCTTGATTACCAGCAAACCCTATATAGCCCCCTCTAATAGATTTTACGTTGTGGAGTAGAGCCAGCATCCCTGTCATGTGACGAGAAGCCCCACTGTCCATTATCCATTTCAATAGAAGTGACCTCGGGAGCCCCTACACATGAACAAAATCGATTAATTAAACAGGGATACCCAAGCCTTGCAGTTGAAATAGTTTGCTCTTGGGTAGAGTCACAGGCTTTGGTTCACACGGATTAACATTCTTTGGAACAAACTTTTTGACTTGTGCAGTTGAAATAGTTTGTTTCTTTTTCTTATCATCAGATGATTTTTCTTGTTTAGGAACCCATGTTTGCTTTTGTTGACCATTTTTCTGCACAAAAGTTTTTGAATCCTTTTTAACATCTGTTTTTAAGACTCACCATTTTGTTTTGTTTGAACATATTGTTTAACTGGTTTATCATTTTTTTTAGATTCAGTTGGTCGTTTCAAAATCTCTTTGGGAGCAAACATTGGACCCTTTTGTTTAACATCTGCTGATTTTTGTTTCTTGTCGACATAAACAGGCTTAGGTGTTTGTTTTGGACATTTTCTCCTGGTGTGTCCAACTTCAATACATTTGAAGCATGACCGACTGTCATTGACGACAGTGGTTCCTTCAGCTTGTTTTTGTTTATGTTAGGAATTCCATTGGATTGACCATATATGTTGGATTCTTTATCACTCTCTGAACTTGTGCCACGCACAAAGTTCATCTTTTGAAAATACTTTGGTCTTTCAAACCTCTTTCTCTAGTTGAACTTACCATTAACCGACCCGTACCTCCCATTGTTATGATTTTTCTTTTGAAAATGAGAGTATTTAGGTTTGGTGTAATAAGCGTTATCTTTGGTGAAGTTTAAAACCCGTTCAGTGTTCGACAAATTCTCAATTTCAAACACATCCAGTGAAACTAGCTTAAAAATTCTTTTCAAATTTGTTCAAATTGACATTTTGAATCAGAAAATCTTCATCCAATCCATTCATTTTATACATGACCAAGTTAGGATAATCATTCAAGTTGGTTCCGGATTTCGGAATGTTATTCTTGTGGAAACATTCTTCATCTTCAAAATGATTCTTTGAACTATGGTATTTAGTGGACTCACTATCAGTTTCATTTTCATTTTCAAGAACACTATCACCACATTCTTATCAGATTCACAACCATCACCAGTTTTTTCAGTTTTAGAATATGTTACATCAATGTTCTCAGGTGTCACACCCTCAAAATCCACACGCGGAGTATTACCGCGAGGCGTGTGACGACCAGGATCTTAGCCACTAATTATTTTGAACAAATTAGTTATTGTTATAAACATTAGCATAATTAGTGACCTAATTTAAATTTTTCAAAACATAGTTTAAGTTCACAGCGGAAAGGGGAAGAAAACGCATCGTAATTTAAAACCACAAGTTTGTTATCATGTCACTTACGAACCACGCACTCCATCCGATTGCAACGTCCGTCCAGAGCTGTAACGAGCAACCTGCAAAGCATGCAGTAGATTGTCAACATAACGTTGGCGAGTTCATATGTTTGTAGTTTTCCAGTTTTAGTTCCAAAAACTTGTTTCAACAGTTATATTACTCATTTATACATTCCATGGGGAGCTACCCCGTAAGTAAGCCACTAAACTGTTTTTACAATACCGAATACTAGTCATCCGTACGTTTCCGTAGTGCCCCGTTTTTCAATGTTCTATCATCATTGACGGTTTGCCAGAGTCTATTAGTTCACACCCGATCCCATACGCGGGCACAGTGTGAGGCTGGTGAGACCTAAATAGCGCTATCAACTAATAACCCGTTCGCTAGGCCCCGACGATTAATCGGTATTAAGTAGTGAGGACTTGAGTGATAGAGTTTCGTTTAGTTTTGCTTGTTGCATCCAGTATAAATAGTAATTAACTAAGGGTCCCGCATAAGGGGAGAAAAGTAGGTTTGTATCCCTCGCAGGGGATAGTGTTGTTACCCGTATCCCACACAAGGAGATAGAAATACCGAATCCCGCACAAGGAGATAGTAAGCAATCCCAAACCAGGAAAAGTTGTTTCGTTCCATTTCCCAACCACCGGGAACGCATGCTTTAGGTAAAAAGTAGTGAACTCACCTTTGCTTTGCTCGGTTGACAATTTACTCGTGTTACGTTGGTCAACCATACCCTATTATGGTTATTAAATATTTATTAGGTTCTCATGCAAGCAATGTCACGTATAATCCTACGCGTATCTATCACATAGCATGCATGTTACACTAGCACCCTATACGTTATTGGGCCAGTCCTATCATATGAGCAGTTAAACAGTTAACAGTAACACACAGTCCAAAACATGTCATCACATTGTGCGGCCCAATAACGAATTTAAGTAGTCCAGTCGAAACCAGATAGTCTCGACTCGAGACTATGAGGTCTCTGTAGGATCGTTTTGCGACCCGAACGAGTCGTTCAGAAGAGATTTTATCAGTTTCAGAGGCGGAAACTAAGAAACCGACGTCAAAACAGCTTGAATATCACTTTAATCACTGATTATATTGATATTATATCGATTACAATCAGTCTTCACACCGGCAGCACCTCGGTATGGAATCTCTAAACTGTTACAATGAAATAGACAACATGCCTATTTATACTCTCCTAGTTTCGCTTGAAACTATACATCATCACTTCAAGCGAAACCTACCTAATATATCTTCAAGCGAAACCTTATCTGATTTGTCTTCAAGCGAAAGCCTTCAACAAATGTATACAATCTGTTTTCATGCAAGTCTTGTATTTTAGTGTAGATGATGTCATCTTGATGATGTCATCATGACATCATGCTTGAACAAAACCGCAACGAACCCGAGACTCGACATAAGATGAAGATGACAGATGAATGCACCAACAGACTCCCCCTCAGATGTTGACGAGTCTTAAGTGTCGAGTATTCTCAATCTTCAGTCTTTATCAGTCTTTTTTCTTTCTTTGCATATACCCGGATCTTCTCTTTGGCTCTAACCTCGTCAGACTCCCCCTCTCATCATGATGGGATCGCTGTCTGGAATTAGCTATCACCTAGAGATCAATCCCTGGCTTTATCTCTGTTTAAGCACATCACCTGCACAAATTTTCTTACCACCACATAAGTTTTTACTTAAATCAATAAGAAAAACTTACTAGTAATAGTTACATCAAGTTCAAATTAATGACCTCGATTAACTAATCTCAACTTATTTCTCAAAATAAATTTCCCAATTCAATACACACACTCCTAAACCAGTTCATCATGTTCAGCACTCGGAATTTTGAAAATCAGCTCTCCAACATCAGTTGTCGAAAATCTTTTTGAATTTTTCAAAATTTATGCTAAAACACTCCAAAAATCTTTTTGGATTTTTTAATAGAATGAAATGCAGAAATGAAATATTTACAGACAATGTTTTTGTGAGTTCGTGCAAGAGGATCATATCAGTTTCTAAGACAAATCACCAACACCGTTAAGCTTGATTTCATATTAAGTTCTAAACAATTCACTTAGATTGTCAGTATGTTTGTCCACTTAAATTTTCACACAAAGTTCAACTGTTTCGAGATACGATATTAATGTATTAAGAACTTAAACTCAATCGCGTGTTCCACCTCAGAATATACTCCCGTATCCAAATCCCAATATTCAGTCTTACAGGTGAGTATACTACAATGATATCTGTACATAAATTAGGTAATGCGAGGGCCGAGGGATCTCAGGTCGATACTTCCGTATACGCAGAGAGATAAATGTTTTTGGATTTTCTAAAATCTTACTCCCCCTAAAATGCAAACACATTTTAGGAAATTTGAAAACAAACTGTACAAGAACATGACAACTGATATCGAATTGCCTCAATTCTCCATCCACTTGGCATAAACAATCAGAACTCCCCCTCACAACAAACTATTTTCCCATTGTGATCTCAAACACTTAAGTTTGTTTAATCAAAATGGTTTTTCCGGAAAATACGTTTTGTTGATTGATTTTAACCAATTGTAGATTAGGGGATAAACTCATCATTTTGTTTTTCAACCACTTGTAGGAAATCAGATACAACTTAATGTCCCTGATTTACAACTTGTAAGAACAATCCAATTCAACTTCTGAACCACTTGTAAAAATCACAACCATACAACTTAAACCTGCTTTTCAACCAATTTACCATCTGTTGGTTGAATTCTCAAGGTGCCGATTCCTACTCCTCACTTACCAACCTGGGAGTTCCGGCAAGTCCTGCTTTTCAAAAACACATTATACAAACATGATAAAGAATGATGCCGATTCATGATCCACGATTACCAACTTGGGATCTCCGGCAAGTCAGGTTTTTCATTTAAACAGATTCACCCAAGCCTGACGGTCCTTAGGTGATTTTGAATTCTTGTTCAACAATGGTGAAAATTTTGCATCATCCATTGTTAAACCAGAATTCTCATTTTTTACCTCAACAACTGACTCTTCTGGCTTTACCACACCAGATTCATTGCCTGATCGTGGCTTGTCTGACTTTGATGAGCCAGATTCATCGCCGACATGTGGCTCCTTTGTTTCCGAAGAAACAAATTCATCACCATCAACTTTCTTTTTCTTCTTTTCCTCTTTCGTCCTCAGATTTGTATCTGATGAATGCGTTTTGCTTGATTTGTTGTTCTTTGGTGAACAAGACGATTTATCAGAACTTTTATCTGTTTTACCAGTTGTATCCGAGGACAAAATCTTCTCCAGATACTCTCTGGCCTTCTTCCTCAGTCTGTCTTTCTGCCCCTGAGAAAGTTTCACTTTCGTTTCTTGAACCTTCTGTTCTTTGGGCTTGACATTGACTGATTTCTTTGCCATCTTCTGAGAATTAACCCTCAATCTTTCATTTGATCTCCTTGGGCAATCTCTGGCAATGTGACCTCTGATGTTGCAGTTAAAGCATCTCCTCGTCTCATAACTCCAACCTTGGCAGTTAGCAGCAATGTGTCCTTGATAACCACATCGTTAACACACTCTGTTATCGTACCAATCACCATTTTCAGCCCAAATGCTCAAATCAAAGCACTGTTTGGCATGGTGATATTCCTTTTTCCTTTTGATTGCTAAATTTGACTTTTGAGCACTGTGGTCCAACTTGCACCACTTATTGCCAACAATTTTAGAGTTTTCATTTTTCGATTTTTGTGGTTTTTGATTGCGATTGGATGATCGATCTGATGAGCTGTTATTCTCTTTTTGAACATTTTTCAAATTTTTAATTTTTTGTTTCTGTTCCACTTTCTTCTTCAACGGTTTTTGCTTAGAGCATTTTCCTTTTTCAGTTGATTGTGGAACAGTTTCTTGAAACTTTTCTTTTAATTTCAAAAACAATTTTTGTTTTTCGAATTTTTTATTTTCATCATCAGATTTCTCATCACAATCTTCAACTTTGACTTTGTCAAAGTTTGTGACATCGTCACTTATTGGAACTGAATTTAAAGGTTTTGGGCAAGAAATAGTTGAAGTATTCACAAAAACCTTCAACTTTTCTTCCCATTCCTTGATTTTCCTTTGAGCACACTCTGCTTCCTTTTCAAGTCGAATAATCTTTTCAAGATGGGAATTGATTGCTATTTGTTTTTCAAGATTGTTTTTACCAAACAAATCTCTCTCATCTTCTAAAATTTTTATTTGACTTTGAAAAACTTTTTCAATCTTCGATTTTTCATTTTCAAATTTTTTTTCTTTTTCTTTCAAAATTTTGTTTTCTGATGTCAAACTGTTCAAGTCATTTAACAGTTTAACATTTTCAGCTTTCAGCTTTTCACAATTTCCCTGTAAATCCAGAATCTTTTTTACATCAGTTTGCTTCTCATCTTTCAACTTCTCAACTACCGATTTCAAACTTTCTGCATCCTTCAAGAGTTTGTCATTGTCAGTCTTAAAGTTGTCACATTTGGAGCATACTGAGTCAGAACTTGAGGAATCAATCTCCACAGATTCTTCATTCTTTTGAACTTGCTCTGTCTTCATCTTGTATGTTCCTGCACAAAAGATTTTAACGAAGTCAAGAGGATTCATATTCTCATCAATATAACAACCCCTCTTCATATCGTATTTCATAACATCTTTTGCACTAAGACACACACAGACTCTTTTGTTCAGTTCTACAACCACATCCAAACTTAATTTTTCCAAATTATTTTCTATCCTATTCAACAATTCTTTCTTTTTCTCTTCATTATCATATCTATGTGTTGTAAGTTTACTAATGAATTTACTTAAAGATAATTTTGAAAAACTAGAATTCTTTCTTAGATTTTCCAAAAAATCATCCCATTCAGCTGGTAATCCATTAGCAAACTTTGATACTATTTCAGCTTCTGATATCATTATCTTGTTTTCTTTCAAATGGTCAATCAAACGATCAAATCGCTTCTCCAGATCATCTAATTTTTCATCTTTCTTACACAGAAAACAATCGAATCGGTTAACCCAAACATTCTTGGACAAACCTTGATAATGACTACTGAAATACCCTCGATACCAATCATTTATCCTTACAAGATCATAATTTTCCTTCTCATCAAAGACCATTGCCATCTTTCAAACACAATCTGATTGGGCTTTCACTGATTGGGTCAATGATAATGAAACTTGGGCCTTTGATCAATGAATATAACAAGCCGACAACAACTATAGAATATGATACGTGATTGGGCCGCAGATTTATGTCACATGTACCGGATAATTCAACACAAACAGATTGGGTTTCAAGTACTTGCCGACAACTTTTACAAACCTCCCACTAACCTTTTTTTTTAAAAAAAACTTTAAATTGTATTGGAATTCAAAGACTTTATCACATGAAAACCGAATCTTTATATCTCGATAAAAGTATTACATATGGCCGACACCCTCGATAAAAGTATTGCACAACACGATGTTCTTTTCACATTATCGATAAAAATCACATTAAATTGTCACAAATTGATTTGACCAAACAAACTCTTTTCTTATTTGTTATAATTACCGAAACACAATCACATGCAAAGGCTGACACCTTTATCTTTTCATGTTAACAGATATATCACATGCAGTTCTTGAACTAATCTAACTGACACACTTTAATATCTTTCACATGCAAACCTTAATTGAGATCACATGCAACCGACACACTTTAACTTTCAACACATGGTTCGATTAACTGGACAGATATGCGGTTTACTTTGATTGGGCCGCTTGGTCTTGAACTTATCCAACTAATTCAAAACTTGATTTTATTGAACCGATGACTAAAACAAATCGACAAAACGTGAATGCTTTAATGCAAACTGGCACAAACACATGATTTCATTTCCCAACTAGCTGTGACCTGACAACCTTAAGAAGACTGTTTCACACACTCGATGTACATACTCAAACAGTCTATCTTCACGTAACATGAAGTCCCGAGACAATTAATGAAGCAGATTACAGTTGACAGACACTTTCAAGCGTTTTTCAAGCGAAAGGTAACTCAAGTGAAACAGGCCAATTTCAAGCGAAAGCCGGTGTTTCGCTTCAAACACCACCAAAATTTTCAAGCGAAAGGGCGTTTCAAGTGTAAACTCAAGCGAAAGCCCAGATGATGTTAGCAAATGCGAACCAATTTCAAGCGAGCAGATGATTTTAACCTGTTTTTAAGTTGATTTTAGTGCTGAAACTTTCCAGGATTCATTAATACATGATTACGCACAAGATATGTGAATTTGAGCCATTTTTAACCGTAAAAATTTTAATTTGTAAAAGAATGGTGTAGAAATCAGAAAAAGTGACGAAAACGAGCTGTTTTTACGAGATCTCTTCCTCCTGAGCTCTGATACCACTTGTAGGATCGTTTTGCGACCCGAACGAGTCGTTCAGAAGAGATTTTATCAGTTTCAGAGGCAGAAACTAAGAAACCGACGTCGAAACAGCTTGAATATCACTTTAATCACTGATTATATTGATATTATATCGATTACAATCAGTCTTCACACCGGCAGCACCTCGGTATGGAATCTCTAAACTGTTACAATGAAATAGACAACATGCCTATTTATACTCTCCTAGTTTCGCTTGAAACTATACATCATCACTTCAAGCGAAACCTACCTAATATATCTTCAAGCGAAACCTTATCTGATTTGTCTTCAATCGAAAGCCTTCAACAAATGTATACAATCTGTTTTCATGCAAGACTTGTATTTTAGTGTAGATGATGTCATTGATGATGTCATTGATGATGTCATCTTGATGATGTCATCATAACATCATGCTTGAACAAAACCGCAACGAACCCGAGACTCGATATAAGATGAAGACGACAGATGAATGCACCAACAGTCTCGAGTCGCAACCTCTGGATTCTAAGTCGCAACAACTCGTCTAGAGTTGTGAACATTTGAGTCGCAACCGTAGAGGTCTCGAGTCGAGATCATGAGATCTCGAGTCGCAATCGTGCTGGTCTCGACTCCTAGAGTGCCTTGTCTGGTTTCGAGCTGTCCTTCAATGGTCTCGAGTCGCAACCGTAAGGTGTCGACTCATAGACTATGCAGATGCTTCTAGAATTTCCATATCAGTACTACCCAATCAGATTTCATGAGTATGTACTATCCAATCAAAATTCACTAACATGTTTTCAACATTCTATCAATTCAAATCAGATCAATCAACATATTTTTCAAATATTCATCACATATTCAAACTGTTCATCACGTTCATATTTCTAAGCGGATTCTAATCAACCATTATCTAATACTGATTTATCACTATATTCCACCCGAAACATATGCAACCATTTTATCACAAAAATCACTCTATCATGCACCCTAAACATCATCAAACACCTTTATATCATATAACACTCTTACGAGAAAAATCATATCATCATTATTAATCATCAGGTAACAATAATCACTCCTTAAAATTGATTCGAAACAAACATGTAATTAACAATGAACAAGCAGTGGATTATAATCAACTTCATTCCACTAGCTACATCACTAGTCATTCAAATACCCATATATCATGATCCATTCTTAACACTACACTATTAGAACCTCGTCAGGTTATGATAAATAAGGAAAAGACACAATTCTAATCTTAATTTAATATGAACAGTATCCAAATTTCACATAACAGTTACTATTATACATCCAAGGCTCTTTATATCTATCATCTACATCATAGAAACAACCCACTAGTATCAAATCAGTTTGTCATGTAATTCCTAAATCACACTCTAATCATATGTATACCACAACAGTTATCAACCGCAAATTACTCAACCAAATCTGTAATATAATCACAACAGTTTCAAGTATTTTAGGACCCTTTTGTATTCATAACACAAACTAGCAGCCAACCATTGACAAGATCAAAACATAAAACATAAGTAAACTGACCGGAGGGTTGTGAGTGTGACCCGAGACTGAACTTGACGAGACTCGAAGCTTCAAACCCGCGGCTGACCCGAACAAACAAAGCCAAATCTGACCCGGTCGGACTACCACGAGACCTGAACTGGTTGGGTGAGAACCGAGAATCCGAACTTGCACCAAACTCCACCATTACCTCTTCTGTTGCAACCAGAGCCACTACAGTCTCTAGCCGAAGCCACCATCATTAACACTACTGTCGCCGTCGTAGTTCGCCAAAAACACGGAGGTCACCGGAGAAGGCTGACCCATCATCTCTGTCGTCTATTCCTCTCACTTGTTGTTGCCGCTGGAGTAGTGGTGGCCGGTTGTCAGTTTCGGAAGAGAAGGTGGCGCTGTGAGGTGAGGACGAGGAATTGTAAGGAGGAGGAGGATGGAGGGTGCGTGTGTGGATGTGTGGATGTTCTCGTCGAAGGAGTTGTCACCGGAGATGGCTGGAATAACTCCGGTCATCAGAGTTGCAGGGGAGAAGGGGCAGAGATTAGGGGGGAGGTGTCGGCTGGGTTAGTTGAGGGTGTAGGGTTTTTTTTTAGAATATTAGGGGTATGTGGTGTTTTATAGGCAAGGGATTTTAGGTGAAAGGGTAGTGGGATTGGGCTTGGCCCGGGTATGAACCCGTGTAAACAACTACGCGTCTCACTCCAACCGATTGGCCCGGTTGTATTAATTCATACGTAAATTATTGAAACTCTATTCGCGGATTATTATTTCGCAGACAACAATGACAATAATAATAATAAACGCACGTTTTACTAAAATACCCTCCTCTCGACAACGAGAGTATGGGTTGTCACATTCTCCCCATGTTACTGGAATTTCGTCCTCGAAATTTAAGCAAAAGTCATGCGATTCACTCTATATGTATACTTAGACTTCATTACCATACGTAGATACAAGCAGTTTCACGGAAGTCCACAAAATGAACAAGTAAGCCACATAGCACATAAAATCACATAGCACGAAAAAAAAAATCACGTAGCACAAGATCCACAGAGTTTGTACGTATTTCACATAGTATAGAATTTCACAAATTAATTGTAACATCTAAGTTACGTACAGGAAGACCCGAAGTGTCACATTATCCCCAAGTTCAAGAAATTTCGTCCCGAAATTTAGCGCGCAGCCACTGACAAGCTAGTGTGATTTAACGTTTTCGTGGGGTGTAGCTTCAGTGCTGGAAGTAATGTTTGTAAACAACTGGGGATACATGTGCATCAGTTGGTTTTCCCGTTCCCAGGTAAACTCTAGGCCACAGCGCGAGACCCAACGTACTCGGTCTGTTGGCATATCATACCACGCTTGAGGGTTTTGAATTCTTGATCCCTGATCTCAACCGGTTCCTCAACGAAGTATAGTTGGTTGTTGATCATGAGTTCCTAAGAGAACGACGAATGTTTCATCTGACAGACACTTCTTCAGATTAGGTACGTGAAAGACGTTGTGTACTGCATTAAGCTCTTCAGGCAGGTTTAGTCAGTATGCTACCTTACCGATCCTTTCGGTAACTTCGAATGGTCCAACGTATCGCAGATTAAGCTTGCCATGTGTGCCAAAACGTACCACACCCTTCCAAGGTGAAACTTTAAGTAGAACCCAGTCTCCGACTAGGAATTCTAGAGGTTTACTACGCTTATCCGCGTAGCCTTTCTGATGGTCTAGAGCTACCGCCATGCATTGTCTGTTCTGGGCAATCCTACCTGTTGTGTCAAGTGCAAGTTCTCGACCGGTAATTTGGCTTCCGCCCAACACAAAGGTGACCGGCATTTGCATCCGTGCAATGCCTCGAATGGTGCTGCCTTTCAAGTGATCGCTCATGATTTCCCCGAAACATTTTAAGTACTCGTTTCATTCTAGGAGACGAAGTACAAGAAATGAAGTGACATTATGAGTAATCGTGCTTTTGCACATCTGTACCTTTAAATCCTTGGTTAGAAAACTAAGGTATTTTTCAATCTCATACCCATTTACGTTTTGATTTCTTTCAACATGCATAGCATAAGTTTTCAAAAACAACCTCCATGATTTCAAATGCATTATCTATGTTATAAAAAACAACCCCCATGATTTCAAAAACATTGCCTATGTTTTCAAAAAAAAAAAAAAAAAAAAAACAACCTCCATGATTTCAAAAGCATTTTCTAAGTTTTCAAAACAACCTGCATGATTTCAAAAACATTGTCTATGTTTTCAAAAACAACCTTCATGATTTCAAAATGTTATTAATACAGTATAATTACTTATATCAAGTGCATGATTTCAAAAGCATCATTCATGTTTTCAAAAACCTTATACATAATTTCAAAATTCGTCTCGCATGATTTTAAAACATTTTTTTATGCCTACCTAATACACATACTTTATGATTTCAAAAGTATTATATATAAGGTTTCAAAAACATTGAACACATTTTTTTTAGAACCCCATGCATAGTTTTCAAAAATATTTTCTTCATACATTGACTTAACCTTCAAATTCCGCTTCATATGTCGCCTTGGCATATCTAGCACCTCAACTTCATAAGCATTTTACCTCATGTTTTGACTTAAGCACGTCTAGTGCAAGGTTTTGAAACGCCTCCCGCTTTTCAATTCCCAAAATCCATATGGGATCTTTTTATCTTCAAAATTAGACCCTTCTGGATGATTATCATTCAAATCAGAGTCCTTAATTGGATTCCTTGTGTACCTTAATTCGAACATTTCGATTCCTTATAATCGAGATCGAATTTTCTCTTTAAAAGAACCTTTCTATCTTCATAGTTAGATTCTTGCTAATGTTTAAGTACCAAATGAAATCCACGGAATGGATTCCTAGTGTGCTTAAAATGCACGTACGCAATTAACAAAACAAATTAATTAAAGGTCTAGATAAACAATTTTGTGGTTATGTGATTATGTGCTTATACATTTTGTGTTTTCATTTATGCATTTTTGTGTTTTTGTAAACTCTGGATATTCGTTATCCAAAATCCTCGTAAAATCTTTCATATCTTCATATGAGGGATTCGTAGAAGGATATTCAAAAGGTACTACCTTAAAATCCTTATTGGGCTTCTACGTGATAGTCAAGACCCTTGGATTATATAGTACCACTCCTTGATTCATAAGAGACCATTTTAGCGGTCTAGTAAAAAAGATTGATTCAGAATCTGGTTAAAAATGACATGTGGTGATATAGCTGAACAGACTCCTTGGAGGTCTATTTAAATCATTTATTGATTTAATTAAAAGGACCCTATGGTGGTCTAGTCACAATCATCACAAGCTCGTTCATTGCTTTCTTCCCCTACACATTATAAGATGCACTACGTGACTATGCAAGGAATTACGTAATTATGGATGCATACATAATTACGAAGTTCAGTGCACGGAAACCTCGGTAAGACTTATTATGTGTAAGAACCGATAGTGACAACCATAACGAAATGTGAACAATGTAATAGAGGTACGGTGGACGCACCAATAACACTTTATATATACTTGTATATAAGTGTCTCTCTCACATTGCAAGCATGATGTTATTTAAAGTTACTAGAAGTTCAGGACTCTAACCAGTACTGTTTGATATTTTCAACTTCATGTTTCAAGCTCTCACAAGTTTCCTCTAAAATAAATTTCGGGACGAAATTTCCTGAAGTAGGGGAGACTGTGACACCTGTGTCACTTCAATCATCAAACAAATACCAAACCAATGAAATATTGTATTTCATACTTGGGATTTGTATAAATATGTGTATCATTTGCACAAATCAATTCTTGTTCGATTTCGGGCTTTAAATCGCTTTCTGGAAGGTTATACGTGCACTGATGCGTAAACATAGCCAGTTTAATGCAACAAACACTACGGAATAGTGACATAGGCTTAACATACCTTAAATAACCTATAAATAACTTAGAAATAAGCTTTGGAAGGTTTGGTGTGCCGAAATCAAGTTTATTCGCTTACAGGGACTAAATTCGACAAACTGCGAAAGTATGTCAATTCGTACTGTAACGGACATTCCGGAACATGGCCATAAGTTAAACACACCCTAAATATCCTTTACATAGCTTAGAAATAGGCTTTGAGGGGTTCGGTGTGCTAAAATAAACTTTATGCTCAATCAGGGACTAAAAGCGTCAAAAAGTGCACAAGTTTGCATTTTCGCGCATAACTTACGTTCTGAATACATCCGGACATCCAAAAATTTATGTAATCATTAAAATATTTTATTTTAGTGATTGGCATGATAAAAAATCCATTCGTCGCTTAATTTGGATCGTTTTTGCGTTCGTTACGACTTCCGTCGTAATTGACCGAACAACGCAACCGTACGACCAAACGAGCCGACATCCGAGATATTTTTTTAGCACATTTTAAGTTCCCTATACTTTAACTTCATTTTAGAGCTTTGAAATGGGGTTAACGGGCCTTAAACGTGTCAGAAATGACTTAAATGCATGACAGGGACTAAAATTATAATTCTGCCAAAGTTGTTACCTTGCGCACCTCAACACTCTGAGTGTTACGGTGCGCAAGCAGTCCCCAGAACAGCATAATGTTGCAAACAGCCTGTTTTCAGCTGTCATACACTCCTTTCTCACTTGCAACTGGTTTCTAGCAATCCTATGGGCTCCCATGGGTTTTTAAATCAGTGGGTATGTGTTGTACGGCTGAGATTTAACGCTTGGGAAACAAGATACGATCTTAACGGCTCTACATTTCCTATAAATACCCCCCATGTCTTGCTCATTTCCCTCACATTTGAATCTGATTCAAAACTCTCTAAGTGGAAGTTTATATGCTTCCTACCTGAGAGTGAATCGGGTCAAATACTTGCGGGGACCTTCTGTAAGTACCCTTTCGCGTTTATCGTTCGTTTTAGCGTTAAAGTCAAATTGTGTTTGACTTTCTGCATTGACCAGTTTATGGTCAACGCGAAGTTCGTTTGAACTTCATAACGTGAGCGTAATCACGATGGTTATAGTCCCTAGTGACTATACCTACTGATTACCACGTTATCTAGGCTCAGTGACGAGTCGTAGTTTCGGGCAAAATGCGTGTTCTCACGTATTTTGTAACCAAACTACTTGTGGGTATCAAAACCGTTTGTTTTGATACCAAATCTGTTTTTAAACCTTGTTAAACATGTTCTAACATGTTTAGCTCATCACTTTTAGATTTGTGCTTGTCTAGGGTCGTAAAGGTAAGCGATCTAATCAATCGCTTATACTTTCGAACCCGACCCGTTTGGTCGATCATTAGGATCCGACCAAACATATTAGGTGACCATAGTTATATAGGGAATAACCTTCCGAGGTTATACCTTATGGTCACGACGTTTAGTTAGTTGTATGATAGGTAATTTATATGCCTTAGGAAAATGACCAAAATGCCCTTTTTACGCATAAATTCATTTTAAGCCTATGTAACGTAACTTTTTACATCTAAACTGATTTAGTAACAATACTAAACATGTTAAGGCATATCTTACTTGTCATAGGGCTAGTTAGGCGTTCCAAACGCGTTTTACGCGGACGACGCGTTAAAGTAGCATAAGCTACCTAGACGGGTCATAATGGGTCAAAAGCACTTAGGCTAGGTTTCATTTTAGTATGTAGGATTTGTTAAATCATATCATATGAGTTCAAATACTCATTTGGTTTACGAAACCTCATACTATCCAACCTCCTGATTTAGGTCCGATTATTTATGTAGTTATTTATATAGGGTGCCGTTTGATTCCGTGATCCCTCTAGCTTTGCTTGGTTGTTGTTCAAGACTTCTAAGCACCCTCAAGTGAGTACATAGACCCCCCTTTTACTGTTTTCCAAACATTTTGGGGTGAAACACATGTGCCTACTTGTTACTTTCGTGCTTTTCATGTTTTCTCATCATATACATGCAATGTTCATTAGTACATTATTAGTACATGATTTCATTGTTTTTTTGCTATGTATGTCCTTTGTAGCATACTTAGTACATCGTTTTACATGACATTTTATGCTATGTATGTTCATTTAGTGCATACTTAGTACATTGTTTTACCTTTTCATGCTATGTATGTTCATCATACTTAGTACATTTGTTTTACATTGCATCTCTGTTGCATATGTTCTCGTAACATATGGACACATTGTTTTACATCTCTACCTTGTATGTTTACTTAGCATACTAGGTACATTATTTTCATCACATGCTTACATTTTGATATGACATTTGGTTTGTTTAAATGGGACCATATACATTCATTAACATTAGCTACGCCGCTCGTTAGTAGGTAATGGTACCATAGGAATTGACAACTCCCGTTCCTGACATCCTAGGTATGTTTGGATGGAAGGAATGACCGAATTCGATTAAGACATAAGACAGATAGTCCTTTCATTTGTTTAAGGGTTTATCACCACAGTCACAAGGCTTGAATGTATGCATTTTCACAACACCGCATAAATGTTTATATTCAGTATAGCATGTATTTCCACAAAACATAACGTTGATTTAAACCTCGTTTTACTTCAATACATTGTTTTGTGCATTTTACCTATGGCTCAGTGGATATATATATATATATATATATATATATATATATATTTCACTTGCCATACATGACATTTTGTTTATACATTACATAATTGACATTTGACATAGACATTTTGACATTGATATACATATTTCATAGACTGTATTTTGACATAAACATTTTAACATGGTTTACACAAAGACATTCGACATAGACATTTTGACATTGATATACATATTTCATAGACTGTATTTTGACATAAACATTTTAACATGGTTTACACAAAGACATTTGACATAGACATTTTGATATTGATATACACATTTCATGGACTATATTTGACATAAACATTTTGACATGGTTTACACAAAGACATTTGACAAATGGTTTAGACATGGGCAATTTACATCGGTGGTTTGTTGGGTAAGTGGTTTGAGTAACGAGGCGTGTGTAATATGATACAAGCATGGTGGATACGCCGCTGATACTTCCTATATATAAGTGCTTGTATGGTATTACATATCGTAGCGTTATTTGAATCATTTCAGTTTAGACATATAACATTTTTATACAAATAACATATTTTTTCACAAGACATTGTTTTACAAACAACTTATCTTATACAAACTCATTTTACTTGGTTATTCATTGAATCTTACATTATTCTTTTACATATCATCTACTTTATCATCGTTTTTCAAATGATTTATAAAACAAAACATTTTACAAGGATCATGACTGACTTTTGTTAAACAACCTTTTTCCAAACTTATAAGTCATGAATCCTATTGTCACAAAACCTATGTACTCGCCGACATTTTTATGCTGACGTACCTATTTTCACATGTGTTTCAGGAAATGATGCATAGGATTGATCAAGATACACTTAGGCGGACTTGGGCCTTAGTGACAATAAAAGATGGAAGACTAGTTAAATTTTGTTATACTTCATTGTTTGTTAAGACATTGTAACTCTTTTAATCAATAAAACAATATTTCAATTTTCCATGTGTTATGAAACAATGATTCTGTTACAACACTCCCCGACGATTCCGCCACGTTTTGTTGCTTTACCTGGTCGGGGTGTGACATTATCGTGCATCCCCCTAATGTCAGGTGATCCTCTTTCGAGTCTAAATCGTGAGGGGTTGTGTATGCGATCGAGAAAAGCAGGCCTTGCGACGTTAAAAGTCGTGCGTTGAAAACTTAATGCAGGCAGTTTGAGTCATAGAGGTACGAGGGTAAAGCGGAAGAGTCGTTCGGACTACCTCGGGTTTTCAGAGTAGGATCAGATGTCGTCGAAAGAAGCAAGCGTTGAACTTTGACGGGATGGAACAATTTCGAGTATCGTAACTAGGTGTCAATCATATCGAGTTCGAAGAACGGTGCTTGCGATACCTTTACCTCCGGGGTATCCTTGGCTCGTTGCAGCAACGAGTAACATTCGCAAAAAGTAATTCTTCCAAACGGAGATTTGTGCAGAGTAGAGTAGGATGAGTATCAGGGAATTCCTAACACGAATAGCGAGATTATGCAAGAAGGGCAGTCAAAATTGGTGCGTTCAACTTGAGACAAAACACAAAAGGCTTTAAGGTCAGCAATAAGGATTTATCTGGCGTCGATGAGGTAGCTGGGCGTACACAAGCCGTGGGTGGTTAGGATAAAGAACGTCGCTGGCCGATAGGGGATGTTACGTCGATGGGGTCAGCACAAAAAGTAGTTAGAGAGGGATGGTCGTCGTGCGGGTCTGTAGATTTTAAGGTGTACTGAGACGTCTGGTAGGATGTGATTTCTCAAATTGGTAGGAAATCAAGTTCGAGTGGATTAGTCTGAGTCGTGCGAATGAGTTTGAAGTAGCGCTTGCGTCGTCCGGGGGGGATGTGAAAATGCGAAAACAGGTTCTCGAAAAAGCAGGATTGAAGTAACACACTGCCACATTACAGGGGTCTATGAAGTTTGTTGGTTAAAGGTCGAGTCGACTAAATTCTATGAACTGGAGAGAAAGTTGGTCAAGGTCTCTATACGAAGAGACGTGGGCGTCGTGATGAAGAAACGATAGAAGAGAGGATTACCACCTTAAGCAGTGAATGATGATTCGTACTAAAGCTAGCGAAAGGGTTCACAAAATCAGAATAGTCGTCAAAGGATATCGGCTCTGGCAATGAAGGGTAAGGCATGCATCTAGGTCACCGTACTCGTCGGTGGGTTGACTGGCTTGTGTCTTCGTCTTCCCACGCCTTCAAATACGCCGGTTTGTAAGAAATATATCAATTTGCTGGGTTTTGGGGCGTATTAAGATATAAAGTTCAACTTGAATAAGGATTAACCATGTAACGGGGAATTAGGGAAAAAATAACTTCGCGGTCGATGGAAAGGTAATACAATTGCTGGCACTAAAATGAGAAGCATACACCACGCGTGCTTTTCATGTTCGAGACGTGCAAACAGGAACCTGAAAAGTGTAGACTTAACAGAATGCTTCAAGAATCCAGGTGATCAGTCGTGTGAGGGAACAAGTCTCACTACCTAAGTCGGGAAAAGAAATACGCAAGTAAAAAGGATGCGAATGACGTCGTCATTCCTTCTAATATCCCATGATATAGGAGTGCCTCCCCTTCGTCGATTCGTTCTCGTAACTTCCCTATGTGGTTCGTAGCAGGCCTTTCCTGAGCATGTCTATCGAGTAAACCTCCTTCGTGTCGATTCGCAGTCTAGGGATGATATCAGGAAATACGTGGACGAGGGCTCAGAATAATTGGTTTCTTTCCCTTAGTGTATCGTGGTTTCGAACCAGGTTTAGGAGGACTCACTCATGTTTAACACGTAACACTAGCTCTAGCCTTCGTATGATCCACTGTGTTAAATACTAAATCTACGCATACCTACTAACACATATATGCTAATTATATACATACACACATGCGTATTCACACACATAAGTTATGCACAAGTAAATGCCGTTAGTCTACCATTACCAGGTGAGCATCTGAGGTTGACGAACCTTGCAATTCGGAGTGTGGTGTCGTTGTGGTTTCCACTAAAGAACGGTTATAGTCTGGTTTTCATATAAAAATATTTTATTTCCCAACCCGAAAATATTTTATATTTAAAACCTAGTTCGCTATAACCAATGGCTCTGATACCAATCTGTCACACCCTCAAAATCCACACGTGGAGTATTACCGCGAGGCGTGTGACGACCAGGATCTTAGCCACTAATTATTTTGAACAAATTAGTTATTGTTATAAACATTAGCATAATTAGTGACCTAATTTAAATTTTTCAAAACATAGTTTAAGTTCACAGCGGAAAGGGGAAGAAAACGCATCGTAATTTAAAACCACAAGTTTGTTATCATGTCACTTACGAACCACGCACTCCATCCGATTGCAACGTCCGTCCAGAGCTGTAACGAGCAACCTGCAAAGCATGCAGTAGATTGTCAACATAACGTTGGCGAGTTCATATGTTTGTAGTTTTCCAGTATAAATAGTAATTAACTAAGGGTCCCGCATAAGGGGAGAAAAGTAGGTTTGTATCCCTCACAGGGGATAGTGTTGTTACCCGTATCCCACACAAGGAGATAGAAATACCGTATCCCGCACAAGGAGATAGTAAGCAATCCCAAACCAGGAAAAGTTGTTTCGTTCCGTTTCCCAACCACCGGGAACGCATGCTTTAAGTAAAAAGTAGTGAACTCACCTTTGCTTTGCTCGGTTGACAATTTACTCGTGTTACGTTGGTCAACCATACCCTATTATGGTTATTAAATATTTATTAGGTTCTCATGCAAGCAATGTCACGTATAATCCTACGCGTATCTATCACATAGCATGCATGTTACACTAGCACCCTATACGTTATTGGGCCAGTCCTATCATATGAGCAGTTAAACAGTTAACAGTAACACACAGTCCAAAACATGTCATCACATTGTGCGGCCCAATAACGAATTTAAGTAGTCCATTCGAAACCAGATAGTCTTGACTCGAGACTATGAGGTCTCGAGTCGCAACCTCTGGATTCTAAGTCGCAACAACTCGTCTAGAGTTGTGAACATTTGAGTCGCAACCGTAGAGGTCTCGAGTCGAGATCATGAGATCTCGAGTCGCAATCGTGCTGGTCTCGACTCCTGGAGTGCCTTGTTTGGTTTCGAGTTGTCCTTCAATGGTCTCGAGTCGCAACCGTAAGGTCTCAACTTGTAGACTATGCAGATGCTTCTAGAATTTCCATATCAGTACTACCCAATCAGATTTCATAAGCAGGTACTATCCAATCAAATTTCATGAGTATGTACTGTCCAATCAAAATTCACTAACATGTTTTCAACATTCTACCAATTCAAATCAGATCAATCAACATATTTTTCAAATATTCATCACATATTCAAACTGTTCATCACGTTCATATTTCTAAGCGGATTCTAATCAACCATTATCTAATACTGATTTATCACTATATTCCACCCGAAACATATGCAGCCATTTTATCACAAAAATCACTCTATCATGCACCCTAAACATCATCAAACACCTTTATATCATATAACAGTCTTACGAAAAAAATCATATCATCATTATTAATCATCAGGTAACAATAGTCACTCCTTAAAATTGATTCGAAACAAACAGGTAATTAACAATGAACAAGCAGTGGATTATAATCAACTTCATTCCACTAGCTACATCACTAGTCATTCAAATACCCATATATCATGATCCATTCTTAACACTACACTATTAGAACCTCATCAGGTTATGATAAATAAGGAAAACACACAATTCTAATCTTAATTTAATATGAACAGTATCCAAATTTCACATAACAGTTACTATTATACATCCAAGGCTCTTTATATCTATCATCTACATCATACAAACAACCCACTAGTATCAAATCAGTTTGTCATGTAATTCCTAAATCACACTCTAATCATATGTATACCACAACAGTTATCAACCGCAAATTACTCAGCGAAATCTGTAATATAATCACAATAGTTTCAAGTATTTTAGGACCCTTTTGTATTCATAACACAAACTAGCAGCCAACCATTGACAAGATCAAAACATAAAACATAAGTAAACTGACCGGAGGGTTGTGAGTGTGACCCAAGACTGAACTTGACGAGACTCGAAGCTTCAAACCCGCGGCTGACCCGAACAAACAAAGCCAAATCTGACCCGGTCGGACTACCACGAGACCTGAACTGGTTGGGTGAGAACCGAGAATCCGAACTTACACCAAACTCCACCATTACCTCTTCTGTTGCAACCAGAGCCACTACAGTCGCTAGCCGGAGCCACCATCATTAACACTACTGTCGCCGTCGTAGTTCGCCAAAAACACGGAGGTCACCGGAGAAGGCCGACCCATCATCTCTGTCGTCTATTCCTCTCACTTGTTGTCGCCGCTGGAGTAGTGGTGGCCAGCTGTCAGTTTCGGAAGAGAAGGTGGCGCTGTGAGGTGAGGACGAGGAATTGTAAGGAGGAGGAGGATGGAGGGTGCGTGTGTGGATGTGTGGATGTTCTCGTCGAAGGAGTTGTCACCGGAGACGGCCGGAATAACTCCGGTCATCGGAGTTGCAGGGGAGAAGGGGCGGAGATTAGGGGGGGAGGTGTCGGCTGGGTTAGTTGAGGGTGTAGGGTTTTTTTTTTTTTTTGTTTTTTAGAATATTAGGGGTATGTGGTGTTTTATAGGCAAGGGCTTTTAGGTGAAAGGGTAGTGGGATTGGGCTTGGCCCGGGTATGAACCCGTGTAAACAACTATGCGTCTCGCTCCAACCGATTGGCCCGGTTGTATTAATTCATACGTAAATTATTGAAACTCTATTCGCGGATTATTATTTCGTAGACAACAATGACAATAATAATAATAATGATAGTAATAATAATAATACTGATAATAATAATAATAATAATAATAAACACACGTTTTACTAAAATACCCTCCTCTCGACAACGAGAGTACGGGTTGTCACATCAGGCAACTGATTAGTTTCATTTGTTTTAACAGATTTTAACTTAATATTCAACCCCTGTTCCACCCCCAATGGCTTCTTCCTACAATAGCCGTCACGTAGAGGATGTGGAACCCGCTGCTAACCGACACCACTGTTTTCCCCTTAACAATACACATCCTCCCCATTTTCATCTTTCTCGGTTGGTTTCGGGAGGATATGATCGAAGACGTATGAAGCAGTAGAATAACTAATCAGTTTCTTGTCTACTCTTTCGGTCTCAATTCGCGCTTTTTCAAGTTCTTATTTAAGCTCTGCTATTTTGTCTATGTGGTTATTAATCGTAGTTTGTTTATCCAAAAAAGTAGCTTTTAACAACATAATAGTAGCATCATTTTCTCGACTGAGATCAATAAACTAATTAATTTTCTTGCTCATTTTGTCGTAGGCTTCTTTCATCTATTTGAAATCGTAAGCCAAAAGATCATTGTGGTTTTTTAATTCTTGAATTTCTTTTCCTTTTTGAAAACATTTGACATCTTTTTCAAAATATTCAGCATAAGCGTTATTTTGTTTTAAAGCATCTTCCTTTACAACAAGCTCAGCGCATTTTTGTTTTAAAATATCATCTTTTGCAGCTAGTTCTGCACATGTTTGTTTTAAAATCTCGTCCTTTTCAGCAAGCTCAGCAACTTTCAGTTTTAAAAACTCTTCTTTATCAGTACAAGCCTTGCATGTTTCCATGCATTTCTTGCACTGAGTTTCAGTTTTAATCCCAGTTATCTTAGTTTTTATCTCAACTTTTTCCTTTCTTTCACTATCTACTCTCACACTATCTGACTCAACCTTTGTCTCGGACTCAACTTTGTTGACTACCTCTTTCAAATCTTCCATCATTGTTATATCTGCTATCTCAGCAAGATATTCGGCAGTCATTTCTTTGTTGACGTCTATTATTTCTTCAACTTGTTCCTTCTTCGGTTCTTCTTCCTCCATTCTGCAGTATCTGGCTTAAGTTTCAAATAAACCTGCAAAATAACTCATCATGTAAGGAGGAATAAAACCAATAGATTTAAGAAATAAACTTTCGTTGTCCTCAGGCTGTTCATCATAGGAAACATCAAAATGAATATCTCCCTGTTCTTTAACCAATTCCTCAACCACCGATTCTGGTTCTTTGATTATTTCAGCCAACATCACCACACCATCACTCTTTGGGATGCACTTATCCCAGTTAAAGCCCTCGTCTTCTTGAGTGACCACCAACGCTCGATTCTTCTCCTTTGCAGACCCATCTTCAATCTGGGGCCTGTTTAGGTTTGGCGGCTGTGGCTTATTCTTGTGATAAATGGCTTTTCGGTAATAATCATCATGGAACGGATTAACATTTTTGTTAACCTCATGGTTAAGACATTCACCTTTGAAATGTCCCTTCTCTTTGCATTTAAAGCAGGTGACCTTAGATTTGTCAAAGGCGAGTTTCGTGTCAGGACCTGCTAAGCTGTGACGACCCGTGATTTCCATGAACCTCTGAGCTCTACGAATAATACTCACCATGCACCATTTTATGTCTATTAATTCCAACTCCTCAGGGTCTACCTGGTTGTAGTCCTCTTTTGTCATGTTTGGGTTCCTGATCTTACCCGCAACAAGACTTTCATATGACTCTAAGACTGACGCCAGAAAAACCATTTGTTATTTAGCTGCTGCCTTGTTTAATCCTTGAGAATTCTGGAGGTTTACAGCTATGTTACATTGTATAATGTGAGGATTTGAATTGTTTTGGTTGGAGTAATTATTAGAGGCTTGAGATGATTGAGTGTTTGGTGTTGAAGGATTTGAATCAAAAATTGAGAATCCAAAATTAAAGCCGCTGCTAGATGAGCTATTTGGAGTTAACCCTGATGCATTATCAGTGCTGAAAGTTGTTTGTATCTTAGGGCTCTGAACATTTGATGGCATACTACCATAGTAATACAGATTTATGTCTTGTTGAATGTTAGCACTTTGCATCTTGGTCATCTTCCTTTGTTCCAACTCATGACTCTCTAGTTTATGAATCAGCATGCTAAGACTCATTGTCTCGTACTCACGACTGTTTTTGATAATTATAACATAAGTTTACCAGTCACTTTCCTGTGGAAGTGCATCAATAAGTTTATCAACTAATTCTTCCCTTTCCTTCTCAATTCCGAACCTTCTCAACTCCACAATCAGGTGACAATACCGCTCGATCAGTTGTTTCAATGTTTCACCTTTCAAACAGTTAAAAATGTCGAACACCTTTTTAAGAAATGACTTCTTGCTCTTTAACATTTCCTTCCCACCTTCATACTTTTTCTTTAAAGCGATCCAGATAGAATACGCGGTACTGGAATGTTGTAACAATGTAAAGATATCATCCTTTATTGATTACTGAAAATAGTTCCCCATTTTCTTTTCACGAACAAATGCTTCCTTTTCTTGTTGGTTTAAATTCATAAGTTTATTCTTTGTACCATTCTCATTCAATGGTTCGGCATATTCTTGAAGAATTGAAAACCAGCATTCTATTGAATTGGCTTGCACCCAATTGTAGAAACATTCACGCCAACCGTTGTATTCTTCCATACTCATTAGTTTTGGTGGACTAACGTTTGTTCCAAGTTCATTGTCGAGATTCAAGCTTTGAGCCATCATCGTTGTTGACGAGGAAGCAAACGCGTTGTAGAATTCAGAATCCATCGTCAAAATCTTGAACTACGTGAAAAACACGTTAAAAAGTAAAAAATGGTCAAACAGTCTTTCGTGCGAAGGGACAATGATCATTTCATGTGAATGGTTAAAGCCACTCGTGCGAAAGGATAAGGCCTTTCGTGTGAAGGGTACAATTTCAAATTCAGTTTAAATTTAGTCGCTTCGTGTGATGGGTTAAGGTCTTTCGTGCGAAAGGGTAGTGCCTTTCGTGCGAATTGGCTCTTCTCTCGAAGATCAAGTTACGTATTTTGACATTTTTCACAATTTTTCATTGATTCTATTTGAATTATGGTCTAATTTGTTCAAGGATTGGTTATTAGTCAATTTCGCACAACATATCAAAAAATTAGACAAATTTGTCCTTGAATTCGTCCTGAATTTGATAAAAAAAGAAGAAAGAGTAGAAGAGAGATGTGAAAAAGTCTTCAATATGATGCAATTCTGCTAGATTCATGTGTTGCTTGTTGCTGAAATCGTCCGTCAAGCACTGATACCACTTGTGAGGACCATTTTGCTCCTGAAAATGCTCCGGCCAACTCAAATAGTCACTCTGTAATGTGCGGAATCCATTAGAAGTGATGACACACAAAAGAATTCACGTATAAACACTTGTTTCTATTGATTAAATGAGATTACAGAGCCATGAAATGATTTTGGCAGAGCTTCGCTTCTGAGATGCCAAAGTTACAAATGAACAAGCCAACACACCTATTTATACTAGAACCCTTCCGTGCGAGAGGACCCTTGTGCGACTAGACGTTTCGTGCCAATGGGCTTTTGGCTCCCTTCGCACGAAGGACTTCTTCGTGCGAAGGGGATTTAACATTACAAATCCGACACTTTTCACACTATTCTATACAATTAGACTCGACACGACACGTTGAGGCAGGCTGCAGACATAATGCACTCACACACGGAATAAGCAAGAATCACAGTTTTTCAATATAATAGTTACAGTTCTACAATCAAACCCTAATCTCAACAATGTTATGAACTATATCAATAGTTTAGCAATTCTAATATATCAATAGCATCTCTAGTATCTAACAACAATTACACATTCATTCAACCATGATCAATAAAACCACAGATCGATGGTTTGGATATCTAGGGTTTTGCATGAAATCAAGAGATCAGGAGATCCAAATATCAACGTATAACACAAAACACTTACCTTAGATTCGATCTAGTGTTTGTTCTTGATGGATTAAAAGATCAGAGATTTGATGATTGTGTGTATAAGATTTGTGTCGCCAAGAGTGATCAGAGAAAACCAACTACCGTACTGAGTGAGATTATCGGGAGTTTTGGGTTTGCAGTAGTTTTGATATAATTTCTATATTAACCATAAAGCTCCCTTGCCTGTATAACTTTTACACAAAAGCACATAACATCTTGTAGTTTGCATTTAAAGCATATAATTCACGTATTTGTCATGCAACATATAAGTTTCATATAAACCGTCCGTTTATATTAATTATTTGTGTTAGTCATCAACGTTCGAGAATTAACTTGTGTGTGTGATCCGGTAATTCCCTGAATTACCATTGTAGACTCATTTAAGTAACCCTAGTTAAATGTAGTGCTATGAATGTATGTCTAAACTAACTGTGATTAGGTTAAAGTATTAACCTGAACTTGCGGGTTGTCACTATATATATATAGAAACGGAATCAGGAGAAAACGCTCAAAAGTGTGAGAACGGTGAGAATGCTTCCAGGCCCAACACGTGTCACGCGGCTTAGAGAAGGGCGGAGGGGTTTTTTTGTCCTTTCATATTTCTTTTTTTAAACGCGTGTCACTTCATCTTTCCATTTTTTGGCGTTTAATAAATACGCGGCGTTTTAATTGTTTTTAGATCAGGATCATAGTAAATATTTTGGCGTTTTAAGTATTGTTTTGGCGTTTTTATTGTTTTTTAGATCAGGATGCAGGCCTATAATGTAAAAAACATCAGTAATTTTCTTGATTTTATTATATCAAGTGTTGTGCCATATAGGATACAGGCCTATAATGTGACAGGCAATTATGGCGTTTTGAAAAGATAAATAAATTCAATTTTTCATGTAGTGGCTTTTAATATAATAAATGTTTGGCAATAATGATACCGTCTCTTCAATTTACTGTTTTAGCAATTACTGTTTCGTTGAATTTTCATCTGTCAATTAGTGTTGATTTTTCCAGTAATACTTTATTTAGCGTTTTTTGGCATTTTATATAGCAACATCGTGCTTTGCTAGCATCCGTTCTCACAGTTTTTCACACTATCAGGCGTTTTGGTGTTTGTAGTATTTGGCGTTTTATACTCAATTTTTTTAAATTAGTAGAGAATTAGATAATAAACAACAGAGAATTAGATAACAAACAATAGAAAATGAAAAAAAAAATTATAATCTAATTTCTCATCCAAATCTTCACTGTCATCAGCCTCTTCTACTTTAACTTTTTTTGGCGTTTTGAACCTGTTTTTTAATACCTTATGTAGATCCTTATTTTCCTACATACCGCCCGTCTTTAAAAGATGCTTATTTTTTGTGGCATCCTTTATTGTGGGTTGATATATACTTGTTTGATGACATGTTGAAGACCAATGTCTGCTCTAATGTATTGATCCTTTCATGCCATCAATATATCCATCAAGAACAAAGTGACATGATGACATATCAGTGTCATCGGTCTCTTTTTCTTGAATATTTGTCCATCTCATTCAGCAAAAGATTATAGAGATACCCAAGTCAGAGAAGAATCCATTCAGTGAAACTTCATTCAAAACAATACTCAATATAGAAGAAACGAGGTTCTGCAACCGTGGCTTTTTTAACTATTTTTTGGCGTTTTTAAAGTGAATGGTTTCTAGGAAATATGGCGTTTGTTTTTTGTTTGTGATCAGTTGATTGTGTAGAGATGTCTCTCTTATAGGATGTTTTTGCGGCTTAGTTTAGGCGGGATTTTATTTATAATAAATGATAGTAATAAAGTAGGCGTCTTTTCAGTTACTGTGTATTTTTACTGTTTTTTGTTCAGCTTTTTATGAGTTTTAGGGTCATAGACTTTCCATCTCCCAAGTTTGGCGTTTTTTAATGGCTTTAAGTAGTTTTTGGCGTTTTTTTTCTATTTTTAGCTCTTATTAATACTTCTGCAAACTACTTTCATTATAGTTGGGAGTTTTTGGCGTTTTTACTACATTAATGGCGTTTCACATGCATTATGATTCTTTGGCGTTTTATTAATATAATGTATTTTTTATTCTAAGTTAAAAAATATATAACAAAAAACAGAAAAAGAAAATTAAAAAAATAAAAAATAGAAACAATTAATCTTCCAAATCTTCACTATCATCAGTCTATTTCTTCTTTGAATCATGTTCATTGGCGGTTTGGCTTAGCCATGCTTGTGTTTTTGTGGCCGTTTGGAAAGACAAAATGACATAAGTTTTTTTCTTTTAATATGTATCTTCAAACAACTCATCAGTGTCATTCGTCTTTTCATGCCATTATAATATTCAACAATAACAAAAACAAAAAATGACATAAGTCTGACACCAGCATCTTTTTGTTTATGATTTGTCCATCTTATGAAGCAAAATGTTATTTGAGTCACAGCACCTCAGGGAATAATGCATTCTCCGAAACTTTGGCGTAGAACAATATTTGAATATACAAGAAACGATATTTGCCATTTTTGGCGTTTTACTGAGGAAATAGTGTATCCGAAAGAACCGTCGATTTTTTGTAATCTTTGATGTTTGAGTGTTTTGGCTTTTTCTAAGATGATTGGTATATAGTAAAATATGGCGTTTTTGAGTAGGTGTGTTTGATGTTTTGAAGATTTTGGCGTTTGTAAGATGAATGGTATATAGTAGAAAATATGGTGTTTCAGGTTCTGGGGGTGTGTTTTTATGTCTGGGATGTTTTTGTTTATATAGGGATGTGTTTTGGTCTGTAATGACGTTTTATTCATTAGTTTGGCGTTTTGGTATAGAAGTGTAAAGACCTTTTTACCCTTAACGAGGCGCGTCCACGTAATAAAATTGATGTTATTTACGAAAACGCCACCGCGCCAATCTAGTCCATAGATTGTTTTAATCGGACGATCCATAAGCGTTCTCACCGTTCTCACACTTTCTACCGTTTTCTCTAAATCCCGACCCTATATATATATATATATATATATATATATATATATATATATAGAGAGAGAGAGAGAGTGAGAGTGGGGGACCGGTTATTATACAATAGGGCTTAACGTATATTGCATACGCGAGGCATTATCAACATATGATTTTGGTATCATTGAACGTCATGCGATTTGGGTTATCTTTTATAACATGTGATAATGATTTTTTATACACCCATGAAATTTATATATATATACATGCGAAAATGGTTAGGTTTTTTGAACATGTGAAGTTTGATTCCCCACATGCGATTTCAAGTTATGAACGTGCGATTTCTAATCGTGTACGTAATGTATGTTAAGGCCAATTGTACCATATACGTTTTTTTCTATATATAGGGGAGGATTATCTTGAGAACGCTAAATAATGGGAGAACTGTGAGAACGAATAAGAAACCAATCAAAACTAGTTTTTTAATACAAACGTCAGTGTAATTAAAAAAACAACATTAAAAAAAGAATTTACAACATCAAATAATTTATATTTCCTCTCAAAATCATTCTTGTTAGAATTTTTACACATGTATAAATCTGTTAAATACAACAAATTTACACATGTGTAAATGAGAAAACTTACACATGTGTAAATTTTCAATATTTATGAATACATGTAAATTTAAACGTGTAAATTTAATTTCTAACATTGTATTCGAATAATAATGATAAGTGAAAAAAATTCGAATTTGAATTGTTTTTGACCAAGTTCTCGCGGTTTTTTGATTCGTTCTCACGGTTCTCACAATATTTAGCGTTCTCATTTAAACCTTCCTATATATATATATATATATATATATATATATATATATATATATATGGGACCGCTAAAATGAAAACCACCTCCAGTTGTAAGAACCGTGAGAACTACACCGTACGGGGCGAGGTGGACCAATTTTTTTTTCATAAACGTAGATGCGTGTATTATAAACACAATTGTAAAAAAAATTCAAAAAAAAATGTCGTGTGTGTAGTTTTGAGCACCACAAGTTTGTGTTTACGGGTACCGGGTACCGTAAATTTTTAGCCCACAAGTTTATATATATATATATATATGTAGGGGAGGGTTATCTTGAGAAGGCTAAATATTGTGAGAACCGTGAGAATGAATGAAAAAACCAATCAAAACCAATTTTTTAATACAAACCTCATTTTAATTAAGATACAACATCAAATAAAGAACTTACAACATCAAATAATTCATTTCTCCTTTTAAAATCACTATTTTTAGATTTTTTACACGTGTAAATATAACAGATTTACACATGTGTAAATGGTAAACTTACACATGTGTAAATTTTCTTTATTTACGAATTCACGTAAATTTAAATGTGTAAATTAAATTTCTAACATTGTATTCAAATAATAATGATAAGTGTAGAAATTTTTTTTGAATATGAATTGTTTTTGACCAAGTTTTCGCGGTTTTTTTCATTTGTTCTCACGGTTCTCACAATATTTAGCGTTCTCATTTAAACCTTCCCCTATACATATATATATATATATATATAGGGTAGGGTTCCAGCGTGAACAACCTCCCAAGAGTGAACTGCGTGAACAGATCTGGACCCTTGATTTCCTTTTTAGTTGTTAAGGGTAGGATTGTAATTATATAAAAAATTAGATTTAAATCATTATTTTAATAATTGAATTAAGTTACATCTTTCCTATTTTAATTTTATTATCCACATTATGTTTTATTTATTAATAAGATAATTATCAAAACAAACAACAAATCACCAGATTTCAATTTTAATTTTTATTTCAGATTTCATCACCAGAATTCAAATTTTGATTTTTAAGATCCACGTAACCTTCATATTTCAACGGTATACACATGTGTACTTGGATATACATAGAACAGTACATATATGTACTCAGCATCGTACATATGTGTAATTAGCTACATAATACAAAGATAGAAACAATACCTGTAAAACTATTTTATATTTAACAAATTACAAGTTCCATAATGTTTTCCAAACCAAACAAAAAAACATATAATTACAAGTTCCAGTTTCGTAGAAACAATAAACCCAACATAATCAAAAAAACAAAAAACATAATCTTTTACAACTATTCGCCATGTTGTATGTTGAATCATCCTTATCGACCAAGCAAACAAACATATGTGAATCATCCTTATCGACCTCATACGTGAATTATCCTTATCGACCTTCCATCACCACTTTTCTCGTTAACGACATCTCCTATAATAGCACAAAAAAACTCAGCAACTAATACTTTGTATAATTCACAAGTGTACATCAACAACCTTACACATTCAATACACACAAAATTCTGAGATATCACAAAAACAGACGCTATACACATGTGTACATCGCGTTAAAATCAGAATACACATGTGTACATCGCATTAAAAACAGAGCAAAATCAGAATACACATGTGTACATCGCGTTAAAACCATAGCAAAATCAGAATACACATGTGTACATCGCATTAAAAACAGAGCAAAATTAGAATACACATGTGTACAATGGCGGAACCAGAACTTTTTTTACCGGGGGGGTCGTAATAATTTTTTTTAGTACACGAGTTTACATAATTATATTAAAAGACTCTCCGAATAACATGTCATGAAACCCTTATAAATTGTTTTTCAACATTTGCAATGACTTTTTTTTTTATGAATTCAAAAACTTCATTAATGAGTTTACTAGTAATTCTGTTTTTCTCAATCATATAATTAATATTTTAACTGATATTGAACGTATGGAATCTGAATGTTCCTTTAAGTATTTTTCAACTATGACAAATGAAATTCTTTAGTTATCTAACAATTAAAATGATGTATACAATTAAAGATACAAAAAATCTTGCAAACGAAAAGAAATAGGAATAATTCTATTATTATATTAGCAAACAGGTTAAACCATTTTAACAAAATAAGTAAAAAAATCAATTAACAAAACCTTAAAGGAATAAAAAATAACGTAAAAGTTAAAAGTTATTACTTTTATCTGTTTTGTCAGTTTGATTAGATTGGCAATATAGAGAGAGATTCAACATAAGCTCAATTTTTTAAAAATATTCTATTACCTTATCTTCTTTCTTTTCTTCATGAAACCTTTCCTTCTCTCCGGTTAATAAACCAGTTTCGCCGGAAAAAATGGGTTACAAAATAGAACAGTTACACACAAATAATGAGAGATAGAACCCAGTTCTTGAAAAGCAAATACCTTTTCAAGAAGATACTCTTGGCTGTCGTTGATGTTGATTCTCACCGAACCGTGTACATCGCCGTCAGTTGCCGCCGCCGCCGCGCGGCCCCCTTTTTCTCTCTCTCATCTCAGATCGGCCGGCGATAAACATCTGATCGGCGATAAACATCAGATTAGCGATAAACATCAGATCGGCCGGCGATAAACATCACATCGCCGGTGATAAACATTAGATCGGCGGCACTCTGTTTCATCATCGAGATGGAGAGACAAAAAAATGGATCAATCGGTCGTGGTTTGTGTGTGTGGGGGTGCGGCCGGATATCAGGGTGATGAAGGTGGCCGGCGTTGCTCCGGTTGCCGGAGCCGGAGAAGAGAACGAGGGAGAGAGCAGGGGTCGGCTGGGAGTTTTTGGGTAGGGTTTTATCAAATAATGAAGGGGATAGTGTTTACTTGATTTATGAGAGAACAGGATTTATGCAAATCAATTTAAGATAGAAATTACACATACACCCTTTTTGTATTTAATTAAATCGAAAAAATTAACTAAATAATTACCATCATGCCACTCATTTTAATCTCAAGATCATAAAAATCAAGGACCCAGATCAGTTCACGCAGTTCACTCTTGGGATTTTGTTCACGTTTGAACCTAATCATATATATATATATATATGTATATATGTATATGTATATGTATATATGTATATGTATATATATATGTATATGTATATATATAGGGAGTAGATCATGCGAGAACCACCCTTATTGTGAGAACCGCGAGAACCAATGTGAACACAACCTAAAATAGCTAAAAAAACCTAACCCCCACCCCCCCAAGCTAACCCCCTCTCCCCCCCCCCCCCCAAGCTAAATGCTAAAAACTAAAACTCTCAAAAAACCTAACCCCCCCCCCCCCCCCCAAAACCTAAACCCCCTCCCCCACCCCCCAAGCTAAAATGCTAAAAACTAAACCCCCAAAAAACCTTAAAAAATCTAAAAAAATAAAAAAAAAATCTAAATTTTTTTTTTAATATTTTTTATGCTCAAATCGCTACTTTTAGTGGCAAAAAAATTTTTTTTTAAAAATTTTTTTTTTAATTTTTTTTTTGGCTTCGAAAAATAGCGATTTTTATATAAAAAAATATTAATTTTTTTTTGTGTGATTTTTAACTATTTTTATGCATTTTTTGTTGTGTTCACATTGGTTCTCGCGGTTCTCGCAATAAGAGGTGGTTCTCGCATGATCTTCTCTCTATATATATATATATGTATATATATATAGATATATACTTTTCATCAACTACATACGAAAGCAAATGCTTATAATATTATCTTAACAAAATCCATGATATATATATAGTTACATCTTGTTGTGATTGATGGTTTATGTGTGGAAGATATGAAAATCTCTGTTCTTTATTGGGTGTTTGCAGGTTCTTGTGAATTATTGGTGACTTAATTTATGGGTAGGGCATGATTTATTAATTTTATTTTTATGTTTTATTAGGTATTAATGTATTATTATTGTTATCCATATTAATTTAATTTAGAGTTAAATGCCATTTTTGTCCCGGTGAAACCTTTTAGGACCTACAGACAAAAAATGAAACCTATAAACTAAACTGGCAAAATGGCTTAAACCATAGGGACTAAAATGACATTTAATTCTTTAATTTATTAATCGACGGTGGAAATGAGGAAGACAATGTGGAAATGGCAATAATAGCCTCACATGCTAAGAATGTGAGGTAACTTAACCAAGAAAATAATCGAGGTTAGTTGTAAAGGTCGTACCCTGTAACAAAACCTGAACATAAAGGTTGGGCTTAACCGATTTTATTGTAAAATGTATGAAGTACAGTTTAGGTATAACATAAAGGTTGATTTGTACAATTTAGTCTAACTAATATTTAAAAGTGGTAACGTGTAGCTTATCTTATGAACTTATTTTCTTTAAAAAAAATATAAAAATGCATTGATGCACGACCTTTACATTTCTTATACCAAAAGTCATGTTTTATTAATACACAATATTATCAAATTACATATAGATATAATATGCAACACTTGTACGTATTAAGCTATTGTATATTGATATGAACAAAATAAAACATATAAATCATATCAAATGAAGTATAAAAACAACCATTTTTAGTACTAATGTTGGAAAAAGTGTGTTTCTTTGTTTACTTTAGATTTTCAGGACTAAAAGAACTTAAACAGACAAAAGGAACAAATTAACGATGAAAACCAACATAAATATGAAGAAAAGAAGTTGGCACACTATACCGACCCTCCAAGCTTCACCCCAAAGACAAAAATAACAAGACCAGAAGCCAAGCACGGGGCCGTGCCAGCCGGGCATGGGCCGTGCTCCCATTCAAGATTCCCAGAGAATAAAGACAAATAGAAAATGACAAGGGACATGGGGCCATGTCCCCTAAGCATGAGTCGTGGTCAACTCTCAAATTCGCAAATCTGGGTTCGTAAAACAAGTACAGAAGACACGGGGTCGTGCTGTTGACACACGGGGCCGTGTGTGCAGAAGAGCTGACACCATCATTAAATGAAGACAGAGAAGTGAAGGAAATGGGGTCGTGCCAACCAGGCACGGGGTCATGTGAAGCCACTGTTTTCAGCTATAAAGGGAGGTGCGTGGCTCATTTGCAAACCATCCCTTGGCAAACCACTTCTCTCACACCTGCCACCACTCCACCACCATCATCCACCAATTTCATCCATCATCCATCCTTAGAGTGTGTGTAGTCTCGGGAACCAAGATCAATAGTAAGAGTTTTTATCAAACAACGGACATGCTTAGCTAATCTCTTACATCACTTGGTGAAGACAAAATCATTTATGTATTACTTTTGATTTCCTAGCTTTGGTAACTTTTTATTTGGTTCTATATTAATGACTTTAATAACTAGTTTTTTATATTAAATGTGAACTTTACATGATCATTTCTTCATGTTTTATTGATTCACTCATTCGTGTCTTTACGGTCTATATAAAGCTCGTTAACTACCTAGAAGGGGGTTAGAAGGGTGGTTGGGTAAAGTTCTTGCCTCGTTCAGTGTACAGATCCTGCGAGGACCTGATTCAAGCTTACTAGGATTTCCCTTGAGGCAGATATTATCAAATCGGGGGAAGTAAGAACGGCTTGTAATCCCTTATAAATTAACTACTATTAAAACTTTAAACCGGACTTGCGGGACTGTATCCCTGCTGACTCGGACAAATATGGCAGAGGGTAGCGTTGCCTCCAAAAGAGGGAATGCCAGCTTTTGCATTAATAACTTATTTAATTATCTTTCAATAATCCGGACTTGCAGGACTGTATCCCTGCTGACTCAGACCAATATGGCTGAGGGTAGCGTTGCCTCCAAAAGAGGGATATGCCACAATAACTAGGACAATCTCTTAAAAAAACCCAAAGCGAGGAAATTATCAAAGGATCATAAATGATAAGTCGGATCCAAGTGATTCTATCTTGTCTATTTGTTTTATTTATTTATTTTTATTTATTTAAAAATAAAAACAAAAATTTTCTCCATAGTTGGTTAGATTAGACATCGACGCTATTCTGGTATTAAAAGCTCTTGTGTCCTTGGACGATCTCGGTATCTTACCATCACTATACCACGCCAACGATGGGTGCACTTGCCCTAGCGTGTTGTAGAGAGTGATATTGTAACACCTGTGCCTCCACGGCCATCAAACAAATACCGAACCAATGAAATATTATATTTCATACTTGGTATTTGTAAAAATATGTGTATCATTTGCACATATCAATTTTTTTGTTCAATTCCAAACTCTAAATCGCTTTCTGGAAGGTTATACGCGCACCGATGCGTAAATATAACCAGTTTAATGCAACAAACACTCCGGAATAGTGACATAGGCTTAACATACCTTAAATAACCTTTACATAACTTAGAAATAAGTTTTGAAGGCTTTGGTATGGCAAAAACAAGTTAATTCGCTTACAGGGACTAAAATTGACAAACTGCGAAAGTATGCCAATTTGAACTGGAACGAACATTCCGGAACATGAACATAAGTTAAACACACCTTAAATATCCTTTACCCAGCTTAGAAATAAGCTTTGAGGGGTTCGGTGTGCTAAAATATACTTTTGGGTCATTCAGGGACTAAAAGTGTCAAAAAGTGCACAAGTTTGCATTTTCGCGCATAACTTACGTTCTGAATACATCCGGACATCCAAAAATTTATGTAAGCACTAAAATATTTTATTTTAGTGTTTGGCATAAGAAAAATCCAATCGTCACGCATTTTGGATCGTTTTTCGCGCTTATGCGCATTCCGTCGTAATTAAGCGAACATCGCGTTCGTACGGCCAAATGAACCAACATCCGACATATTTTTGAGCATGTTTCATGTCCACAATGTTTAGGCATCATTTTAGGGCCTTAAAGTTGGCTTTACGGGCCTTAGAAGTGCCGGAAATGGGCTTAAAACACAACAGGGACCAAAACTGTCACTTTTGAAACTTGTTTTCTGATCAGAAGCTCCAGGCGACCCGCCTGAGTTTTGTCTGATCCTGAAGCGGGCCGCATCAGCCTCCCAGAACAGATAAGATCGATTAGTCAGCATAATTCAGCTGATTAAACCTCATCCACACATTCTAACTTGCCCTTTCAGCTCATAAGAGGCCATTTTTAGTTACCACAACATTTTGACAAATGTACGCACAAGATTAAATCACGTTATTCAAGAAACGATCTTAACGGTTCGGGAAATACTATAAATACCCAACCCACTTCACTTCATTTCTCACTACAATCTGATCAATTGTGCTCTAAGTTGAAACCTTTGTTTCATACCTGAGCTATTTTGATCTAGATTAGCATTCGGGGACCCTTCGTAAGTGTTCCTTCGTTCTTTTATTGCTTTTCGAGTCCGAAAGTCAAACTTTGTTTGACTTTCTGCATTGACCAGTTTATGGTCGATGCGAAGTTCGTTTGAACTTCATAACGTGAGCGTAATCACGATGGTTATAGTCCCTAGTGACTATACCTACTGATTACCACGTTATCTAGGCTCAGTGACGAGCCGTAGTTTCGGTCAGAATACGTATTCTTGCGTATTTTGTAACCAAACTACTTATGGGTATCAAAACCATTTTTTTTATACCAAACCTGTTTTCTAAACTTAGTTAAGCATGTTTTAGCATGCTTAGCTCGTTACTTTTAGTTTAGTGCTTATATAGGGTCGTAAGGTAAGCGATCTAAACAATCGCTTATACTTTCGAACCCGACCCATTTGGTCGATCTTTAGGATCCGACCAAACACATTAGGTGACCATAGTATATAGGGAATAACCTTCCGAGGTTATACCTTATGGTCGCTTCGTTTAAGTAGTTGTATGATAGGTAGTTTATATGCCTTAGGTAAATTACCAAAATACCCCTTTGATGCCAAAAATTCATTTTAAACATATGTAACATAACTTTTGACATCTAAACTGATTTGACAACAATATTAGACATGTTAAGGCATATGTTACTTGTCATAGGACTAGTTTGGCGGTCCGAACGCGTTTCACGCAAACGACGCGTTAAAGTAGCATAAGCTACCTAAACGGGTCGTAATAGGTCGTAAGCACTTATGTTAGGTTTCATTTAGTATGTAGGCTTTGTTAAACCATGTTACATGAGTTCCTACACTCATTTGGTTTACAAACCCTCATGCTACCCGATCTTCCGATTATAGGTCCGGTTTATTAATGTAGTTACCTATATTAGGTGCCGTTTGTTATCCGCAATCTCTAGCGTTGCTTGGTGGTTATCTTAGGACTTCTGAGCAAATCTCAAGTGAGTACATAGACCCCTCTTTTACTGTTTTCCAAACATTTTGGGGTGGAACACATGTGCCTACTTGTTACTTTCATGCTTTCCATGTTTTCACATCATATGCATGCTATGTTCATTAGTACATTTATAGTACATGATTTCATTACATTTCATGCTATGTATGCCCATTGTGTGCGTACTTAGTACATCGTTTTACATTACATTTTATGCTATGTATGTCCATTTAGTTCATACTTAGTACATCGTTCCACATCACATCACATGCTATGTATGTCCATCTATTGCATACTTAGTACATTTGTTTTCATCACATGCTTACATTTTGATATGATATTTGGTTTGTATAAATGGAACAATACATTCATTAACACCGATCACACCGTTCGTTAGTAGGTAGTGGTACCATAGGAATTGACAACTCCCGTTCCGGACATCCTGGGTAGGTGGGGATGAAAGGAAAGACCGAATTCGATATACATTTACAACAAGATAAACCTTTAATTTGTTTAAGGGTTTATCGCCACAGTCTCAAGGCTTGGATGTATGCATTCTCACAATACCGCATAGATATTTGTATCAGTATAACATGCATTTCCACAAAACATAGCTTTGATTTAAACCATGTTTTACTTCAATACTTTGTTTTTGTGCATATGGTTTAGTTGATATATTTCACTAGCCATACAGATCATTTTGGTTACACATTACATGATTTACATTTGACACATGAACATTATTGACATTGGTTACACATTACATGATTTACATTTGACACGTAAACATTATTGACATTGGTTACACATTACATGATTTACATATTGACATAAACATTTTAGACATATTATTCAATACGTTTGGCAATTGGTTTAAACATAGACATCTTACATTGGTGGTTTGTTTGGGTAAGTGATTTGAGTAACGGGGCGTGTGTAATATGATACAAGCATGGTGGATACGCCGCTGGTACTTCCTATATATAAGTGATTATATGGTATTACATATCGTAGCGTTATTTGAATCATTTCAATTTAAGACATATAACATTTTATACAAATAACATACTTTTCACAAGACATTGTTTTACAAACAACTTATCTTATACAAACTCATTTTATATGGTTATTCATTTAACCATACATTATTCTCTTATTTATACATATCATCTGATCTTATCGTTTTTCAAATGATTTACAAGACAAATCAAATTACAAGGTTCATGACTAAACATTTTCTTAAACAATAAGTCATGAATCCTATTTTCATAAACCTATGTATCTCACAGGCATTTTTATGCTGACGTACCTATTTTCACATGTGTTTCAGGATATGATGCATATGATTTATCAAGATACACTTAGACGGACTTGGGCCTTAGCGACAATAAAAGATGCAAGACTAGTTATTTATGTTATGTTTCTTTGATTGTCAAGACATTGTAACTACTTTAATCAATAAAACAATATTTAAATTTCCATGTGTTATGAAACAATGATTCTGTTACAACACTCCCCGACGTTTTCCGCCACGTTTGGTTGTCCTACGTGGTCGGGGTGTGACAGAAAAGTTGGTATCAGAGCCATGGTTATAGGGAATTAGGTTATTAGTAATACTTTGACCTAGTCTATAACCTTTCTAGGACCCTAACGCGAGTTTACTTGCGTTTAGTCATAAAACAATACTGTCACCTATCCTTTGGCGACAACCACAACAAGAACATAAAATTCAAAACTGCTTTGAAAACTAATCATCTGTTCTAGGATGATTGATTGCTAGGTTTTGAACCCTCTATTGTAAGGTTTTGAACTCTCTATTATATGGTTTTGAACCCCTTTGAGTTTTCAAAACCTCGTCAAGGTTTTGGGTTTTAAATAATGTGAACACGTGCAAACTGGAAGGGTGAATGCCTGTATTCTGGGTTTTCTGTCTAGGCAAGCACTTCGTATACATCTCATCAGGCGCGAGACCAGTTGTGCTTACCTGGGAATTCTTGGGATGAGTGTTCACTTATAGGCGAGCATATCTTCGTGATACATTATTTTTGACCCATTTACTTTGATTTGTCACCATCTCATTTGTTTGCCTTAGGTAACAAACAAATGATCACAATTTTCATTCGTTACCATTCTGTATTGATTATCCAATAACCTTTCACTTGTTTCTTCCTATGTCTTTCATTTTCTTCTAGAATGTCTATTCCTCTCAGCACTGGTCAAATGTCCGAGCGAACAGCCAAATTTGCCCAGCAAATAGGCGAAGTGATTCAGAAGACTGTGGATTTAGGCATTGCCATGGCTCGTCTCAACAATGAAGCCTCTCGTCTCGACAATGAAGCCACTCAAGAGCCACCAAAGGAAGCAGAAGTCAAGCCAGCACCAAAATCAAGGAAGCGTAAGGCTTCAAGGAAACCCGCAGCGGTTACACCTAATCAAGCGGGACCTAGCCATGTGGCAAGGCCACCAGCTAGGAAGCCATACATAGGAACTGCCCTTTTGTGCAAACGATGCAACCGTCATCATTCAAACCTCATACCCTGCTCCAAATGTACCTACTGTGGACGGAGGGGACATTTGGTCAACACATGCCGCTTTGCTATCCAAAACAAAGCTGCTATAAACCTTGCTGCTACCCAATTCCAAGTCAACCCTACTCAAGCTCGCTTTCTGCCTGGAACGTGCTACAACTGTGGCGAGACAAGCCATTTCAGGAACAAATGCCCAAAGCTTGCTAATGCAAATCCAACCCTTGGATGAGCATTCGGCTGAACAAAGGATGATGCTGTCTTATGCCTTTGTTTCTTTTGTTTTCGTGTATTGTGAAACAATATGTCTCGTTCATAAATAAAAGTTGTTGTTCGCAATTCTGATATACAAGTATAATTACATGTGTTTATGGCATTTCCCTATAATACCTGTATTAAGGAACTATGTTCCTTACAAACTACTCTTGTGATTCTCTCTTTCAAATGATCGCTCATGATTCCCTCAAAAATTTTAAGTACTCGTTTCACTCTAAGAAACAAAGTACAGAAAATAAAGTGACATTATGAGTAATCATGCTTCTGCACATCTGTACCTTTGAATCCTTGGTTAGATAACTAAGGGTATTTTCAAATCTCATACCCATTACGTTTTGATTTTTCAACATACACAGTACAAGTATTTCAAAAACAATCTTCATGATCTCAAAACATTTCATATAGTTTGAAAACAATTTTTTTTAAATGCATTGTCTATGTTACTTCAAAAACATTGGCTATGTTTTCAAAAACAACCTTTATAATTTCAAAATGTTTCATATAGTCTGAAAACAATATTAACACAGTACATTTTCTTATCAAGTGCATGATTTCGAAAAGCATCATTCATATTTTCAAAAACCTTATACATAATTTCAAAATTCCTCTCGCATGATTTTAAAACATTTTGTAAAAAATATCTACCTAATACACCTACTTTATGATTTCAAAAGTATTATATATAAGGTTTCAAAAACGTTAAACACATTTTTCTTAAAAGAACCCCATGCATAGTTTTCAAAAATATTTTCTTCATACATTGACTTAACCTTCAAATTCTGCTTCATATGTCGCCTTGACATATCAAGCATCTCAACTTCATAAGCATTCTTACTTCATGTTTTTACATAAGCACATCCAGTGCAAGGTTTCAAAACATCTCCAACTTCTAAAATCCATATGGGATCTTTTTATCTTCACATTTAGACCCTTGTGGATGATCATCATTCAAATCAGAGTCCTTAATTGGATTCCTTATGTACCTAAATTCGAACATTTTGGTTCCTTATAATCGAAATCGAATTTTTCTTTTAAAAAAAATCTTTCTATCTTTATAGTTAGATTCTTAATAATGTTTAAAGTACCAAATGAAATCCACGAGATGGATTCCTAGTGTGCTTTAAATACATGCGCTCTGTAGCAAAACAAATTAACAAATTAAAGATCTAGATAAACAATCCTTGTGGTTATATGACTATGTGTTTATGCATCTTGTGTTTTCTTTTATACATTTTGTGTTTTTATACTCTGGGTATTAGTTATCCAAATCCTCGTAGAATCTTTCATATCTTTATATGAGGGATTCGTAGTAGGATATTCAAAAAGGTACTACCTTAAATCCTGAATGGGCTTCTATGTAATAGTTAAGACCCTTGGATTATATAGTACTATTCCATGATTCATAAGAGACCCTTAAGTGGTCTAGTCAAAAAGATTGATTCACAATTTGGTTAAAGAATGACATCTAGTGATATAGCTGAACAGACTCCTTGATAGTCTATTTAGATCATTTATTGATTTAATTAAAAGGACTCTATGGCGGTCTAGTCACACTCATCACAGGATTGTTCATTTGGTTTTACCCTACATATTATAAAATAGACTGTGTGAACTGTGCAAGGAATTGTCTAATTATGGACGCGTACATAATTATGAGATTCAGTGCACGGTAACCACAGTAAGATTTATTATGTGTAAGAACCGATAGTGACAACAATAACGAAATGAGAACGATGTAATGCAGGTACGGTGGACGCACCAATGACGCTTCATATACTTGTATATAAGTATCCCTCTTAGATTGCAAGCATGATGTTATTAAAGTTACTAGAAGTTCATAACCCTAACCAATGTTGTTCGATCTTTTCAACTTCATTTTTTCAAACTCACACAAGTTTCTTCGAGATAAAATTTCGGGACGAAATTTCCTGAAGTAGGGGAGACTGTAACACCTGTGCGTCCACGGCCATCAAACAAATACCGAACCAATGAAATATTATATTTCATACTTGGGATTTGTAAAAATATGTGTATCATTTGCACATATCAATTTTTTTGTTCAATTCCAAACTCTAAATCGCTTTCTGGAAGGTTATACGCGCACCGATGCGTAAATATAACCAGTTTAATGCAACAAACACTCTGGAATAGTGACATAGGCTTAACATACCTTAAATAACCTTTACATAACTTAGAAATAAGTTTTGAAGGCTTTGGTATGGCAAAAACAAGTTAATTCGCTTACAGGGACTAAAATTGACAAACTGCGAAAGTATGCCAATTTGAACTGGAACGAACATTCCGGAACATGACCATAAGTTAAAAACACCTTAAATATCCTTTACCCAGCTTAGAAATAAGCTTTTAGGGGTTCGGTGTGCTAAAATATACTTTTGGGTCATTCAGGGACTAAAAGTGTCAAAAAGTGCACAAGTTTGCATTTTCGCGCATAACTTACGTTCTGAATACATCCGGACATCCAAAAATTTATGTAAGCACTAAAATATTTTATTTTAGTGTTTGGCATAAGAAAAATCCATTCGTCACGCATTTTGGATCGTTTTTCGCGCTTATGCGCATTCCGTCGTAATTAAGCGAACATCGCGTTCGTACGGCCAAACGAACCAACATCCGACATATTTTTGAGCATGTTTCATGTCCACAATGTTTCGGCATCATTTTAGGGCCTTAAAGTTGGCTTTACGGGCCTTAGAAGTGCCGGAAATGGTCTTAAAACACAACAGGGACCAAAACTGTCACTTTTGAAACTTGATTTCTGATCAGAAGCTCCAGGCGGCCCGCCTGAGTTTTGTCTGATCCTGAAGCGGGCCGCATCAGCCTCCCAGAACAGATAAGATCGATTAGTCAGCATAATTCAGCTGATTAAACCTCATCCACACATTCTAACTTGCCCTTTCAGCTCATAAGAGGCCATTTTTAGTTACCACAACATTTTGACAAATGTACGCACAAGATTAAATCACGTTATTCAAGAAACGATCTTAATGGTTCGGGAAATACTATAAATACCCAACCCACTTCACTTCATTTCTCACTAGAATCTGATCAATTGTGCTCTAAGTTGAAACCTTTGTTTCATACCTGAGCTATTTTGATCTAGATTAGCATTCGGGGACCCTTCGTAAGTGTTCCTTCGTTCTTTTATTGCTTTTCGAGTCCGAAAGTCAAACTTTGTTTGACTTTCTGCATTGACCAGTTTATGGTCGATGCGAAGTTCGTTTGAACTTCATAACGTGAGCGTAATCACGATGGTTATAGTCCCTAGTGACTATACCTACTGATTACCACGTTATCTAGGCTCAGTGACGAGCCGTAGTTTCGGTCAGAATACGTATTCTTGCGTATTTTGTAACCAAACTACTTATGGGTATCAAAACCGTTTGTTTTGATACCAAACCTGTTTTCTAAACTTAGTTAAGCATGTTTTAGCATGCTTAGCTCGTCACTTTTAGTTTAGTGCTTATATAGGGTCGTAAGGTAACCGATCTAAACAATCGCTTATACTTTCGAACCCGACCCATTTGGTCGATCTTTAGGATCCGACCAAACACATTAGGTGACCATAGTATATAGGGAATAACCTTCCGAGGTTATACCTTATGGTCGCTTCGTTTAAGTAGTTGTATGATAGGCAGTTTATATGCCTTAGGTAAATTACCAAAATACCCCTTTGATGCCAAAAATTCATTTTAAACATATGTAACATAACTTTTGACATCTAAACTGATTTGACAACAATATTAGACATGTTAAGGCATATGTTACTTGTCATAGGACTAGTTTGGCGGTCCGAACGCGTTTCACGCAAACGACGCGTTAAAGTAGCATAAGCTACCTAAACGGGTCGTAATGGGTCGTAAGCACTTATGTTAGGTTTCATTTAGTATGTAGGCTTTGTTAAACCATGTTACATGAGTTCCTACACTCATTTGGTTTACAAACCCTCATGCTACCCGATCTTCCGATTATAGGTCCGGTTTATTAATGTAGTTACCTATATTAGGTGCCGTTTGTTATCCGCAATCTCTAGCGTTGCTTGGTGGTTATCTTAGGACTTCTAAGAAAATCTCAAGTGAGTACATAGACCCCTCTTTTACTGTTTTCCAAACATTTTGGGGTGGAACACATGTGCCTACTTGTTACTTTCATGCTTTCCATGTTTTCACATCATATACATGCTATGTTCATTAGTACATTTATAGTACATGATTTCATTACATTTCATGCTATGTATGCCCATTGTGTGCGTACTTAGTACATCGTTTTACATTACATTTTATGCTATGTATGTCCATTTAGTTCATACTTAGTACATCGTTTCACATCACATCACATGCTATGTATGTCCATCTATTGCATACTTAGTACATTTGTTTTCATCACATGCTTACATTTTGATATGATATTTGGTTTGTATAAATGGAACAATACATTCATTAACACCGATCACGCCGTTCGTTAGTAGGTAGTGGTACCATAGGAATTGACAACTCCCGTTCTGGACATCCTGGGTAGGTGGGGATGAAAGGAATGACCGAATTCGATATACATTTACAACAAGATAAACCTTTAATTTGTTTAAGGGTTTATCGCCACAGTCTCAAGGCTTGGATGTATGCATTCTCACAATACCGCATAGATATTTGTATCAGTATAACATGCATTTCCACAAAACATAGCTTTGATTTAAACCATGTTTTACTTCAATACTTTGTTTTTGTGCATATGGTTTAGTTGATATATTTCACTAGCCATACAGATAATTTTGGTTACACATTACATGATTTACATTCGACACATGAACATTATTGACATTGGTTACACATTACATGATTTACATTTGACACATAAACATTATTGACATTGGTTACACATTACATGATTTACATATTGACATAAACATTTTTGACATATTATTCAATACGTTTGGCAATTGGTTTAAACATAGACATCTTACATTAGTGGTTTGTTTGGGTAAGTGATTTGAGTAACGGGGCGTGTGTAATTTGATACAAGCATGGTGGATACGCCGCTGGTACTTCCTATATATAAGTGTTTATATGGTATTACATATCGTAGCGTTATTTGAATCATTTCAATTTAAGACATATAACATTTTATACAAATAACATACTTTTCACAAGACATTGTTTTACAAACAACTTATCTTATACAAACTCATTTTATATGGTTATTCATTTAACCATACATTATTCTCTTATTTATACATATCATCTGATCTTATCGTTTTTCAAATGATTTACAAGACAAATCAAATTACAAGGTTCATGACTAAACATTTTCTTAAACAATAAGTCATGAATCCTATTTTCATAAACCTATGTATCTCACAGGCATTTTTATGCTGACATACCTATTTTCACATGTGTTTCAGGATATGATGCATAGGATTTATCAAGATACACTTAGGCGGACTTGGGCCTTAGCGACAATAAAAGATGCAAGACTAGTTATTTATGTTATGTTTCTTTGATTGTCAAGACATTGTAACTACTTTAATCAATAAAACAATATTTAAATTTTCATGTGTTATGAAACAATGATTCTGTTACAACACTCCCCGACGTTTTCCGCCTCGTTTGGTTGTCCTACGTGGTCGGGGTGTGACAGATACTTCTATATTGTGTTTTATAAATTTAAATCTTGATTAAAGGGTAAAAAGGTACTAAAAATACATAAAAAATCCGTACACACTCCGACACGTCAATATCAAGGTTAATTGCTTTTTTATGCTTAATTGAATTGTACATATATATATATATATATATATATATATATATATATATATATATATATATATATATATATAATTTGTAACATTCATATGCATTAATGTTGGTGCATAATGTCTATAGCCTACGTCTTAAGTCTAGGTCATGTTTGTATAGGGTTTACAAGGGTTAAAAGTGTAATTTTATGTATTTTGTTGTAATTTCGCTTGAAATGACACATGGTCATTTCAAACGAAATTAGATATGTTAATTCCGCTTGAAATGACATGTGGTCATTTCAAGCGAAATCAGAAGCCTATAAATAGGCAGTTGTAGTTTCTCATTTGATACGGAATTAGGTGAAGTATAACGAAGTGCTGTCCAATTTTTACCGTGTAATCAAGTCTAAAATCAATGAGAAGCTTGTTTTAAGTATCATACTCTGTTTCTACTCTTTTCTACACTGATTCTAGGCTGTTTGTTTGTTTCCGCCTCTCAAACATGTCACACCCTGGCTTTGCGGAAGCGTGGTTAATTTGGTGTGACTTCTTAATACCATAGCTTAATCATAACAAGCTATATGAAATAAAAACCATGCAAGATCATCCATAGATTTAAGTTTTAAAAACCGAAGTAACATAACATTGTCTTAGGGACTACAACACCATAACATAAAACATTGTTTTGAAAGACATAAACATCAACATGGATAAAACGCAGTCTAAGATTTGTGACTCGTCCAGGAAAAAGTCACATTTCCTAAACTGGGATGACCTCGGAACCCATATGCAGCGGGAAGACACAACATACCGCGCCAGATCTTTAATTTCCTGAAATACATGTAAGTTGAAAAATCAACAATAATGTTGAGCGAGTTCATGTGTAAGTGAGTAAGTAAAACCTTTGTAAAATGTCTGTATGTATGAAAATTCCTGGTATGTAGCAATAAGGAAAAAGAGATCAATTAATGTGTAGCTAATACATTAATAAGTGAAATGGCCTAGGAAGCACTCAAACCTGTAACGCGTATTTCATACCGGTCCTTCCGACGGAACGACATAGTCACCACATGCAGCCACACGCTGGCTCATGTGTGGGGCTCGCAACACCCGATAGATCTATCACTCATGCCTCTCGGTCCTTATACAAGGATTAATGGTCTTACGATAATAGCCTACCCATTCACATGATCTAGGTAATAACCCTCCCTATGCTATCCATACCATGTAAAAAGTACTTGTAATCGTAGTAACATGTATTTCACCCCCGCAGTTAGAAAACTGAAAACAGTTAAGAGAAAAGGGGGAGCATGAACTCACCGTGGTGCGTCTCTACCAAGTAAATCTCCTGATCAAGCAGTTGTGCGACGACCTACACGTACTAACTCTATTAGACGGACGGTCGTGCCTTAGCTTTATGGTTCAAGTTTTTGGGAAATAGTTAGACAACTATTTCGTGTTCACATTTTGTAAATACTTGGTAATTATTTTCCTTCCCAAGGATGGGGGATTTAATATATGTGCGTTCGTATGACTTCAAAGTTTATTATTAAGTCTCACTTAATATATATCTTAGTTCTAACTCCAAAATATAAATATTTTTCTCAAAAATATTATATTTTAATACATATAATTTTCCCAAAATAATTCCTTGACAAAATACGCGTTCATGCATATTTTCTTAAAATGCGCAAGTTACGTTTTAAAGGTCGGGTGGTATTAACTATACCGTTGTAACTTAAATATTTATCGTAGAGGCGTTCGTAATATTTTGGAGTTGTTAACCTTTGGCAATATTATTTTTACCCTAAAAATAATATTTGTATATTTTACAAAATAATCATAAACACATAACAAGTGACGTTATGAAAAATATATACTAAATATATATTTACCAAGTTTTATTTTGTGAAATCCCACCTCCGATATTTTGTAAATAAAGTCGTGGCGAAATCTATAATTTGAAAACAAATCAAATGTATTTCTAACACTTGTAGTGAAAATATTTCTAAGTGTTAGGTTTTTGAGAAAATTTCGCCAGAGTTTCCCCTGTAACTGGAGGTGGCCACGCTTTCAAGCGTATCATTTTCCTTTATAAAATTCAAATTAACAATTTTTCTCAATCAACAATAAACAATATTCAAACCATCAAACTAGTCAAAATAGATGTAAATCGCAAAAATGCATGAACTTGTGGTTTACTCAGAAACTTGTAGTAATTCCCATTACTTTTAGTGGATCTTTATATAAACCAACCCGGTTTCGTAAAACCTTGTTTTTAAAGAAATTCCATCTTTACAACTTCTTGTAAAATTTGACAAAACAAATTCTTTGTCGAAACTTAGTGTTACACAAGTGTTTACACACTTGTGTGTTTAAAAATCATTCTTGTTCATGTAAGGTCCGGCTTTAGAAAAATATGATTTCGTCTTACAGTTGGTTCTTCGAAGATACCACTTGTAGATCTTTAGATCTACTAGTTTTGGACTCTATTTTATAAGAAAAATTCTTTTTACACAAGTTCATGTTTATGAGTGAAAGGGTTCGTCATCTAGTTATTTTTACACTAAACATAGTGCTAGTTCATGTTCCAAGAACATGACCTAGCGTGGTTAGATGGCGATCCATTCCCCTACTAGCATTCAACAAAAATAAATAACCATATCAAAACAAATTTCTAGAGTTTTACACTAGTATTTATTCTTTAACCACTATGTTCATTATTTTTAGTAGACTTTAAGTTTGTGATCTTTCGTGTTCATACTTTTTAACCGACAAAACTCTTATTAACCACTTTAGACAAGATCAAGAAGGCGTTTAGAGTCACTTACTACTAGCTCGAGGCTAGGGAAGAAACTAGACGAAAAACGGGTGGTTAATAGCGTTGGGGTGAGGTGCTTGCGATTCCGTGAACACCGGGCTTCCTTATACGTGATCCTTCACCCTTGTATGTAAGTAAAATGTCTTGGACAAAGTTTGAAATGTTGGTGGATGTAAGTGTGGGTGTGGCCGGTTGTAGAAGGGAGGAGAGGAAAGGAGATGTAGTTTTTTTTTTTTTTTTTTTTTTTTTTTTTTTTTTGTGAAGTGTTGTTGTGAAGTAAAAGACCTTATGGTCTTATTTATAGACCAACATCCTTGATTAACCAACAAATAATATGTAGGCTAGATTTTAGACATCTCCATTTATAATAATCAAATTTTGTGGGGTGGTGTCCCACCTAGGAACCGAACTCGGTGATAAGGGGGGGTTAGGGTTGGGTTCCAACTTGCTTAGTTAAGTAAATAGTTAGATTAATTAGGAGGTTAGACCATTTACTAGTGTGTTGTAATTTATACCGGGTGTTAGGGTATTCGGGGACCCTAACTAGCTCAGTAAAAGTTAGACTATGTTACTAGCAAAAAAATTTTTTTTTTATGTTCCGGGTAGAGTCCGGTTGTTCGGTTGGATATTAATCCGTTAAAGTGCTAAATAAGTATTTAAAGTGTCGTTAATATTATTTTTAGTGACACAATAAATTCCCGACACTTTGTAAAGTGTCTAGTAATATTTTTCCATGTTTTTGCACTTTACTAGTTAGCTAAATGCTGAATTTTTATATTAAAGTGCAGAATTTTGTACTTAAAGTACGTTTTAGGCACATCCGGTCACTATAACAATCACCTAGTGACGCAGTTCTACAATCCTCAACTCCCTACACTCCCTACTAGTGTAGTAAACTATTCCCGGCTCATACTGGCCTTAGAGACAGTGACTGTCTGATGCTGGCTATGTCAGCATGTTTATTGGGTATCTCGTATAGTGTGCTCACTGTGCTTTTTGTGCATCAAGGTTGTCACTGATGTTTGTGTAAAAATAATAGAGTGACAGTATAAAATGTGATGCTTGCATGTGCATGTATCAGAAATCAGTAAGCAGTTTGACCAAAACTGTAAGCAAGCACAGTAATTAAGCATTAATTAAATAATAATTAATTCGTACGGATACCTGGTTTGGTGAGGGTTGTCACATTCTCCCCCCGTTAAAGAAATTTCGTCCTCGAAATTTGTACTACCCTACTCCTTATGGTTAAGTCACACACGTATGTATATGAATAATATCGATGCAGGTAATCATCAAATCGAAACAAACGTTACTCACATTAGGTGAGTCCAAGAATATATAGCAACCCGAATCCTAGGGTTGAAAGGTGTGTGTGCTGCTAGCATTGGGTGTCAAAGGTACAAGACGCATTTGACGTATAATCTAGTGTAAACCAGCTAGTAGGGGTCTCACAAAAGTGGAGTTTTGACTAATAAGATTTTTAATCGCTCGGTTGCAACATGCAAACGAGTTTTCACAAACCATAGCACCCGCTATATGAACTCAAAAGCAACAACTCAATGTAATAATAAAATGATCTGTCAACTCCTGAATAAATGTCTGGTAAGGTTTAGTGTGTTGACATTTTTGAATGGTGAAGATACACCGAATGGAATACAAGCGAATCTGGTGTATCATTGTCCTGATTCGTAGTTGCATCAGTAATGTTTAAATGATAAATCAAGCAAAAGTATGTGTGGTCTCGTGTAAAACGGTTACCATGATTAGCACAAGCTACAAGTTTATGATGACACCACAAGGTGTCGTAATGGCATTATCTAATAATAGTGGTGACTGAACAAGTTCACCGCGTTTGAAATCAAATGAAAGTGTACTGAGACAATATGAAGATTTGATTTATACCATGTTATAGAGTTTCCAATTAAATACGGAATATCAAAGGACCACTGTTTCCAATCGAAGATGAAAAGTAATAAGTATCGCAAGGCATTTGATTGACAACGAAAGAATCGTTAGGAGGTACATTGTGCTTATGAGATGAATATATGTACCATTGCCTTAACACACAATTATGTTGAGACTGCTTTGATCGTGAAGATCCCAAATGGATTGTTAACAACTAAATAGGGAATTGAATCCGTATACGAAGTGAGTAACCAAATTAGTGCAAGCTTCAATTTTGTGAAAACATCACCGCAAGATATCGAAACAAATCAAACGTTTTAGTGGAGTCGTAGGCCAACCAAATCTACTACGACTCGAAATGAAAGAATCTCTGCAAAAATAGTTGAATATGATGCTCCCAATACATCATATAGCGTTTCAAGTTAAACCTGTGAACTGGATAAGTTCAAGCAATTGAACTTGGTTTCATCGTAACCCGACAATAAACGTATGTATCAACAAGGAATTCTCGGCGCTGTAGCAAAATAAACCATGAATGTAGCTTGAAAGAAAGCGGTTTCAAGAAAGTGTGTTGGCTTGGTAACAAAAGAGCCAACAATAACAATAATGTAGGTTACCCAAATCAGGAATCAGTAATTAGGTTTAGCAAAATAATATGTAAATTCCCATGAAGTGCTTGCTCAAAACGAAATCACATGTGTAGCAAATGATGCATGTATGTCAGGTAAGTTTCCAAGAAAAGGAACAACGAGTATTTGCTAAAGTGAAGAAATGACCAGATATCAAAGCAAATGTGTGTTCGCTCTCAGCGAGAAAATTATTGTGATGCAACTACCGTTAAGGGGAGTAGAGATGCAAACATCTACTCGCCAGAAGTAAAAGAAATCCAAGTACTCTCTGTTTGGTCAATGGATCTGGCATATGCGCCAGGTTAATGATGGTTGATTGAGTTGACAGATGTGGTTCCTAAATAAAACCCTTACGAGTTTGGTCCTGGGTTCCCAAAGGTCCTAGATATAAGTTTTCTAGATTCTCCAGATTTCGTATCCCGTGTGGATCCGGTTTGTACATCGTGTAGGAAACACCGTTTTTGTGTACGTTTAAGAACTAATTATTGTCCCACAATTTTCACCGGTAAACTTTCTTCTTGAATTCACTGCTAACGACGCTCGATTGTCGACCAGTCGTGTAATAGTAGTTGGGTCCTCACAGTCAGTTATGTAAGAAGTTTGTTAGTCCTCAGCAAGAACCACCGACTCTAGTTGGCTAGCTCGTCCGACTCCCGGTCATTTGAAAGTTATTCGTCCTTTCTTTTGGCGAGCAGAACTGAGGTTATCCAAAACAAAAGTCTTGGTCTGTTATCTTCCTTCTCTATTTACTACTGAAACTACACTATCAATCCTTGCATCTCTGAAAATGTAAGTCGCTACGGTGCATCGACTACAGGTGTGGTGCCTGGAATTAAATCGATGCGAGATTCGACTAATCGTTGAGGAGACGATTCCGGCAAGTCCTCGAGGAAGACTTCAGGGTATTCTCCAATCACGGGGGTATCGTTAAGTTTTAGTCCTTCGGCTCCCTTGTCCCCGACATGAGCCAGGAAACAACACATCCTTCCCAACAACTTTCGTGCCTTAAGAAATTCGTGATCGGTGGTGGCGTATCCTGCTTCGTGAGTCACGATCGTTCCTACATTCGTCATAGAGGTGCGGATATCAACCTCCGCTCGACCGCTTGGCAACTAATACATCCAATCACCACGTTGAAGCTTCCCAACTCAACTGGCAATAGATCTAGCGTAGACTTACGCTCTCCGGGTTCTATCGTGCCGATTCCAGTTACTGCGTTGGCTTCCACTAGCTTCCCCTAAGCTAGTTCTAATGGGTACTGGAATATCTACTTACTCTCTACTTAAACCAATTATACTCTCAAACTCTAGAGGTGCGAATCGTAAAATTTGCAACAGTATTTGGCAATACAGATGCATAATATTGAGTAATATGGGACGTACCGATATTCATGCTTGGATTCCTGGCGTGCTTCCGTGGCTCCGGTGTTAGACATCTTTCCCATCATTTTGCTTAATCTCCCTTGGGCAATCTTTCCTAAAGTGCCTCATATCCCCGCAGGTATAACATCCCTTATCTTTCCCCTTTCCTTTCTTTCCACGCTTCATCTCACGCCAACACGTTTCCCTGTTGTGTCCCACTTTGCCACAGTTGTCACACTTCCCATCTTTACATCGCCCGGTATGATGACGTCGGCACCTATCGCATTTAGGTAGCTTACCCATGTACTCTTTTCTCTTTTTGGCCTTGTTGTTGCTACTCGACTGGGTACCCTGTTTGAAATTTGCCAACTTTCTCTTGTTGTCCCCAGATGACTCTACATGAGTCTCCTTCTTTTCCTCAGAGGTTGAAAATTTGTTCGTCCTGATTGCCTCTTCAGTCAAGGCTACACTTAGATTGATGGCCTCAGTGATCGTTGCAGGCTTTGACGTCGTCACCAAGCTCATGATTTGGGGTGCCAATCCCCAAATGAAACGCTCAATCCTCTTAAACTCCGGATCTACCATGTAAGGAACGATACGCGACAGAACTTGGAACTTCTCCACATACTCAGCTATTTTTGGACCTTCCATCTTCAAGTTCCAGAACTCAGTTTCTACCTTCTGGCTTTCTGTTCTCGAACAGTACTTTTTATGCATTAGCTCTTTCAGCTCGTCCCATGATAAAGCATATGCAGCGGCCTCGCCCATTGTCTGAACCTGAAGTTTCCACCATGACAGAGCCCCATCTCGGAACAGCCCGGAAATGTACGTGACCTGATCTTCTGGGGCGCATTTGCTCGCACGCAAAACAGTGTCCGTCTTCTCAATCCAGCGTACGAAGGCTACGGCACCCCCAGTGCCGTCGAAATGTAGGGGCTGGCAGCCTAAGAACTGCTTGTAAGTGCAGCCGTTGGGTGGGTTATTTCCTGAGGTACCTCCGTTGCGTTTGGAGCGCTGGGCCTCGTACTGTGCGATAAACTGCACGAGGCGTTCTTGAAATTCCGCCTCTGTCGTTGGCAGAGGGTTGTTGGTATCGGTGTTCCCTCGAGTCGACATCTTCTGAGAAGAAAGTCAGTTAGGTCGGGTCTTAGTAAGGACACGAGCACCTAAGTCTCTATTTAACGAATAAGACCTCATAGGTATATTACATTTACGTAAATACGCAGTTGTTTAACAATTAATCACATATCCTCACGGTTATAGCACAGCTTGCAAATAGGAACGTAGCAAGTAAACATGTGGTATTATAGTTATAGCACAGACATGTAGATCATTAACGTGCTTAGTGAGAGCATAGCGACGATATTTTTCGTCGGTCATTAGTCATAAGTATTTTCGCGTGTTTAAAGATGACCGGGCTTTCATTATCCACCGGCCACAATCATTGCGTCTTACCAAAATGCATCACATCAGAAGGGACTCAGGGTCACCCTACCATTGTCCAACAAGTATATCAGTGCATCACAGCTACGTGGTCAGAAGTGATCCTCAAAAGTCTCCGAAATCCCCGCTTATCATTAGCGTCTTTTCCCAAGCGTAATGCAATCCGCTTAATCCAGAAATCAACTATACTGGTGACTGAAGTGGAGGAGGAAAGAAAAGTATACTGTTAACGTGCGTGAGTCCCTCCTCGAGCTTGTATATGCGTTGAAGTAATTATTTGCTCTGCCGCTTGATAGTTTAGAAATGAACATCGGAATCCCGGGAATGGTGAAAGAACAAAGGTCAAGAGCACAAAGGAGTCTTGATGTATGCGGCGGATCAAAGCATGCTGGTGTTAGACAGGGTGGAGGACGTGGTATTTTACATAAATTTTTTAGACAATATGCTGTCTTGTGATGTAGACACTCAAATCATGTTTTTGGTTATGTAATGTTTTGCATTTGAAGTTGCCAATTGTGGTGTCAGCTCAAGCTCCAACATTCTGTGACTCATATCCTTAACTGTAGTTGATGTTACAAGAGCAACTCATCTCGCGTGTGGCCTTTATAATGTAAGGGTCTAACTTCAGCACAGTGTACAATAGGAATCACCGAGATGGCTCGTCCGACGTTGTAGAGGTGAATGTAGCAAATGGTGCGACCTGTGCAGTTGGGAATATGCTGTTGTAGCAGATGAATCGTTATGCGGGTGCTGACCTGAAGTACCTCCCCGAGGTATGGTTATATTCCGAAAGGAAGCTATAGGCGTCTTGGCGCAATGGACGTTGGCCTTCATAGGGGAAAGGAGCAATGTCAGCGGTTGCGGGTGTAAAAACGAACATCTCACAAATGAGGAGATTGGCCGATGCAGGTAGATATAAGGGGTGCAATGTATGGCAGACCAAAAAGAAACAGGGTCGTGATCACGTGAAGGTGTAGGTTCAGCAGGCGCAACATCAAGCTGACCCAAATGGTTTAGCAGTTGGCTCGAGTGCGGGCTCCGGGTCATGTTACGGTGTGGAGGACATCAGCGGTAAGTGTGGGTAACAAAGGTGCATCCATAGGAACTGGAACAGGGGCTGAAACAGGGGCCACAAGAGAGCGTCACAGGAAACTCGAAAGGTGGGTAACCATTGTCATCGTCTATCCACCCATTTCAGGTGTGCGCGTATCGAGGATCAACTTGGGTTGCAAAAGGCGCATGATCGAACTGTACAGGCACAGGGTCAGGGTGGGGTGCAACAAGAGAGTCAGTAGGTATAACAACGATAAGTGGGGGATCAACATGATCAGCAGCAATAACATGGTCACCCTCCAGTAGTGGTGCATCAGCAGGGTGATCATCAATGGGTAGGTCAGCAATCACAGGATCAATGGGCATGCCAGCCTGAACAGGGTCATGCTCAAACACTGGGTCAAGAGCAGCTACTGGCTCAAGGGCCATGGCAGGCTCGGGATCAACGAACTCCATATCAAAATCTGCATGATCAGCGAATGCAGGGTCAACTAGGTCTACTGGGTCAACCATAGGCTAATCCAAGTGGATGAACTCTATCTCCTGGTCCGGTCAAATCCAGGGGGGGAAAAACAGGGTCTGAATCCTCATCGAGGTCGTGATCGAAAGCAATTCTAGGAGCAGAGACAGCAGATGATGCCCTGTCAGGATTTGAACCGTGTGAATAGTGCTGTGCGCTCTGAGTGTGTGACGGTGCGGAGGCCACAGACTCGAAGGAGTCTGGAGCGGGTGAGTGTGCAGGTGACTCCTCAGCTGGAGCATCTGCGAGTAACAAAAGACCACCGTCAGCTAGAAGGGCCTCGCCCTCAACATCGTCCTCCAGGGGCTCATCATCAAACAGATTGACGTCGTCGTCAGTGTCGGCGTCGAGGAGCATATCGTAAGCAGGATAAACGGCCAAAGGTATGGGAGCAGGGATCTCTACGAGTGGTAGGTACCCAGCAAAAGGACCATTAGCGGGCTCATCGACAGCGTCGGGTAGCGCAAAGGGCTGAAAGTCATCCTCGTCTGTGCTGGTAACATCTGATGTGTGGACCTCGTGCTCTGAAGACTCTAAGTCGTCTGATACTATGGGTCTAGGGTCCGTGGTGTCCGATTCACCAGTGCCTGATGAATCCATGGTGTCTGTATCATAAACATAAATATGCACAAATAATCAATCATATAATCAGACAAGCACATTAGTCACCAAGTAAGCAATCAAACAATTCTCCTAGTCCCACTAGCCTCCCAGCCTCTCAGACTGCTCTTCCTAGTCCCACTAGCCAAATTCTCCCAGCCTCTCAGACTGCTCTTCCTAGTCCCACTAGCCAAATTCTCCCAGCCTCTCAGACTGCTCTTCCTAGTCCCACTAGCCAAATTCTCCCAGCCTCTCAGACTGCTCTTCCTAGTCCCACTAGCCAAATTCTCCCAGCCTCTCAGACTGCCTATAAATAATAAATAAAATGTGTTCAACATTTGTTTGTAAAAACGTTTTGGATCTGGACTTAAGTGGTATGCAATGTAAAAATGTTTTGGTGAGAGCCCTAGTGATCATAGTCTAGACTCGAGAAAGAATCCTAGTTCGCTATGATCAGAGCTCTGATACCAAGCTGTCACACCCTGGCTTTGCGGAAGTGTGGTTAATTTGGTGTGACTTCTTAATACCATAACTTAATCATAACAAGCTATATGAAATAAAAACCATGCAAGATCATCCATAGATTTAAGTTTTAAAAACCGAAGTAACATAACATTGTCTTAGGGACTACAACACCATAACATAAAACATTGTTTTGAAAGACATAAACATCAACATGGATAAAACGCAGTCTAAGATTTGTGACTCGTCCAGGAAAAAGTCACATTTCCTAAACCGGGATGACCTCGGAACCCATATGCAGCGGGAAGACACAACATACCGCGCCAGATCTTTAATTTCCTGAAATACATGTAAGTTGAAAAATCAACAATAATGTTGAGCGAGTTCATGTGTAAGTGAGTAAGTAAAACCTTTGTAAAATGTCTGTATGTATGAAAATTCCTGGTATGTAGCAATAAGGAAAAAGAGATCAATTAATGTGTAGCTAATACATTAATAAGTGAAATGGCCTAGGAAGCACTCAAACCTGTAACGCGTATTTCATACCGGTCCTTCCGGCGGAACGACATAGTCACCACATGCAGCCACACGCTGGCTCATGTGTGGGGCTCGCAACACCCGATAGAGCTATCACTCATGCCTCTCGGTCCTTATACAAGGATTAATGGTCTTACGATAATAGCCTACCCATTCACATGATCTAGGTAATAACCCTCCCTATGCTATCCATACCATGTAAAAAGTACTTGTAATCGTAGTAACATGTATTTCACCCCCGCAGTTAGAAAACTGAAAACAGTTAAGAGAAAAGGGGGAGCATGAACTCACCGTGGTGCGTCTCTACCAAGTAAATCTCCTGATCAAGCAGTTGTGCGACGACCTACACGTACTAACTCTATTAGACGGACGGTCGTGCCTTAGCTTTATGGTTCAAGTTTTTGGGAAATAGTTAGACAACTATTTCGTGTTCACATTTTGTAAATACTTGGTAATTATTTTCCTTCCCAAGGATGGGGGATTTAATATATGTGCGTTCGTATGACTTCAAAGTTTATTATTAAGTCTCACTTAATATATATCTTAGTTCTAACTCCAAAATATAAATATTTTTCTCAAAAATATTATATTTTAATACATATAATTTTCCCAAAATAATTCCTTGACAAAATACGCGTTCATGCATATTTTCTTAAAATGCGCAAGTTACGTTTTAAAGGTCGGGTGGTATTAACTATACCGTTGTAACTTAAATATTTATCGTAGAGGCGTTCGTAATATTTTGGAGTTGTTAACCTTTGGCAATATTATTTTTACCCTAAAAATAATATTTGTATATTTTACAAAATAATCATAAACACATAACAAGTGACGTTATGAAAAATATATACTAAATATATATTTACCAAGTTTTATTTTGTGAAATCCCACCTCCGATATTTTGTAAATAAAGTCGTGGCGAAATCTATAATTTGAAAACAAATCAAATGTATTTCTAACACTTGTAGTGAAAATATTTCTAAGTGTTAGGTTTTTGAGAAAATTTCGCCAGAGTTTCCCCTGTAACTGGAGGTGGCCACGCTTTCAAGCGTATCATTTTCCTATATAAAATTCAAATCAACAATTTTTCTCAATCAACAATAAACAATATTCAAACCGTCAAACTAGTCAAAATAGATGTAAATCGCAAAAATGCATGAACTTGTGGTTTACTCAGAAACTTGTAGTAATTCCCATTACTTTTAGTGGATCTTTATATAAACCAACCCGGTTTCGTAAAACCTTGTTTTTAAAGAAATTCCATCTTTACAACTTCTTGTAAAATTTGACAAAACAAATTCTTTGTCGAAACTTAGTGTTACACAAGTGTTTACACACTTGTGTGTTTAAAAATCATTCTTGTTCATGTAAGGTCCGGCTTTAGAAAAATATGATTTCGTCTTACAGTTGGTTCTTCGAAGATACCACTTGTAGATCTTTAGATCTACTAGTTTTGGACTCTATTTTATAAGAAAAATTCTTTTTACACAAGTTCATGTTTATGAGTGAAAGGGTTCGTCATCTAGTTATTTTTACACTAAACATAGTGCTAGTTCATGTTCCAAGAACATGACCTAGCGTGGTTAGATGGCGATCCATTCCCCTACTAGCATTCAACAAAAATAAATAACCATATCAAAACAAATTTCTAGAGTTTTACACTAGTATTTATTCTTTAACCACTATGTTCATTATTTTTAGTAGACTTTAAGTTTGTGATCTTTCGTGTTCATACTTTTTAACCGACAAAACTCTTATTAACCACTTTAGACAAGATCAAGAAGGCGTTAAGAGTCACTTACTACTAGCTCGAGGCTAGGGAAGAAACTAGACGAAAAACGGGTGGTTAATAGCGTTGTGGTGAGGTCCTTGCGATTCCGTGAACACCGGGCTTCCTTATACGTGATCCTTCACCCTTGTATGTAAGTAAAATGTCTTGAACAAAGTTGGAAATGTTGGTGGATGTAAGTGTGGGTGTGGCCGGTTGTAGAAGGAAGGAGAGGAAAGGAGATGTAGTTTTTTTTTTTTTTTTTTTGTGAAGTGTTGTTGTGAAGTAAAAGACCTTATGGTCTTATTTATAGACCAACATCCTTGATTAACCAACAAATAATATGTAGGCTAGATTTTAGACATCTCCATTTATAATAATCAAATTTTGTGGGGTGGTGTCCCACCTAGGAACCGAACTCGGTGATAAGGGGGGGTTAGGGTTGGGTTCCAACTTGCTTAGTTAAGTAAATAGTTAGATTAATTAGGAGGTTAGACCATTTACTAGTGTGTTGTAATTTATACCGGGTGTTAGGGTATTCGGGGACCCTAACTAGCTCAGTAAAAGTTAGACTATGTTACTAGCAAAAAAAATTTTTTTTTATGTTCCGGGTAGGGTCCGGTTGTTCGGTTGGATATTAATCCGTTAAAGTGCTAAATAAGTATTTAAAGTATCGTTAATATTATTTTTAGTGACACAATAAATTCCCGACACTTTGTAAAGTGTCTAGTAATATTTTTCCATTTTTTGCACTTTACTAGTTAGCTAAATGCTGAATTTTTATATTAAAGTGCAGAATTTTGTACTTAAAGTACGTTTTAGGCACATCCGGTCACTATAACAATCACCTAGTGACGCAGTTCTACAATCCTCAACTCCCTACACTCCCTACTAGTGTAGTAAATAAACTATTCCCGGCTCATACTGGCCTTAGAGACAGTGACTGTCTGATGCTGGCTATGTCAGCATGTTTATTGGGTATCCCGTATAGTGTGCTCACTGTGCTTTTTGTGCATCAAGGTTGTCACTGATATTTGTGTAAAAATAATAGAGTGACAGTATAAAATGTGATGCATGCATGTGCATGTATCAGAAATCAGTAAGCAGTTTGACCAAAACTGTAAGCAAGCACAGTAATTAAGCATTAATTAAATATTAATTAATTCGTACGGATACCTGGTTTGGTGAGGGTTGTCACAAAACAGTTGTGTATTGATTCTGATTGACTCATTTGATCCTCAAAACGATCCTACAAGTGGTATCAGAGCACAGGATGAGTCAATACACTTGAATCAGTGTCTTTTCTACTCATTTTTGGATTTCTGGACAAATTCATGGACAAAATGGACTGATCTTTTGATATTGTGTGTAAAATACAGTTTTAACAAACCCTTAAAAGAATCAGATCAAAATCCAGTTTAAAAGTGACAAAAATGGGCCAAACAGTTAATTCCGTTTGAACGAGTCTCTGATTTCGTTTGAAAAGTTGAGGTAATTTCACACGGAATTACTGATTTCGTTTGAAAGACACCTGATTTCGTTTGAAAAGTTGAGGCAATTTCACACGAAATTACTAATTTCGTTTGAATTACATCTGATTTCGTTTGAAAAAGTAATTCCGTTTGAAATGGAACTTGATTTCGCTTGAAAGTGCTATTCCGTTTGAAGTTGATTCCGTTTGAGAAGTAATTTCGTTTGAAAACCTAATTTCGTTTAAAAAGGCTGTTTTCGTGTAAAAGTCCATTTCGTTCGTGGTTTTCGTTTGAAGTTCATTTTGTGTAGAAAGTGTTTTTCGCTTGAAAATAACCTGTTTTCAAAACTTAATTTTTTTTCCAAAACTGTTTTCGTAAGATGGATAATCAAGAGTTTTACAACTTCTTTGCCGGTGGGGGAATGACGGCAGCACAAACACCAGCCAGTATCGTGCAAAATGTGAACATGGAAAATGAACTCGGCACTATGCAGAAACCGCCGAAGTTGATGAACATTGATGAGTATGCTGGGTGGTCGGAAAGGTTTAAGACTTGGGTGCAAGCTAACCATTTTGAATGCTGGATGAAAATCGAATCTAAATATGTTCCTCCAAAGAATGGTTCGGGTTTAGAGAAATCAATCGGAAGTTTGACTCCACAAGAACAAGAAGATTTCAAGGCAGAAAAAAAATGATGAGCATTCTACAACAAGCCATCAAAGAGGATATCTTAGTTCTGCTACAACATCAAGGTGATTCACAGTCCGTTTGGAATTCGTTGAAAGTAAAGTTTCTTGGGAGCGTGTCTATGATCAAAAGCAAAACTGCTTTGATGAAGAAAGAGTTTGATATCTTTACGGGTATAAAAGGTGAAACAACAAAACCGTTGATTGAATGATATTGCCATCTGGTTGTTGAGATGAAGAGGTTGGGCATAACCAAGACGGATGAGGAATGGGTCGATAAATTGGCGGATGCATTGCCATATGATGAATGGGGAACTTATCTGTTGGTGTTGAAGAACAATTTGGCGTATGTGGGATTCAACCTTAGCACATTCATTGAAAAGATTGAGTCACACGAGCTTGAGTTGACAAAGATTAGAAAGATGAAGTCTTCAAGTGTTCAACAAGATGTCTCATTATATTATAAAGGAAGTACTCCAGCAACATCAAATCTAAGTCCAAAAGTGCAGACAACTTTTAGTGCAGATTCAACATCCAGAGTATCATCTGTCACATCAAGCAACAATAGTTCACCATTTGCAAGTTTTGAGCCAAATCCAAAGGTTCAAAACTCACCTGATCAATCATACACTCAAATTTCGTCAAGATCAAATAGTCAAAGTTAAGGTCCAGGAATTTTGTGCAACATAGCAGTGAACATAAAGAATGCTCAAGACTTTACTGAATCATCAGCGAAGCAGCACATAGCACTTCTTGCTTCGGTGCTTGAATCGTATGCAAGCTTGGTTGCAGGTAGAATTGGGAACCCCGATATGACAAAGGAAGACTATGATCAGATAGATCCAGAGGAGCTGGAGTTGATCGACATCAAATGGGGAATGGCAAGCTTGGTGAGAAGAGCTCAACGTTTTATGGAAATTACTGGTCGGAACAGTCTTTCAGGACCAGATCAAAAGCTTGGGTTTGATAAATCGAAAGTCACATGTTTCAAATGTAAAGAGAAGGGACATTTCAAGCGGGAATGTCCAAACAGGGAGGTTAACAACCATCAAAACCCGTTCTCAAATGATTATTACAAACAAGCGATCTATCATAAGACAAGTCAACAACCATTCACCCAAAGACCTCAGATCGAAAACAAGCCGGAGAAAGCTCTTTTAGTCAATTAATATGATGAGAAGGTTGCTGAAGGTTTTAGTTGGGATAAGTACATCCCTATTAGTGAGGGTAGGGCAATGATGGCAGAGATTGTGGAACAACCGGAATGTGTTGTTGAGACAGAAGAAGTCAATGAAGTGACATCTTGTAACACACAGAAAACGGGTTTGGTAATCAAACCACGTTAATACTACAAGACGGGTAAAATACAGTTAGTGGTAAAACTTACCCGGTAAATTTTAGGATTTAAATAAATAAATCTAATATTTATTAAAAGGATGAGATATACTTCGAGAAAGCAAAGTATATAAAAGGCCCGAGATTTAACGGGACTTAAAATAAAACGGGTTGTGAACAAGATAAAGTAACTAGGAAATAAATAACCTAGTACAAGTCTTGTAATTAAATAAAAGAACAAAATATCAAGTTATAAACTAAATAAAAGTGGAGGGGCCTATGTTGTTAAAATCTAAACTTATATTATTAAGTTTAATAAAAAAAAATAAAAACCAAAACACACCATTTAGGTGCCTGGTTCGATCAACAGGAGGAGGAGGGCGACCCCCACTCTTAAAACCCTAACAACTCACTAATCTCACAAATTGAAGGCTCAAACCAAGTTAAAATCGAAAATCGAGCATAGATTACTGATCCCCATTGCAAAGGGGTTGTAAGGTATGTAAAATTTGATGTTAATTCTCTGTTTGAAATTCTCATGAATTTGGGAAATCTGAAATTTGATGTTGCATGTTTGCTATTTGGATAGAATAGGGATGATATAGTGTCTAGGAGTGAAATCTAGACAATAACATGTGATATCATGCCTAAATTCTGGAAATTTCATGAGTACATTGAAGGTCATTCATGGGTTTTGTGAGAAAATGATGAACACTAGGGTGTAGAATGCTAATCTAGTGTAAATTGATGCATAGAAACTGATTTATGAAAATATGATGTGTAATTCTATAAGTAATATCTCAATTGATGTTAATCAAGGCTAAGTAGCAAGACATGAATTAGAAAATAAAAGATGTAAAAATTCTGCCCGTTAAGTGTTTGTTAAAATGCCTAAGTGAATGTGGTATGTTGAAATTTCGAATGAAACGCATAATTGCCTTGTTTGACTAATTACGCGAAATGTGGGTTAAAACGGGTTCTAATCATAATGTTGATTTAACTTAATTGTGCCTATTGTATGATTTAAGGTAGTTGACTTTTAAAAGTCAAACTAACCAATGATAAAGTCGAATAGTAGTTTCGACATAGAAAATACGTAAGGTGGAATAGTCGTGAATTTAAATGACTAATCTAACCACCTTATGAATGATGATAGTTTGTCGCCTAACGAGCTAGGTGGAGGCTTGGGAAAGAAGCGGTCAAACGAATCAAGCATGAGAAGAAAAGCGTATTCGGATGCGAGGTAAGTAGAGCTTACGCCCCTTTACATTATTTGCAAAATTACTTAATTTCAAGTATTGTATATGAATGTTACTAAGTGGTTGGTATACGATGTTCCGACACGATTCAATGAGAGTCGGAACAAGGGAAAATGGTAAGAAATCATGAATTATGGTAAAAGGGGTAAAAAGGTAAATTAGTCATGTAATGACGAACAAATAAAAACGGTTTTAAGTAAACCAAGTTTAAGGGAAAACCGGGATAGGTTTAAAGGGATGAAATGGTAACTAAATACCATCTCATATGGATAAATGGTCAATTAGACTAAATGGGTCAAATGGTGTTGTTAATGCCATTTGACAATTACATTTGACAGTCGCTTGTTGAGCTTTGTAATCACAGGAAATAACATAAGTAGGCGTTGCTTTAACTAGAAAGATTTAAAGCAAAAGTTATGTAAACGGGTCAATACCTTGACCCGATCCAGGTACGCATATATAAGCTTTTAGTTAAACATACAAATCTTGGTCAAATATTTAGCGAAAGTCCTTCGTCGTAAAGTGAGGGACTAAAGTTGACCAAAACACCCTTGAAGGGTATAATGGGGCAAACGACACCTAGGGGTTATTTTGGAACTTGCATTAAGATTATAGAATCATTAAATATGAATAAAAGTTATAGGAATACACATTTGCGGGTCAAATGCACAAAAATGGTCATTTGCGTAAAATGACCAACCGATGAGTAAATTTGGGATAATAGATTAGTTATGTTAAATCACCCACAAAAATAATTGTGGTGGAACATAAGCAGATATTTAGATGTGACATTACGAAGTATTGAAAAGAAAAGAGCTATTTTTAGACCAAAATGCATAAAAGATCCCCTAAACGGGTCAAAATGAATTACGCTCGTAACTTGGGTGTTTGCCGCGTAATTCACAAAACTTATGAATCCAAGATAGATATTTTGAGTTAAATACCTTGGTCTAAGAATTATGATTAACTAGAAACAAGTTTGGAGGTCTTAAACACAAACGGGTCAAAATGTGGATTTTTAATAATAAGCCGAATGCTTAAAAATTTAGGATTTTATTTGTTTGAATGTCAGATATAAACTCCATGAGATGGGGAATCAAATTACGATCATGTAGGAAGAAACGGGAGATCAAACAGATACGCGGATTGAAAGATTCGAAAGTTTTCGTGTAAAAAACGGAAAAAAGGAAAGGGACTGATACAGGGGCCACCGTAACTTACGGTGGGCACCGTAAGTTACGGTGGGGGCTGAAACTGTTACGGCAGTTGCCTCCTGCCTTACGGTGGGGGTATTTTGTACCAGGGGCCACCGTAACTTACGGTGCCCACCGTAAGTTACGGTGGAGGTCAATTTCAAGTCTTTGTTTCTGGATCAAGATATCAATGTGGAATTTCCGGATTTCCTTGTTTAATTCGATTATTTAACCCAATATTCCTTGTGTACTAGTTATTTAATTATCAAAACTGACTTTTAAGTTGGTTTTGATTACAGGTGAATGTCGAGAGTCCCGGATGAAGATCAAGCATCGAGCAAGAACCGAACACACGTTAAACGAAGCTTCCGCAATGTTGTTTCGTCGTTGTTCTAAAACGGCGAATTAAACCACAATATGTTGTATCACTTTAAATTGTAAAATTTTTTAATAAACCAGTATTTAAGCGTGAATGTTTATATATAAATACTCAGTAATTGTGATTATTTATGAAAAATCGCTAAATAAATTTACGGTTGTTACACATCTGAAGAAAGTTTAGCTGATATTGAAGAAATTGCTGCAGAAGTTTATTACTACCAGTCTGAACAGGAGATTATTGCTAGTTCTTTCAAATCAATAATGCCTCCTAATATGTTTGAATCTTTTACAGGTTTTTTCAATGAGCCAACCACTGGATTCTGTCCACGATACGACGAGGAGAAAGTTCCAGTTGATGAGTTAATAGATATCTCCAAAGAAATGAATGAAGAGACTCTAAAAGAGATTGCTGACAAAGCATTGATGGGCAAGCTAAAAGAGGTAAAAACAGAATTTGTCGAATCAAAGTCTGTCGAAACCGAGTCTTTTGAAAGTGTGTCTGTCGAAACGATCAAAAAGGAGTCTGGCGAGAAATCGGAAAATGAGGAGATCAAATCAGCTGAAAAGTCTGAGTCAGAGTCTGATGGTTTTGGTAAAACAGATATTAAAATTGATCAAGATGAAAAGGTTGCCAAAGAGGTTGTTTCGATTCTTGAAATTCCATGCAAAAATTGCTCAAAACCATGCATGGATTGTCTTGAAAAAGACAAACAATTTCAAGAATTGAAGAAATTTACTGATGAAGTAAAATTTGATCTCAGTGAGATAAAAGAAGCATATTGTCACACCCCCAAAATCCACCTGCGGAGTACTACTGCTTGGAGGCGTGACTGACCAGGATCCAGCCACCAATCATATTGAACAAGCATATAAGTAGTTATAAAAATCCACCCAATACAATTGGTGTTCAAACAAAACATAGTTAAGTTGCAAGCGGAAGCATAAGTCTTAAATCAAAACATAAGTTTAATTGTTTCATAGTTTAACATGGCACACAGTCGTCCATGTCCCACAACGATCCTCCTCCATGCAAGCTCCAACTTAAGAACCTAAGGACCTGCAAAGCATGTAGTAACGAGTCAACAACTAGTTGAGTGAGTTCACGGTTGGGTGTTCGTTTTAAGTTGTTTCGAAAACAGTTTCCTTTAGCTGGCATCCTGCCGTGGGGGTTACCCCATAGTTAAAAACGTGACTTGTTTATTCCCGGTTACTCTGGCAATCCTGCCGTGGGGGCTACCCCATGTTAGTTATCTGGCATTTCGGCCGTGGGGGCTACCCCATGTATCTACTAGACTCGTTACCATATCGACTGCTGACTGTAGTCATGTTTATGTGCCCTGAACTGTCAATGTCTATCATCATTGACGTGCCAGTAGTCCATTAGTTCACGCCCGTCCTCTGCGGCACGGTGTGAGGTTTGTCAAACCTAAATAGCGCTATCTAACTAATGACCCGCTCGCCATTGGCCTCGGCGATTAAGTCGATACAAAGATGAGGGACTTCGTGATAGAGTTTTGGTCTAGTACGAGTTATCTGTCCGTGAGGACGAGGAATTACATTCCTGAACCTTTGCTGTCCTACCCAAGGAGGACGAGGAACCCAGTTCCTTAACCCCATTCCCAACCCAGGGAATCCCATGCTTTGTAGAGGGTGTGAACTCACCTTGGTTTGCTCGGTAGAAACACAGAAAAGTCAAACAAGCAATGTTGTAGTTACTCACGTCCTATCATAGTTGTATCATACAATCAGGTTCGTATTCGAGTAGTGCACGTATGGCATACACGTATAATCATGGCAGTTAACAAGTAATGCATACGGGTTGAACGAACAGTAACATGCTCAGATTTAAACAAAGTCCAAGGTCCGGCCCAAACACTAAGCCCATAATTTATCAAGTCCAAACAGTGTGTGTCCGTGCATAGTCTCGAGTCGCAACTAGGCGTTTGCGACTCGCAACCTGAGTCGCAACTACGGTCTCGGTTCATGCTGTTTTGGTTACGAGTCGCAACTGGACTCGCAACCGGGGTTTCGAGTCAACGGTTTATGTGCTGATCACTTGTGGTTTCGAGTCGCAACCAGGTGTTTGCGACTCGCAACCGATGTCGCAACCGGGAGATTTCGGCTCATCATGCATGGTTTCGAGTCGCAACTAGGGGTTTCGGTTGGACAGGAGCTGATTTGGTACAGTGTACTACCCACTAACATTCTGATTTCATGTAACAGTTTGTACTATCCAACCAAAAGCCTTAAACATGTTTCTTGTCTAGCAAATTACTAAAAATGGATCAAACATATCAGATTTCAAATATTCAACATGTTCATATGATATTCATCATGTTCTTCAAATATTCAAGTAGTTCATCATCATTCATATGAACCTAGGTCTAACAAGAATCATGAACAACAATCAAACTCTTGAACATATTCATCTAACCCACATATACACATCCGATTTTCACATATAACCAGCCATTAATCAAGCATTTGATTTGTAACATAGGGGTATGCAATCCGATTTCATGAGTATTAACAACTAGTGGTTTAGACTACATTTAAACACAAAACATCATGAGTTCATTATGCCACATATCCGAAATCAAAGCATGTTCCGATTATCAACATCATACATACGATTCACAAGCACATCATCGTTGTACAAACGGTTCTAGTTCAATCATGTCATCCATAACATCAAACCTCATAAACACTAACCAACAAACATCATAAACACTAACAAGCATCATAAACACTAACAAACATCATAAACACTAACAAACATCATAAACACTAACCGGTTGATGAGGAGTGTGTGAAGCTTCCGAGTGTGTGTGTGTGAGAGCCGATCCGCTAGTCCTAGTGTCTCCGGTTTGGATCCGAGATGGAGGGAAACAATGTTGTGGTTTAGGGTTTTTGTGTGAGAGAGTGGAGAGTGTGTGTTGGAGAGTATGTGTGTTGTCCAAAATGGCAACATGTCTAACTATCAAGTATATATATCCGCTCCAAGTAATATACCCTAGTGGGCTCTCGGATAGGCTAAGTGTGTGTGTGGCCCAACCGGCCCAATGTTACACTAGTTCACTCGAGACCACATGGTCTCGAGTCGAGTTCATGTCGTCTCGGTTCGTATACATACTCGCATACATACACACAAGCATACCCAAATACTACATAATCACATAAAGGTTCATTTGTTATTAATCACATAAGCTAACTAGTCGCACGTTTGAGCATACAACGAAAGGTTCTAAATTTCGAGTTGTCACATCATCCCCAAGTTGAAAGAAATTTCGTCCCGAAATTTGGTAGGCACTCACTGAGGAAGCTAGTTAAGTTGTATGGTTTTCCCGGTTTTCCTGGGGTGTCACACATATGACACTTTGGCACGATCAATCAAAATGATTAAAAAAGAAAGTTTTGAAAATGATAAAGCCACAAAATTGCTAAAATCTACTGTCATGGACAAACAGATGGAAATTAACATCCATCTGGACACAATTGCTTCTTTGAAAAAAGAACTTGAGTTAATGAGAATTTAAACAGAAAGGGTTGATAAGAAACTAATGAGTTATGATGCTTCATCATATGTTATTGAGCAAATTGTTCCGAAACAACCTGATGCAAAACCTGTCTTCAAAAGTGTTCCACCCCTAATGTGGAATCATTACACTCAAAAGTATCCAGATGGGGTGGAATCTGCTTTGAATCTCAAATTGAGAACCATTGAGAATGAATTGCCTGAGAGTATTGATGTTACATTTTCTCCATCCGACACTGATAATGAGTCACAGGCGATCAAAACCGTTGTTGATCAAGTGTTAGATGAAGAAAGTGATAACTCGGAGTTTGATACTGAGAAAACACATTTTGAAAACTCCATTTCTGATTCTGAAGAAGATGGCAACTTCTTAGACAAATTTATACCAAAATCAGAAAAGGTTGTGAATGATGATTCGATCATTGTGGTTTACACAATGACCGGAACTGACAAACTCTATTATGATTTTGAGTATCCAATTCAAAATGCCAGATTGGAAAATGTTGAGAAAGTGTTTAAACTGGTTGAAATTGATATTTCTGAGGTTAACAACAACGAGTTTCTTTCAAAACCTAAAAGGTCTTTTGTGAAACAACTAATCAACCCGAGAAAGAAAGAATGGGTGGGTAATCATGATCAGAACAAAAGACATGGTAACAACTTTAAAAGGAATGGTGTCGGTTTTGAAAAGAAGATGGCTAAGAATGTCAAGCCAAAAGAAAAAATGAGTGATGTTTTTGTTGCTGGTCCTAGTGTTGATGCTGAGAAGGTTTATATCTTTAGTCAAAAAGCCATTGATGATTTCAATGCAGCGAAAAAGTTGAGAAAAGAGACCAACAAATCAACTTTTGTTGAGTATGACAAAAGAATTTGTTACCGCTGCAATGAGATTGGTCATATGGCGAAACAATGCACCAAAAAGATGGAAAAACCCATTTTCAAGAAACCAGTTTTGCAAAAGCCGAAACAAAAAGTTTCAATTGATGAAAAGGGCAAAACACCTATGATTTCTCCCGTTCGAATTTTGAAAAGAGGTGAATCCTTGAAGTCCGAAGAAAAACCGAAATCAACATTTGAGATTGGTGAATCTTCGAAAACTCAAAAGATTTCAAAGATTTATCCAAAGACAAAAATTTTTGAAAACCAATCATCGGTGGCAAAATCAAAACAGTCAGTTGAAGAAAAGAAGATGGAAAATGAGTTAAAATCTGAACCAAAAGTGTGTGCAAATGACGTTAAGAAACTGGAATTTGAACTAGACAAGTTACTTGAAGAATTTCCACCAATTAAGGAGGAAAATCTTAAATCAAAGCCGAAACCTGAAGTTCCAAATGTTATCTTCAACATTCCGAAAGTTGATGTGTCATGTGATCTAGTGTTTGGAAGTGTTCCAAAGGTAAAGAAATCATGGGCTTCATTGTTTGAATGAATTTCTTTGATGTATGCAGGGGCTTCCGAGGTCAATAATCTCGAAGTGGATAATGGACAGCGGAGCTTCAAGGCACATGACTGGAATGCTGGCTTTACTCTACGATGTTAAATCAATAAACGGTGGTTATTTTGGATTTGCAGGAAATCAGGGTGGCAGGATAGTTGGTGAAGGAACTCTAACAAATGGAGTTGTATCGTTTGAAAAAGTGAACTATATCATCGAACTTGAAAACAATCTGTTGAGCATATCACAGATCTGTGACAAGTCATTTACAGTACACTTTACTAAAAATGAATGTTTAATCATAAAACATGGTTTTAAAATTCCTGAGGACATGGTGTTGATGCGAGCTCCACGAGAAAATGATTTGTATGTTCTCGATATGAATGTCACAACAACAACAAATCATCAGAAACAATGTTTTGTGACAAAAACAAAAGCGACTGAAAAAGAGTCAAGAATGTGGCATCGAAAGATGGGTCACATTCATGTCAGAAAAATGAATTTTCTTGTGCATAATGATCTCGTAGAAGGTGTAAATTTGAAAATTTTTCATTTAAATGATGATTGTGTAGAGTGCAAGAAAGGAAAACAGAAAAAGAAGACACATCCACAGAAGTTGCTGAATTCAATCAGAGTACCGCTCGAGAGGCTCCACATGGACCTTTTCGGACCAGTTAATGTAAAGAGCTTAAGCGGAGACTTATACTGTCTTGTGGTCACTGACGACTACGCAAGGTTTTCATGGGTGATGTGTATTGAAAGAAAAGACCAAACGTTTGATTCGTTGATAGTACTGTTCAAGAAGATGGAGATGCTGTACAAATTGCCGATCAGAAGAATAAAAAGCGATAATGGAACGGAGTTCAAAAACAATCACATGCTTGAGTTTTGCAATGAAAAAGGAATTATTCATGAATTTAGTGCACCATACACTCCACAGTAAAATGGTGTAGCTGAACGAAAGAATCGCACCTTGATTGAAACAACTCGAACGATGCTCGCCGATTCCAAGTTGCCAATATTTTTCTAGAGTGAAGCAGTTGCAGCAGCGTGTTATACTTTGAATCGCGTTCTCACAGTGAAGAAATACAAGAAAACGTGTTTTGAACTTCTTCATCGTTACAAACCAAATTTGAAGTTTTTAGAACCATTTGGATCGCCTTGTACTTTCATTGATCCAGATGGTAAGTTTAGTGCTAAAAGTAATGAGGGTTTCTTTGTAGGTTATGCGAGTCCGCTGAAGAGGGTGTTCGTTCCATGCCTGGGGAAGATAATTCAAGTTCAGCATGTTGATTGTCAGAAGCATACTGCTCCACCACAACTTCCCGGACAAAGTTTCCTGTTCAATTATGACAAACTCTGGGAGTCTTTCCAACTGCCGACTGAGCCTAGTGAAGAGGAACTAGCTTACTTATACCAACATCAACAATCTATGTCACAAGATCAGGTGCGAAGACCGTTGGTAGTTTCTTTGCCTGATGTGGGTACAAGCAATCCTACAAATGGTACAAACGATCACGAGGCCGGTCCAAGTGGAACTGCACACGAACCACCAGAGGAACCAGCTCCAACGTTTGATAATTCTGACGACTCAGAATCGGAAGACGGCCCGACTTTTGACGAGGAACCAAATGTTGCAATGACAGAAGCCGAGGATCACACCGGTGATCAAGACATTACGAACTTGCAATCGGAAGTGAGCGTGCCTAACACTGCTATGCCAAGAACTTTGTCGTATCATCCGTCAGAGCAAATAATCGGTGATCTTCAGAGCGGAGTAAAAACGCGGGATCAGATCAACAGAGCTCTTACATGTTTTTATATATATGTTGCTCCTTTACAGGAAGAGTTCTCACTTAAATGTTTCATTTCACAGGTTGAACCAAAAACGTATAAAGAAGCTTTAACTGAAGAAAGATGGGTTAATGCTATGCAGGAAGAGCTGCAGCAGTTTGAGAAGCTGGGAGTCTGGAGATTAGTAGATCTTCCTGAAAATCAAAAGCTGATCAAAACAAAGTGGGTATTCAAATGTAAAAGAGATGATAGAGGAGTCATTGTTCGAAACAAAGCACGATTGGTAGTACAGGGATTCAGTCAGCAAGAAGGCATTGACTTTACAGAGGTGTATGCGCCTGTTGCTAGACTTGTGGCGATTAGGATCTTCCTGACGTTCGCTTCTTGGAAAGGATTCAAAGTCTACCAATTAGATGTGAAATATGCATTCCTGTATGGTAAAATCAAAGAAGAAGTGTATGTTGGACAACCGCCGGGTTTCACTAATCCACTACACAAAAACAAAGTCTATCTTCTGGATAAAGCGCTTTATGGACTTCACCAGGCCCCGAGAGCCTGGTATGAGACGCTTTCCCAACATCTGCTGGACAACGGGTTCACCAGAGGGACAGTTGATAGCACTCTGTTTACTAAAGAGGTTGCAGGGCATCTATTGATCGTGCAGATTTACGTCGACGACATCATCTTTGGTTCAACAAATGACGATTTGTGTAAAGATTTTGAGAAAGTTATGAAGAAGAAATTCAAGATGAGTTCAATGGGGGAGATGAAGTTCTTCCTAGGGCTACAGGTCAAGCAAATGCCCGAAGGAATCTTCATTCATCAAACAAAATATGTGAACGATGTTCTGGAGAAGTTTAACATGTCGGAATCTACTCCAACATCAACCCCCTTGGCTCAGAATCATGGGATTTTCCCAGACGAGAGTGGAGAAAAAGTGGACGAGACTTATTACCGGTCGATAATTGGATCTTTGATGTATCTTACTGCTTCCCGCCCAGACATTATGTATCCGACGTGTTTATGCGCCCGATATCAGTCCAGCCCACACCAGTCTCACTTGACGATCGTGAAACGCATTTTACGGTATTTGAAAGGCTGCCCAAGCACCGGCTTGTGGTATCCTAAGTCTGGCGATTTCTCTCTCACAGGTTTTGCTGATTCGGATTTTGGTAGTTGCAAGCAAAATGCTAAGTCCACCACTGCAGACTGTCAGTTCTTCGGAACTCGACTAGTCACTTGGCAGTGCAAGAAACAAACCTCAATAGCGCTCTCTACCTGCGAGGCTGAATACGTTTCGGCTTCGAGCTGTTGTTCTCAGATCCTTTGGATCCAACACCAGATGCGAGACTTTGGTTTGCAGTTCTTGGACACGCCTATTTTTGTGGACAATGAAGCAGCTATTAACATAACGAAAAACCCGGTTCACCATTCTAAAACTAAACATATAGAAATCCGACATCATTTCATCCTTGATTGTCACGAGAAGAACTTGATTCGAATCGAACATATACACACCGATGAACAAAAAGCTGATTTTTACACCAAACTGTTTGATAAAAAGAGATTTAACTATCTTTTAAAATTAAATGGGATGAAAAATTTGTTTTCTAGGAGGGTTGTTGAATGTGAAGCCGAGGAGGACGGCGATCTGATGTGATCCACGTTATGTTGTCAAAGTTTTTGTACAGTTTATTTTCTGCTTTTGATAAAAACAAAAACACAAAAATATGTCTTTGTTTTTAGGGGGAGAAAGTTTGCAGAAAATCCAAAAACATGATAAAATTTCAAAAATCCAAAAACGTTAGAAAAACTGAAAATGAGTTTGTGTAAAAAGGGGAAATGATAGTACATCAGCTAGACAGATGCAGTACGCTAAAGATATGTAAAGTTTAAAAGTGTTAAGCAGTCTTGCAGATGATATGCCGATAGGTTTTTACACATTTAGTAGATTTGTTTGGGATATAAACATAAAATCATTACTTGCTTTTATGTGGGGAACATCTCTCGGATATATGGGTAACCCCCGAAATCTTGTTTGAAAGGTCCCTCTTTCTGAGATACTAGGTCTTTATGCTTAGTGATATCTGGGGTATTATCCCGGGACTTCTGATTTTGCGGAAGCAATGGCCTAGTCCCCGGAGAATACTTTACTTTTCTTGAAATATAAGCCCCCCCCCCCTCAGCATAAAAAATGATGAAACATTGCAAAATGCTAATCATGTGCTGTTGAAGAAAAGATTCTCTAAAGGGAACCCACCAAAAGTCGAAGCCGTCATCTCTCTGATTTTGCGGAAGCAATAGCCTGAGCTCTCACGGCCCTCACAATTAACCCCTTACAGATATCATCTAGGTATACTCACCTGTAAGACTGAATATTGGGATCTGGATACGGGAGTATATTCTGAGGTGGTACACATGTAAAAGTTAAGTCTTAAAACACTAAATCCGTATCCTGAACAGATTGAACTTTGTGTGAAAATTTAAGAGGATCAGTATATCGGCAATCAATGCAAACTGTTTAATACTTAAAATGTAATCAAAGCTTAACGGTGCTAGTATCTTGTCGGAAGCCGATATGATCCCCTAACACTCTCGCAAAAATATTGTGTGTACAGTTTATTGCTTATCATATTCAAAAATCCAAAAAGATTTGTTTTTCATCTTATTTTCGACAACGAACGTTGGGGATCAGAGGATCAAAGTCTTATGTGCTGAACAAGTCTGGATCATTAGGGTTGGGTAAGAAGTAGATTGAGAAAAAGTGATTGGTAATTATTCAAAAGTTCAAAAGTTCATTAACTTGAACTTAAAATTTGTTTCAGAAAATCAGCATCTTCATAAACTGGTCAGCTAAGGTCATTAACTTGGACTTGGCAGGCTAAACAGTTGACCAAGGTCATTAACTTGGACTTGGCTAACTGGGTGTGTCGGTAAAATCTAAAAAAGATAAAAATTTGAAAATTTTGATGTAATTTCGCTTGAATACGTAATTCTGCTTGAAATAGGTAATTTCGCTTGAATGGTGATTCCGTTTGAAAAGGACTCAATGCTTATTTCACACGAAATTAGGTGGTCTATAAATAGTTGAAAACTCAAAGGGGTTCAAAACCATATAACAGAGGGTTCAAAACCTTACAATAGAGGGTTCAAAACCTTGTAATCAATCATCCTAGAACAGATGATTAGTTTTCAAAGCGGTTTTGAAATTTATGTTCTTGTTGTGGTCGTCGCCTAAGGATAGGTGACAGTATTGTTTTATAACTAAACGCAAGTAAACTCGCGTTAGGGTCCTAAGAAGGTTATAGACTAGGTCAAAGCATTGCTAATAACCTAATTCCCTATAACCATGGGCTCTGATACCATCTTTTCTGTCACACCCCGACCACGTAGAACATACAAAACGTGGCGGAAACGTCAAGGAGTGTTGTAACAGAATTAATTGTTTCAAATCCATGGCAATTGAAGTTTCGTTTTATTAATCAAACAGAGAATTACATTGTTTTAAACAAGAAACAAAGAGTACATAACATAAATTAACTAGTTCTTGTCTCGTTTTAAGTCACTAAGGCACAGGTCCGCCTAAGTATGTCTTGATAAGTCCTATGCATCATCTCCTGAAAACACATGTGAAAATAGGTACGTCAGCATAAAAATGCCTGTGAGATACATAGGTTTTGTGAAAACAGAATTCATGACTTAGGAGTTTGAGAAAATATTTTGTCATGAACCTTGTAATTTGCTTTGTCTTGTAAATCATTTGAAAAACGATAAGCTCAGATGATATGTATAAATAAATGTAAGGTTAAATGAATAACCATGTAAGATGAGTTTGTATAAGATAAGTTTTTTGTAAACCAATGTCTTGTAAAAAGTATGTTATTTGTATAAAATGTTATATGTCTCGAATTGAAATGATTCTAATAACGCTACGATATGTAATACCATACAATCACTTATATATAGGAAGTACCAGCGGCGTATCCACCATGCTTGTATCATATTACACACGCCTCGTTACTTAAATCACTTACTCAAACCAAACCAACAATGTAAGATGTCTATGTTTAAACCAATTGTCAAATGTATTGAATAATATACCAAAATGTTTATGTCAAGATGTAAATCATGCAACGTATAACCAATGTTGAAAATGTTTATGTGTCAAATGTAAATCATGTAATGTGTAACCAAAATGATATGTATGGCTAGTGAAATGCATCAACTAAACCATAAGTGAAATGCACAAAACAAAGTATTGAAGTAAAACTTGGTTTAAATCAAATTTATGTTTTGTGTAGTAAATGCATGCTATACTGATATAGACATTTATGCGGTATTGTGAAAATTCATACATCCAAGCCTTGCGACAGTCGGATAACCCTTTTAGTAAAGGTTATCAAAATATATATTCGGATTCGGTCATTCCTTCCATCCAAACAAACCCGAGATTACAGGAATGGGATTTGTCAAGTCCTATGGTACCACTACCTACTACCGAGCGGCATGATCGGTGTTAATGAATGTATAGTATAGTTTAAACAAACCAAATGTCATACCAAAATGTAAGCATATGATGAATAAGAAATGTACTAAGTATGCTAAGTTAACATACAAAGCAGAAAAGTCATGTAAATCAATGTGCTAGCATGCTATCAGTTAACATACATAGCAGAAATGTAATGTAGAACCATGTACTAAGTATGCACACAATGGACATACATAGCATAAAATGTAATGAAATCATGTACTATAATGTACTAATGAACGTAGGAAGTATATGATGTGAAAACAGGAAAGCATGAAAGTAACAAGTAGGCACATGTGTTTCACCCCAAAACAGTTTGGAAAACAGTAAAAGAGGGGTCTATGTACTCACTTGAGATTGCTTAGTAGTCCTTGAGTAACAACCAAACAATGCTAGAGATCGTGGATATCAAACGGCACCTAATATAGGTAACTATGTTAATAACCGGACCTAAATCGGATGATTGGATAGAATGAGGGTTCGTAAACCAAACGAGTGTAGAGACTCGTGTAATATGGTTTAACAAAGCCTACATACTAAATGAAACCTAACAAAAGTTCTTACGACCCATTACGACCCGTTTAGGTAGCTTATGCTACTTTAACGCGTCGTGCGCGCAAAAGTGCACTCGAGACGTCTAACTAGCCCTATGACAAGTGTTATATGCCTAAACATGTTACATAATCAGTTATGTGGCAAAAGTTTAGGTTACATATGCTTAATTACCAATTATATATGAAAAGGGTATTCTGGTAATTTACCTAAGGCATATAAACTACCTATCATACAACTACTCAAACGATGTGACCATAGGGTATAACCTTGGAAGGTTATTCCCTATACACTATGGTCACCTAAAGTATTTGGTTGGATCCTAATGATCGACCAAATGGGTCGGGTTCGAAGGTATAAGCGATTTATCAGATCGCTTACCCTACGACCCTAGACAACGTGGTAATCAGTAGGCATAGTCCCAAGGGACTATGACCATCGTGATTACAATCACGTTGCGAAGTTCAAATGAACTTCGCATTGACCATAAACTGGTCAACGCAGAAAGTCAAACAAAGTTTGACTTTCAGACTCGAAAAGCAATAAAAGAACGAAGGAATACTTACGAAGGGTCCCCGAATGCTAATCGTGATTCAAGTAGCTCAGGTATGAAACAAATGTCTCAACTTAGAGCTCCTCAAATCAGGATTCTAGTGGGTTTTGCAATGGGGGTGGAGGGGTATTTATAGTTTTTGGGTAACCGTTAAGATCGTTTCATGGAAACCGTGCTCGAATCCCACCCGTACATGTGTTGGAATGTTATGGTATGTCAAATGGCCACTCACCATAAGGAATTGACATGTGGAAGAGAGATTCGGAGTGCTAAACAGCTGATAACAGGCTGTTAGAAACATTTAATCTAGTCAGAAAGAGCCATGCGGCCCGCTTTAGGATCAGACAAAACTCAGGCGGGCCGCCTGGCCTTGTCTGATCAGCAACATGTTTCAGAATTTACAGTTTCAGTCCCTGCACGTGTTTAAGGCCATTCCCGACACTTCCAAGGCCCGTAAAGCCAACTTTAAGGCCCTAAAATGACGCCTAAACATTGTGGACATGAAACATGCTCAAAAATATCTCAGATGTCGGTTCGTTTGGTCGTACGATCGCAATGTTCGCTTAATTACGACGGAAAGCGCATACGCGCGAAAAACGATCCAAATTGCGTGACGAATGGATTTTTCTCAAGCCAAACACTAAAATAAAATATTTTAGTGCTTACATAAATTTTTGGATGTCCGGATGTATTCAGAACGTAAGTTATGCGCGAAAATGCAAACTTGTACACTTTTTGACACTTTTAGTCCCTGAATGACCCAAAAGTTTATTTTAGCACACCGAACCCCTTAAAGCCTATTTCTAAGCTATGTAAAGGATATTTAAGGTGTGTTTAACTTATGGTCATGTTCCGGAATGTCTGTTACAGTTCAAATTGGCATACTTTCGCAGTTTGTCAAATTTGTTTGATGGTTGAAGTGACACAGGTGTCACAGTCTCCCCTACTTTAGGAAATTTCGTCCCGAAATTAATTCGTAGGAGTCTATCTGTGGCTTAGTGTTAAGTAACAATCAAAGATAAGCAAGGCATAATCCTGTTATTTCTCTTTAACGGACATTTTTCAGAAATGAAAAATGAACGGAGTTATTTTCAACAGGCATTCTTCAGAAACGAAAAAGAACGGAATGAGTCATTCTCCACAACCTCTTCAGAAACGAAAATGAACGGAACGAGTCATTTTCCACAACTTCTTCAGAAACGAAAATGAACGGAACGAGTCATTTTCCACAACTTCTTCAGAAACGAAAATGAACGGAACGAGTCATTTTCCACAACGTCTTCAGAAACGAAAATGAACGGAACGAGTCATCTTCCACGATTTCTTCAGAAATGAAAATGAACAGAATGAGTCATTTTCCAAAACTTCTTCAGGAACGAAAATGAACGGAACGAGTCATCTTCCACGATTTCTTCAGAAACGAAAATGAACAGAATGAGTCATTTTCCACAATTTCTTCAGAAATGAAAATGAACAGAATGAGTCATTTCCACAACTTCTTCAGAAACGAAAATGAACGGAACGGAACGGCTGTTTGGTGAATGCATAGGAGATGTTTCGCTGTTTTCACTCGTCATCCTACGAAAAATAAACTAAAAATAGCTTATTTAATGAAACAGTATCCGGACACGGCCCCGTGCTCACTGAGCACGGCCCCGTGTTCATCTTTCTGCAGAGTTTTTGGAACAAGGAAACTTGGATTTTTAAGTTATTTTCTGAATATTGTGGGACCTTTTTGGCTACTAATAACTTAAAACAATGTTTCATAACATGTTTTTACCAAGATTCTTTGAACAAAACTCATTTATCCCTACCATAGAGTTGGAGGAATTCCAAACTTTCAATGGTAGCTCTTGGAGAAAGATGAAGAAGAAGGAAATAGCTAAAAGAGGAAAGGACAAGATGGGTTGTTGGAACCTTCTTTTAGACTTACCTAGGATAGTTTGAGAGAAGATTCCTGTAAATCTCTGCCCCAAGTTGGTCCAAATGTGCAGAATTCTTGGCTGCATTTATAGAAAACGACAGCAACCTGGACACGGCCCCGTGTGCAGGTGAAGTTCTGACACAGTTTGTCCGTATTCTGACGTACTGATCAGAATGGAATCTTTCGATGGACACGGGGGCATGTTAGCTGGGCACGGCCCCGTGTCTAGGGACTGTTTTATGAAGTTGTCTAGTTTTTTTAAGGAACTTGTTAGTATCGGGTGGCTCCTGACTGGTTGGAACAACCCCAAAGTGCCTAATATACCTTAATTGTCCTAGACTAAGGCGAGAACGCAAGAGGTTGTCGGTGAGGGTAATTCCTATTTTTATTCTAGGTGGACAAGTCCAACCCTTTTCCGGGCTCTTGTTAAAGAAGGTATATGCCGAATCGCTCAGGTCTATGTATGCACCGAACGAAGTCGATGGAGAGTCCTTCACGGCACAATCGACACAGGGACGACTATCGTCCAAGTCTTTGCTAGGTACGAAGGCATTTTTGGGAGCAACGAGGTTGTCGGAACGCGGTCCCAACATTTCTTCATGGGTATTGTCTTGGGGTGGATCAATAAAATCCTTTCCAAGCTCTTCTATCCATTTTAGAATTAGTTCTTCTAGTTGAAATAACTCGCTAAGGAGCATTTCCCCTAGAATATCTGGCTGGGCGCATTCGAGGGAGAAATAGTGCTTATTTTTACTTTCGCCCCTCTTAAGGTCGTGAGAAGATGGTGGGTCCATGTAGTGGGGCCTATAATTTTGGAAGTAGGATTTTACTTCTTCATGTTCACCACCACACAATTGACACCACTTACCATAAGAGTGCCGAAAGTAAAAATAATTACTATCACTCATGTTTATGTCAGAAATTACCAACCGTCGGGATCTAACGGTTCTGTTTTCAGTAACTGAAACTTGGGCACGGGGGCGTGTTGAGTGGACACGGCCCCGTGTTCAGCTTACTGTCTGATGTAAAACAGGATTGCCAGTTCCAATGATTGAGCACGGGGGCGTGTTCAGCGGGCACGGCCCGTGCTGAGCTCTGCAGAAGCTGAAAAACTAAGAAAATCCTAAAAAATTAAAAAGAAAAATAAAAGGTGATTAGGCCGTTGATTCCTAACTTTCTTAAAATCCTTGTGTCCCCGGCAGCGGCGCCAAAAACTTGATGCGTGTGAAGTGTTATATATATTAGGTGTATATTTTAAGCCCTTTTTAACACTTATTTTAGCCAAGTTTTAAATTTATAAAACACGATATTTCACTAACACTAAACACACATATGGGAAGTGCACCCATCGTTGAGTGTAGTATAGCGTTGGTAAGATACCGAGGTCGTCCAAGGACACAAGAGCTTTTAGTACCGGTTTATCCTCAACGTCTAACCAAAACAAAAGTTTAGGAAAAATATTTTAAACTAAGAAAAATAAAAACTAACTAAAATGCTGAAAATAAAAATAAAAGAAAAACAGATAGACAAGATGAATCACTTGGTTCCGACTCGTATCTAGTATAACCTTTGATTATTTCCGCACTTTTGCACATAATTAAGAGATTATCTTAGTTATTGTAGTAGGCCCCTCTTTTGAAGGTGACGTTACCCTCACCCCAGTAGTTTGAGTCAGCAGGGATACAATCCTAAAAGGGTGGATTATTGGAAGATAATGAATTAAGTTATTAATGCAGTATTGTGGTAGGCCCCGCTTTTGGCGGTGACGTTACCCTCGACTAAGTAGTCTGAGTCAGCAGGGATACAGTCCTAAATAGCCGGGTTATAGTATTAATAGTAGTTAACTTATGAGGGGATCAAAGAGTTTGGACCCCCGCCATCCAATACCGTGAAGTATTGAAGGAGGTCCTACTAAATTTGACCCAGGTCCATTGCAGGACCTCTAAACGCTGAACAATGGCAAGACCTTTACCAAACCGTTCCCTTAACCCCCTACCAGGTAGCCAACATACCTCCATATAGACCGTGGAGATATGAATGGTGAAAATCCTTTATTTTATATAGACAGTAAAATAATGCCAAGACACCACGGACAAACGATAAGGAAAGATCACCTTCAACATAAGTAACTAGTTATTAAAGTCATTAATACAAAACCAAATAAAAAGTGCAAAAGATTAGAAATAAAAAGTATTATACTAGACACTTTGTCTTCACCAAGTGATGTAAGAGACTTAGGCAAACATGGCCTTGATTGTCAAGAACTCTTACGATCAATCTTGGATCCCGAGACGACTCACACACTCTACGATGGACAATGGATGATGGTGGTGGATGATGGTGTTGTGATGGTGGTGGGTGGTGGATGAAGTGTGAGAGAGGTGGTGTGCCAAGGGATGAGATGAAATGAATCCAAGCACTCCTATTTATAGGCTGAACAGAGAGCTGGACACGGCCCCGTGTCCGCTGGACACGGCCCCGTGCCCGTCTGACACTCTCTCTCCTCATTAATTGTAATTCGCAATTACAATAAATGCGCCTGCTGTACTTTCGACACGCCCCCGTGTCCGCTGGGCACGGCCCGTGGTGGGCAATAGAAGCTTCTATAGGTTTGTCTTTTCTGCTGCTTCTTGGGCACGGCCCCGTGCTGGCTGAGCACGGGGCGTGTTCAGCCTTCTGTTTTCTCCTTTTTGCTTTGGAAGGTGCCGTTGAGGGTTCGGGCAGTCCACTAATGTTCCTTTTCATGTATTTATGTTGGATTTAGCTGTCTTTTTGCTTCTTTTGCGTTTTTGAGCTCATTTAATCCTGAAAATACAAAAGGAAGACAAAAACACTCTTTTTCCAATATTAGTACTAAAAAAGGGTTAGTTTTAGGCCTCATTTGATGTAATTTATATGTTGCATTTTACACACATCAAATACCCCCACACTTGAACTTTTGCTTGTCCCCAAACAAAACTCTTTAATATGTGGCTTACACTCCCAAATGGAATAGGTAGAAGAGAAGGTTTTGGGCTTGTCGTAGAGTGTCGGGATTTCCAAGATCTTTTTGGATTTTATTTTTATTTATTTACACTCCTATTCGTAATGATTTATTTAGAACTGTTCATAAAAGAAATTACTTATTTGGGCATAACATGCCTTTTTAAAATTCTATTTATATACAAGTTCACATACCTCGCGGAGAAATCACTCACACTCGGCCGAAGGTGTATTTTTTTAGTGAATCACTCGAGAGCGGCACGGAACTTATTCCTACCATAGGCTTGCCAAGAAATCAATCCTCCTCCTTTTTAACTTTTATACCTTTGTAGATATCAAGAGGACTTTGTGGGTTAAGGGTTGGCTAGGGTTAAAGGTAGGTGGTTGGGTTAGTGGTTAGTAAAAAGGCTAAAAGCGTAACAAGTGTCGGTTTTCGTATTTTTGCAACTTTTTATTTTTAATGAAGCTTTTATTCAAACAAAGTTATTTTTGATTACTTTGTTTATTTATTCTCTTTTTGCTTCATTAATTTTTTTTTTTCACGAAGAACCGAACCTGTTACTAAAATAAAGGGTTAAAAATGAAAAAGGTTTTGGTGGGTGAAAGGGTTTTTTTGTTTTGGGTGACGAAACGAAAAGGTTTAGGCTCAAAGGGGCTAACTAGGGGGATTTTTTTGGGTAGGTGGTAAAAGAAAAAGAAAAATAATGGTGTAGAAATGAAAAAGGGTTAGTGCTAATGCCTCCATCATGTACTTACTCGGGTTTAAGTTGATAAGGACCGGGAATGTATTGTCATGGCAAGTTCTAGAGTCGTAAGAACCAAGCGGCTATTCACACAAGAAACGAAAAATGAGCATTTAGTAAAATGATATGAAATTGTGTGCTCAATAAAGGCTCAAAACTCACTTTTGTGGGAATGGGTTTTTATGTGATCAAGTATATATAATCAAATTTTAAATAAGTTTGTCATGCCTTTTCATAATTTTCTTATGTTGGTTCTTTTTATCACTACGCTATCGGTTGTAAATTTGTAAAAATATAACCTTTTTGAGAACTTGAATTTCCCGAGTTAAACCTAGACAAGAAAAAAAATGAAATTTTTGAAAAAATTTGGGGTGATTAGCGGTTCCAATAGAGTTTTGTGTAAGGCTTGTTTTTAGGACTTGCAAAATTCAAGGTTTTAGCATCCCCCCCACACTTAAATTACACATTGTCCTCAATGTGTCCCAAAAATAAATTTTTAGTTTGATTAGATGTGTAAAATAGTGTTTAAAAAGCAAAAATTTGTGTTACTGGGCACTGAACACGGCCCTGTGTTATTCGGGCACGGCCCCGTGTTCAAGTGCCAGTAACAAAATTGAAATAAGAGAAACAGAAGTCTGGACACGGGGGCGTGTTGGGTGAACACGGCCCGTGTCCAGGTACCTGTACTGGGCGTTTTCTGCAGGTGGTTCGACACGGGGCCGTGTTGGTTGGGCACGGCCCGTGTTGAACCTTCTGAAATGGAGAAAATTGTCGGGTTGCCTCGTTCCTGTGCATGGGATCATTTTTCTCGTTCCTCTTTTCATCCTTTACCACCATGAGTGTGTTTTATTCATTTTAAACCATCCAAACCTTAAAACCATCATTTCATTTTATCATAGAGAGAACTTACATAATCCTAAATTAAACTAGATAAAACAAAGAAATAACAAACCATGGAGTCCTAGCCTTTATTTTATTTTAATTTAGCAAAATTTCCAAGAAATAATCAATCTTGGTTAAACAAGGCCTTCATGAACTCCTTCTTCCGAGTGCGGTTCTCCTCAAATGTCGGCGAGCCATTCTTCTATCTCTCTTGGAAGGAGAAAAGAAGGCTCATTGGCATTAGTTTGAGGAGTTTCAACTTCCACCGGGATCTCTTGTTGGTGTTCCATGGGAGGTTCCGCCTGAAAGTCTTCCCACCCGGTAGGGTTGTTGATTCCGAGTGCCAGGTTCCAATCCTGCTGAGGAAGGACTGGTTCCATTGGAGGTGCTACAAGAATATTTAACCTCTGGTGCAAGAGGTTAATTTCTTGGAAGCTGCTTTCAAGTCCCATCGTTAGATCGTTAATACGGTCGATTAGGACCTCCTCTACTGAAGTCATTTCGTCGAGAGCCTCCCTTAATGCTATCACATAGTGTACAAGTGTAGCTTCAATGGAGGGTCTTCTTCCTCTACGGCTGTTTGGTGAATGCATAGGAGATGTTTCGCTGTTTTCACTCGTCATCCTACGAAAAATAAACTAAAAATAGCTTATTTAATGAAACAGTATCCGGACACGGCCCCGTGCTCACTGAGCACGGCCCCGTGTTCATCTTTCTGCAGAGTTTTTGGAACAAGGAAACTTGGATTTTTAAGTTATTTTCTGAATATTGTGGGACCTTTTTGGCTACTAATAACTTAAAACAATGTTTCATAACATGTTTTTACCAAGATTCTTTGAACAAAACTCATTTATCCCTACCATAGAGTTGGAGGAATTCCAAACTTTCAATGGTAGCTCTTGGAGAAAGATGAAGAAGAAGGAAATAGCTAAAAGAGGAAAGGACAAGATGGGTTGTTGGAACCTTCTTTTAGACTTACCTAGGATAGTTTGAGAGAAGATTCCTGTAAATCTCTGCCCCAAGTTGGTCCAAATGTGCAGAATTCTTGGCTGCATTTATAGAAAACGACAGCAACCTGGACACGGCCCCGTGTGCAGGTGAAGTTCTGACACAGTTTGTCCGTATTCTGACGTACTGATCAGAATGGAATCTTTCGATGGACACGGGGGCATGTTAGCTGGGCACGGCCCCGTGTCTAGGGACTGTTTTATGAAGTTGTCTAGTTTTTTTAAGGAACTTGTTAGTATCGGGTGGCTCCTGACTGGTTGGAACAACCCCAAAGTGCCTAATATACCTTAATTGTCCTAGACTAAGGCGAGAACGCAAGAGGTTGTCGGTGAGGGTAATTCCTATTTTTATTCTAGGTGGACAAGTCCAACCCTTTTCCGGGCTCTTGTTAAAGAAGGTATATGCCGAATCGCTCAGGTCTATGTATGCACCGAACGAAGTCGATGGAGAGTCCTTCACGGCACAATCGACACAGGGACGACTATCGTCCAAGTCTTTGCTAGGTACGAAGGCATTTTTGGGAGCAACGAGGTTGTCGGAACGCGGTCCCAACATTTCTTCATGGGTATTGTCTTGGGGTGGATCAATAAAATCCTTTCCAAGCTCTTCTATCCATTTTAGAATTAGTTCTTCTAGTTGAAATAACTCGCTAAGGAGCATTTCCCCTAGAATATCTGGCTGGGCGCATTCGAGGGAGAAATAGTGCTTATTTTTACTTTCGCCCCTCTTAAGGTCGTGAGAAGATGGTGGGTCCATGTAGTGGGGCCTATAATTTTGGAAGTAGGATTTTACTTCTTCATGTTCACCACCACACAATTGACACCACTTACCATAAGAGTGCCGAAAGTAAAAATAATTACTATCACTCATGTTTATGTCAGAAATTACCAACCGTCGGGATCTAACGGTTCTGTTTTCAGTAACTGAAACTTGGGCACGGGGGCGTGTTGAGTGGACACGGCCCCGTGTTCAGCTTACTGTCTGATGTAAAACAGGATTGCCAGTTCCAATGATTGAGCACGGGGGCGTGTTCAGCGGGCACGGCCCGTGCTGAGCTCTGCAGAAGCTGAAAAACTAAGAAAATCCTAAAAAATTAAAAAGAAAAATAAAAGGTGATTAGGCCGTTGATTCCTAACTTTCTTAAAATCCTTGTGTCCCCGGCAGCGGCGCCAAAAACTTGATGCGTGTGAAGTGTTATATATATTAGGTGTATATTTTAAGCCCTTTTTAACACTTATTTTAGCCAAGTTTTAAATTTATAAAACACGATATTTCACTAACACTAAACACACATATGGGAAGTGCACCCATCGTTGAGTGTAGTATAGCGTTGGTAAGATACCGAGGTCGTCCAAGGACACAAGAGCTTTTAGTACCGGTTTATCCTCAACGTCTAACCAAAACAAAAGTTTAGGAAAAATATTTTAAACTAAGAAAAATAAAAACTAACTAAAATGCTGAAAATAAAAATAAAAGAAAAACAGATAGACAAGATGAATCACTTGGTTCCGACTCGTATCTAGTATAACCTTTGATTATTTCCGCACTTTTGCACATAATTAAGAGATTATCTTAGTTATTGTAGTAGGCCCCTCTTTTGAAGGTGACGTTACCCTCACCCCAGTAGTTTGAGTCAGCAGGGATACAATCCTAAAAGGGTGGATTATTGGAAGATAATGAATTAAGTTATTAATGCAGTATTGTGGTAGGCCCCGCTTTTGGCGGTGACGTTACCCTCGACTAAGTAGTCTGAGTCAGCAGGGATACAGTCCTAAATAGCCGGGTTATAGTATTAATAGTAGTTAACTTATGAGGGGATCAAAGAGTTTGGACCCCCGCCATCCAATACCGTGAAGTATTGAAGGAGGTCCTACTAAATTTGACCCAGGTCCATTGCAGGACCTCTAAACGCTGAACAATGGCAAGACCTTTACCAAACCGTTCCCTTAACCCCCTACCAGGTAGCCAACATACCTCCATATAGACCGTGGAGATATGAATGGTGAAAATCCTTTATTTTATATAGACAGTAAAATAATGCCAAGACACCACGGACAAACGATAAGGAAAGATCACCTTCAACATAAGTAACTAGTTATTAAAGTCATTAATACAAAACCAAATAAAAAGTGCAAAAGATTAGAAATAAAAAGTATTATACTAGACACTTTGTCTTCACCAAGTGATGTAAGAGACTTAGGCAAACATGGCCTTGATTGTCAAGAACTCTTACGATCAATCTTGGATCCCGAGACGACTCACACACTCTACGATGGACAATGGATGATGGTGGTGGATGATGGTGTTGTGATGGTGGTGGGTGGTGGATGAAGTGTGAGAGAGGTGGTGTGCCAAGGGATGAGATGAAATGAATCCAAGCACTCCTATTTATAGGCTGAACAGAGAGCTGGACACGGCCCCGTGTCCGCTGGACACGGCCCCGTGCCCGTCTGACACTCTCTCTCCTCATTAATTGTAATTCGCAATTACAATAAATGCGCCTGCTGTACTTTCGACACGCCCCCGTGTCCGCTGGGCACGGCCCGTGGTGGGCAATAGAAGCTTCTATAGGTTTGTCTTTTCTGCTGCTTCTTGGGCACGGCCCCGTGCTGGCTGAGCACGGGGCGTGTTCAGCCTTCTGTTTTCTCCTTTTTGCTTTGGAATGTGCCGTTGAGGGTTCGGGCAGTCCACTAATGTTCCTTTTCATGTATTTATGTTGGATTTAGCTGTCTTTTTGCTTCTTTTGCGTTTTTGAGCTCATTTAATCCTGAAAATACAAAAGGAAGACAAAAACACTCTTTTTCCAATATTAGTACTAAAAAAGGGTTAGTTTTAGGCCTCATTTGATGTAATTTATATGTTGCATTTTACACACATCAACTACCATAAGGTCCTTTTAATTAGATCAACAAATGATCCTTTTAATTAGGCCACCAAGGAGTCCTTTCAGCTATCTCATCACATGATATTCCTAACCAGATTTTTGGATCAATCTGTTTAACTAGACCACTCAGGGGGTCTAATTATGGAATAGTACAATATAATCCAAGGATCTTTACTATTACATAAAAGCCCATTGAGGATTTAATATAGTACCTTTGGATATCCTACTATGAATTCCTTATACAAAGATATGGAAGATTCTACGAGGATTTGGATAACAAAAACTTGGATTACACCAAAAACATAAAAGGGAACACATAAGCACATAATCACATAGTTGTTTAATTTGTTATTAACTTGTTATCGATTGAAAATGGATGTTGAAACCAGTTGATAGACTTCGATGTCCTCTGGGATCTATCTGAAAAGATAGGAAGATCTCCCAGAAATTCGATTTTGTTTTCAAAGAACATAATATCTGAATTATGAGACACAAAAATTTTTGGATTTACGAAAATACCCTTAGGTACCCTATTAAGGATTTATAGTGGTACTTTGGGTATTCGTCCAGTGTTGTAACTTGCGCTTTGTACTTCGTTTCCTTGGAGGAAACGGGTACTTAGGAATTTCGTGGAAAACTCAAGAGATCATAAAATAGACGAATTTGGGTGGTAGTTTGCTTTTCAAGGAATACGATTCCTTAATTGTCGGTATTGTAAGGGATATGTTGTTTATGCATATAATCCTCATAAATACATTGCAATGTAAATAAAAGATTTATTTATAAACAATGATAACAACTGTTTCATGGACCTTGACAACAAAAGAAAATAATACATAAGACGTAATTATTTCTAAAGGGTGTTGTCTTCTAGTCGGTCAGATGCTCATCTCTGTGCTGGATTAGCATTAGCAAGCTTTGGGCAATTTCTTCGGAAATGACCCATCTCGCCACAATTGTAGCAAGAACCTGGTGGAAAGCGAGCTTGAGCAGGATTGTTGTCTGCTTGATTTGGTGCAACGGCTGCTACGCAAACTTTTGCCGTATGACCTTTACGTCCACAAATTTGGCATTCGCGGCACTTCACATTGGCATGATGATGTAGGCCACATTGGTTGCACAAAGGTGAAGTTCCATTGTATGGCTTCCTAGCAGGGGGTTGAGCTGGTTGGTTGGTTGGGGACGGCTTGATCATTGTGAGTAACCATGGCGAAGTTTTGAGAAGCCTTTCGCTTCTTTGACTGGTTAGGGGATCCAGTCTGTTCATCCATGGTCTTTGATTCCTCGATTGGCTTCTTGTCACCCTTTCGAAAAAGTTTAGGTTTCCTGATCTGAGATTCAGTCAAGGTTGCAGATAGCTCAATGGCCTGCCTAACCGTAGTGGGGTTACTACCAGTAACAATGTCTTGAACTGAGTCAGGGAGACCATCAATGTATTTTTCGATCGCCTTATCCAAAGGCGTAACCATGGTAGGACACAACAGACTCAGCTCCTCATATCGATCAGTGTAGGCTCGATGTTCACCGCTGTCTTGCTTAAGATCGTCGAATTCCCTTTCCAAGGCCTTGATCTCGTGACGAGGACAGAATTCCTTCATCATAAGGGCCCTAAGTTCAGCCCATGTCTGTGCTAGAGAAACTTCTGCACCACGATCTCTCATAACCCCGTTCCACCACGTAAGGGCTCTCTTCTGGAACACACTCGAAGCAAACTCGACCTTGCGATTGTCAGGACACTGCACGTGGCGGAAAGTATTCTCAATGCTCTCGAACCATTGAAGAAGCCCAGTCGCTCCCTCAGAACCACTAAAGTTGAGTGGTTTCACCGAGTTAAAACTCTTGAAATTGCATGGACCATTGTTGTTGTTGTTGGCTTGATTCCATTGAGCAAAGAGGTTTGGGAATTGAGTAGCCATTTGCTGCGCAATGATTTCTGCCAGTTCGGCAGTCGCTATTTGGTTTTCGCGTCGAGGAGGCATTCTAAAAGAGGAAACATGAAAGGAAACGAGTGAGAGAATTAGACGAAAAGAATGAGACGAAACAAATCTGATGAAAGCAAGGGTAGTGGTCATTTGTTTGTTACCACAAGGTAAACAAACGACACACAGTGACTAATCAAAGTAAATGGGTCAAAAATAATGTATCGCGAAGACATGCTCGCCTATAAGTGAACACTCATACCAAGAATTCCCAGGTAAGCACAACTGGTCTCGCGTCTGATGAGATGTATACGAAGTGCTTGCCTAGACAGAAAACCCAGAATACAGGCATTCACCCTTCTAGTTTGCACGTGTTCACATTATTTAAAACCCAAAACCTTGACGAGATTTTGAAAACTCAAAGGGGTTCAAAACCATATAACAGAGGGTTCAAAACCTTACAATAGAGGGTTCAAAACCTTGTAATCAATCATCCTAGAACAGACGATTAGTTTTCAAAGCGGTTTTGAAATTTATGTTCTTGTTGTGGTCGTCGCCTAAGGATAGGTGACAGTATTTTTTATGACTAAACGCAAGTAAACTCGCGTTAGGGTCCTAAGAAGGTTATAGACTAGGTCAAAGCATTACTAATAACCTAATTCCCTATAACCATGGGCTCTGATACCATCTTTTCTGTCACACCCCGACCACGTAGAACATACAAAACGTGGCGGAAACGTCGGGGAGTGTTGTAACAGAATTAATTGTTTCAAATCCATGGCAATTGAAGTTTCGTTTTATTAATCAAACAGAGAATTACATTGTTTTAAACAAGAAACAAAGAGTACATAACATAAATTAACTAGTTCTTGTCTCGTTTTAAGTCACTAAGGCACAGGTCCGCCTAAGTATGTCTTGATAAGTCCTATGCATCATCTCCTGAAAACACATGTGAAAATAGGTACGTCAGCATAAAAATGCCTGTGAGATACATAGGTTTTGTGAAAACAGAATTCATGACTTAGGAGTTTGAGAAAATATTTTGTCATGAACCTTGTAATTTGCTTTGTCTTGTAAATCATTTGAAAAACGATAAGCTCAGATGATATGTATAAATAAATGTAAGGTTAAATGAATAACCATGTAAGATGAGTTTGTATAAGATAAGTTTTTTGTAAACCAATGTCTTGTAAAAAGTATGTTATTTGTATAAAATGTTATATGTCTCAAATTGAAATGATTCTAATAACGCTACGATATGTAATACCATACAATCACTTATATATAGGAAGTACCAGCGGCGTATCCACCATGCTTGTATCATATTACACACGCCTCGTTACTTAAATCACTTACTCAAACCAAACCAACAATGTAAGATGTCTATGTTTAAACCAATTGTCAAATGTATTGAATAATATACCAAAATGTTTATGTCAAGATGTAAATCATGCAACGTATAACCAATGTTGAAAATGTTTATGTGTCAAATGTAAATCATGTAATGTGTAACCAAAATGATATGTATGGCTAGTGAAATGCATCAACTAAACCATAAGTGAAATGCACAAAACAAAGTATTGAAGTAAAACTTGGTTTAAATCTAAGTTATGTTTTGTGTAGTAAATGCATGCTATACTGATATAGACATTTATGCGGTATTGTGAAAATTCATACATCCAAGCCTTGCGACAGTCGGATAACCCTTTTAGTAAAGGTTATCAAAATATGTATTCGGATTCGGTCATTCCTTCCATCCAAACAAACCCGAGATTACAGGAATGGGATTTGTCAAGTCCTATGGTACCACTACCTACTACCGAGCGGCATGATCGGTGTTAATGAATGTATAGTATAGTTTAAACAAACCAAATGTCATACCAAAATGTAAGCATATGATGAATAAGAAATGTACTAAGTATGCTAAGTTAACATACAAAGCAGAAAAGTCATGTAAATCAATGTGCTAGCATGCTATCAGTTAACATACATAGCAGAAATGTAATGTAGAACCATGTACTAAGTATGCACACAATGGACATACATAGCATAAAATGTAATGAAATCATGTACTATAATGTACTAATGAACGTAGGAAGTATACGATGTGAAAACAGAAAAGCATGAAAGTAACAAGTAGGCACATGTGTTTCACCCCAAAACAGTTTGGAAAACAGTAAAAGAGGGGTCTATGTACTCACTTGAGATTGCTTAGTAGTCCTTGAGTAACAACCAAACAATGCTAGAGATCGCGGATATCAAACGGCACCTAATATAGGTAACTATGTTAATAACCGGACCTAAATCGGATGATTGGATAGAATGAGGGTTCGTAAACCAAACGAGTGTAGAGACTCGTGTAATATGGTTTAACAAAGCCTACATACTAAATGAAACCTAACAAAAGTGCTTACGACCCATTACGACCCGTTTAGGTAGCTTATGCTACTTTAACGCATCGTGCGCGCAAAAGTGCACTAGAGACGTCTAACTAGCCCTATGACAAGTGTTATATGCCTAAACATGTTACATAATCAGTTATGTGGCAAAAGTTTAGGTTACATATGCTTAATTACCAATTATACATGAAAAGGGTATTCTGGTAATTTACCTAAGGCATATAAACTACCTATCATACAACTACTCAAACGATGTGACCATAGGGTATAACCTCGGAAGGTTATTCCCTATACACTATGGTCACCTAAAGTATTTGGTCGGATCCTAATGATCGACCAAATGGGTCAGGTTCGAATGTATAAGCGATTTATCAGATCGCTTACCCTACGACCCTAGACAACGTGGTAATCAGTAGGCATAGTCCCAAGGGACTATGACCATCGTGATTACAATCACGTTGCGAAGTTCAAATGAACTTCGCATTGACCATAAACTGGTCAACACAGAAAGTCAAAAAAAGTTTGACTTTCAGACTCGAAAAGCAATAAAAGAACGAAGGAATACTTACGAAGGGTCCCCGAATGCTAATCGTGATTCAAGTAGCTCAGGTATGAAACAAATGTCTCAACTTAGAGCTCCTCAAATCAGGATTCTAGTGGGTTTTGCAATGGGGGTGGAGGGGTATTTATAGTTTTTGGGTAACCGTTAAGATCGTTTCATGGAAACCGTGCTCGAATCCCACCCGTACATGTGTTGGAATGTTATGGTATGTCAAATGGCCACTCACCATAAGGAATTGACATGTGGAAGAGAGATTCGGAGTGCTAAACAGCTGATAACAGGCTGTTAGAAACATTTAATCTAGTCAGAAAGAGCCATGCGGCCCGCTTTAGGATCAGACAAAACTCAGGCGGGCCGCCTGGCCTTGTCTGATCAGCAACATGTTTCAGAATTTACAGTTTCAGTCCCTGCACGTGTTTAAGGCCATTCCCGACACTTCCAAGGCCCGTAAAGCCAACTTTAAGGCCCTAAAATGACGCCTAAACATTGTGGACATGAAACATGCTCAAAAATATCTCAGATGTCGGTTCGTTTGGTCGTACGATCGCAATGTTCGCTTAATTACGACGGAAAGCGCATACGCGCGAAAAACGATCCAAATTGCGTGACGAATGGATTTTTCTCAAGCCAAACACTAAAATAAAATATTTTAGTGCTTACATAAATTTTTGGATGTCCGGATGTATTCAGAACGTAAGTTATGCGCGAAAATGCAAACTTGTACACTTTTTGACACTTTTAGTCCCTGAATGACCCAAAAGTTTATTTTAGCACACCGAACCCCTTAAAGCCTATTTCTAAGCTATGTAAAGGATATTTAAGGTGTGTTTAACTTATGGTCATGTTCCGGAATGTCTGTTACAGTTCAAATTGGTATACTTTCGCAGTTTGTCAAATTTGTTTGATGGTTGAAGTGACACAGGTGTCACAGTCTCCCCTACTTTAGGAAATTTCGTCCCGAAATTAATTCGTAGGAGTCTATCTGTGGCTTAGTGTTAAGTAACAATCAAAGATAAGCAAGGCATAATCCTGTTATTTCTCTTTAACGGACATTTTTCAGAAATGAAAAATGAACGGAGTTATTTTCAACAGGCATTCTTCAGAAACGAAAAAGAACGGAATGAGTCATTCTCCACAACCTCTTCAGAAACGAAAATGAACGGAACGAGTCATTTTCCACAACTTCTTCAGAAACGAAAATGAACGGAACGAGTCATTTTCCACAACTTCTTCAGAAACGAAAATGAACGGAACGAGTCATTTTCCACAACGTCTTCAGAAACGAAAATGAACGGAACGAGTCATCTTCCACGATTTCTTCAGAAATGAAAATGAACAGAATGAGTCATTTTCCAAAACTTCTTCAGGAACGAAAATGAACGGAACGAGTCATCTTCCACGATTTCTTCAGAAACGAAAATGAACAGAATGAGTCATTTTCCACAATTTCTTCAGAAATGAAAATGAACAGAATGAGTCATTTCCACAACTTCTTCAGAAACGAAAATGAACGGAACGGAACGGCTGTTTGGTGAATGCATAGGAGATGTTTCGCTGTTTTCACTCGTCATCCTACGAAAAATAAACTAAAAATAGCTTATTTAATGAAACAGTATCCGGACACGGCCCCGTGCTCACTGAGCACGGCCCCGTGTTCATCTTTCTGCAGAGTTTTTGGAACTAGGAAACTTGGATTTTTAAGTTATTTTCTGAATATTGTGGGACCTTTTTGGCTACTAATAACTTAAAACAATGTTTCATAACATGTTTTTACCAAGATTCTTTGAACAAAACTCATTTATCCCTACCATAGAGTTGGAGGAATTCCAAACTTTCAATGGTAGCTCTTGGAGAAAGATGAAGAAGAAGGAAATAGCTAAAAGAGGAAAGGACAAGATGGGTTGTTGGAACCTTCTTTTAGACTTACCTAGGATAGTTTGAGAGAAGATTCCTGTAAATCTCTGCCCCAAGTTGGTCCAAATGTGCAGAATTCTTGGCTGCATTTATAGAAAACGACAGCAACCTGGACACGGCCCCGTGTGCAGGTGAAGTTCTGACACAGTTTGTCCGTATTCTGACGTACTGATCAGAATGGAATCTTTCGATGGACACGGGGGCATGTTAGCTGGGCACGGCCCCGTGTCTAGGGACTGTTTTATGAAGTTGTCTAGTTTTTTTAAGGAACTTGTTAGTATCGGGTGGCTCCTGACTGGTTGGAACAACCCCAAAGTGCCTAATATACCTTAATTGTCCTAGACTAAGGCGAGAACGCAAGAGGTTGTCGGTGAGGGTAATTCCTATTTTTATTCTAGGTGGACAAGTCCAACCCTTTTCCGGGCTCTTGTTAAAGAAGGTATATGCCGAATCGCTCAGGTCTATGTATGCACCGAACGAAGTCGATGGAGAGTCCTTCACGGCACAATCGATGTATTTTTCGATCGCCTTATCCAAAGGCGTAACCATGGTAGGACACAACAGACTCAGCTCCTCATATCGATCAGTGTAGGCTCGATGTTCACCGCTGTCTTGCTTAAGATCGTCGAATTCCCTTTCCAAGGCCTTGATCTCGTGACGAGGACAGAATTCCTTCATCATAAGGGCCCTAAGTTCAGCCCATGTCTGTGCTAGAGAAACTTCTGCACCACGATCTCTCATAACCCCGTTCCACCACGTAAGGGCTCTCTTCTGGAACACACTCGAAGCAAACTCGACCTTGCGATTGTCAGGACACTGCACGTGGCGGAAAGTATTCTCAATGCTCTCGAACCATTGAAGAAGCCCAGTCGCTCCCTCAGAACCACTAAAGTTGAGTGGTTTCACCGAGTTAAAACTCTTGAAATTGCATGGACCATTGTTGTTGTTGTTGGCTTGATTCCATTGAGCAAAGAGGTTTGGGAATTGAGTAGCCATTTGCTGCGCAATGATTTCTGCCAGTTCGGCAGTCGCTATTTGGTTTTCGCGTCGAGGAGGCATTCTAAAAGAGGAAACATGAAAGGAAACGAGTGAGAGAATTAGACGAAAAGAATGAGACGAAACAAATCTGATGAAAGCAAGGGTAGTGGTCATTTGTTTGTTACCACAAGGTAAACAAACGACACACAGTGACTAATCAAAGTAAATGGGTCAAAAATAATGTATCGCGAAGACATGCTCGCCTATAAGTGAACACTCATACCAAGAATTCCCAGGTAAGCACAACTGGTCTCGCGTCTGATGAGATGTATACGAAGTGCTTGCCTAGACAGAAAACCCAGAATACAGGCATTCACCCTTCTAGTTTGCACGTGTTCACATTATTTAAAACCCAAAACCTTGACGAGATTTTGAAAACTCAAAGGGGTTCAAAACCATATAACAGAGGGTTCAAAACCTTACAATAGAGGGTTCAAAACCTTGTAATCAATCATCCTAGAACAGACGATTAGTTTTCAAAGCGGTTTTGAAATTTATGTTCTTGTTGTGGTCGTCGCCTAAGGATAGGTGACAGTATTTTTTATGACTAAACGCAAGTAAACTCGCGTTAGGGTCCTAAGAAGGTTATAGACTAGGTCAAAGCATTACTAATAACCTAATTCCCTATAACCATGGGCTCTGATACCATCTTTTCTGTCACACCCCGACCACGTAGAACATACAAAACGTGGCGGAAACGTCGGGGAGTGTTGTAACAGAATTAATTGTTTCAAATCCATGGCAATTGAAGTTTCGTTTTATTAATCAAACAGAGAATTACATTGTTTTAAACAAGAAACAAAGAGTACATAACATAAATTAACTAGTTCTTGTCTCGTTTTAAGTCACTAAGGCACAGGTCCGCCTAAGTATGTCTTGATAAGTCCTATGCATCATCTCCTGAAAACACATGTGAAAATAGGTACGTCAGCATAAAAATGCCTGTGAGATACATAGGTTTTGTGAAAACAGAATTCATGACTTAGGAGTTTGAGAAAATATTTTGTCATGAACCTTGTAATTTGCTTTGTCTTGTAAATCATTTGAAAAACGATAAGCTCAGATGATATGTATAAATAAATGTAAGGTTAAATGAATAACCATGTAAGATGAGTTTGTATAAGATAAGTTTTTTGTAAACCAATGTCTTGTAAAAAGTATGTTATTTGTATAAAATGTTATATGTCTCAAATTGAAATGATTCTAATAACGCTACGATATGTAATACCATACAATCACTTATATATAGGAAGTACCAGCGGCGTATCCACCATGCTTGTATCATATTACACACGCCTCGTTACTTAAATCACTTACTCAAACCAAACCAACAATGTAAGATGTCTATGTTTAAACCAATTGTCAAATGTATTGAATAATATACCAAAATGTTTATGTCAAGATGTAAATCATGCAACGTATAACCAATGTTGAAAATGTTTATGTGTCAAATGTAAATCATGTAATGTGTAACCAAAATGATATGTATGGCTAGTGAAATGCATCAACTAAACCATAAGTGAAATGCACAAAACAAAGTATTGAAGTAAAACTTGGTTTAAATCTAAGTTATGTTTTGTGTAGTAAATGCATGCTATACTGATATAGACATTTATGCGGTATTGTGAAAATTCATACATCCAAGCCTTGCGACAGTCGGATAACCCTTTTAGTAAAGGTTATCAAAATATGTATTCGGATTCGGTCATTCCTTCCATCCAAACAAACCCGAGATTACAGGAATGGGATTTGTCAAGTCCTATGGTACCACTACCTACTACCGAGCGGCATGATCGGTGTTAATGAATGTATAGTATAGTTTAAACAAACCAAATGTCATACCAAAATGTAAGCATATGATGAATAAGAAATGTACTAAGTATGCTAAGTTAACATACAAAGCAGAAAAGTCATGTAAATCAATGTGCTAGCATGCTATCAGTTAACATACATAGCAGAAATGTAATGTAGAACCATGTACTAAGTATGCACACAATGGACATACATAGCATAAAATGTAATGAAATCATGTACTATAATGTACTAATGAACGTAGGAAGTATACGATGTGAAAACAGAAAAGCATGAAAGTAACAAGTAGGCACATGTGTTTCACCCCAAAACAGTTTGGAAAACAGTAAAAGAGGGGTCTATGTACTCACTTGAGATTGCTTAGTAGTCCTTGAGTAACAACCAAACAATGCTAGAGATCGCGGATATCAAACGGCACCTAATATAGGTAACTATGTTAATAACCGGACCTAAATCGGATGATTGGATAGAATGAGGGTTCGTAAACCAAACGAGTGTAGAGACTCGTGTAATATGGTTTAACAAAGCCTACATACTAAATGAAACCTAACAAAAGTGCTTACGACCCATTACGACCCGTTTAGGTAGCTTATGCTACTTTAACGCATCGTGCGCGCAAAAGTGCACTCGAGACGTCTAACTAGCCCTATGACAAGTGTTATATGCCTAAACATGTTACATAATCAGTTATGTGGCAAAAGTTTAGGTTACATATGCTTAATTACCAATTATACATGAAAAGGGTATTCTGGTAATTTACCTAAGGCATATAAACTACCTATCATACAACTACTCAAACGATGTAACCATAGGGTATAACCTCGGAAGGTTATTCCCTATACACTATGGTCACCTAAAGTATTTGGTCGGATCCTAATGATCGACCAAATGGGTCAGGTTCGAATGTATAAGCGATTTATCAGATCGCTTACCCTACGACCCTAGACAACGTGGTAATCAGTAGGCATAGTCCCAAGGGACTATGACCATCGTGATTACAATCACGTTGCGAAGTTCAAATGAACTTCGCATTGACCATAAACTGGTCAACACAGAAAGTCAAAAAAAGTTTGACTTTCAGACTCGAAAAGCAATAAAAGAACGAAGGAATACTTACGAAGGGTCCCCGAATGCTAATCGTGATTCAAGTAGCTCAGGTATGAAACAAATGTCTCAACTTAGAGCTCCTCAAATCAGGATTCTAGTGGGTTTTGCAATGGGGGTGGAGGGGTATTTATAGTTTTCTGGTAACCGTTAAGATCGTTTCATGGAAACCGTGCTCGAATCCCACCCGTACATGTGTTGGAATGTTATGGTATATCAAATGGCCACTCACCATAAGGAATTGACATGTGGAAGAGAGATTGGGAGTGCTAAACAGCTTATAACAGGCTGTTAGAAACATTTAATCTGGTCAGAAGGAGCCATGCGGCCCGCTTCAGGATCAGACAAAACTCAGGCGGGCCGCCTGGCCTTGTCTGATCAGCAACATGTTTCAGAATTTATAGTTTCAGTCCCTGCACGTGTTTAAGGCCATTCCCGACACTTCCAAGGCCCGTAAAGCCAACTTTAAGGCCCTAAAATGATGCCTAAACATTGTGGATATGAAACATGCTCAAAAATATCTCAGATGTCGGTTCGTTTGGTCGTACGATCGCAATGTTCGCTTAATTACGACGGAAAGCGCATAAGCGCGAAAAACGATCCAAATTGCGCGACAAATGGATTTTTCTCAAGCCAAACACTAAAATAAAATATTTTAGTGCTTACATAAATTTTTGGATGTCCGGATGTATTCAGAACGTAAGTTATGCGCGAAAATGCAAACTTGTACACTTTTTGACACTTTTAGTCCCTGAATGACCCAAAAGTTTATTTTAGCACACCGAACCCCTTAAAGACTATTTCTAAGCTATGTAAAGGATATTTAAGGTGTGTTTAACTTATGGTCATGTTCCGGAATGTCTGTTACAGTTCAAATTGGCATACTTTCGCAGTTTGTCAAATTTAGTCCCTGTAAGCGATTTAACTTGATTTTGCCATACCAAAGCCTTCGAAACTTATTTCTAAGTTATGTAAAGGTTATTTAAGGTATGTTAAGCCTATTTCACTATTCTGGAGTGTTCGTTGCATTAAACTGGTTATATTTACGCATCAGTGCGTGTATAACCTTCCAGAAAGCGATTTAGAGCTTGAAATCGAACAAGAATTGATATGTGCAAACGATACACATATTTTTACAAATCCCAAGTATGAAATACAATATTTCATTGGTTTGGAATTTGTTTGATGGTTGAAGTGACACAGGTGTCACAGATTTCGCTTGAAGGTATTATTTCTCTAATTTCGTTTCAAAAAACACTGTAAAGGTGATTTCACACGAAATCATAAAACTCTTGATTCTAAGCCGTTATACTGCCCGATTGTGATCTATTATTTGATCTAAGTTTGGTTTGCACATCTTAGATCATGGGAAAGGTAAGAAATCTTGGTATTTTGGCACAGATCTGAACTGTTTATGTTTGAACGGCGATGAACAGTTGTTGAGACATAGATCTAGGGTTTGTATGTGGGTAAAAATGATCGATTAACATGTTAATGAACTCGGAATGTGATATAGATTTTGATTAGGGCTTTAATTTGATCTGTATAACTTGATTCCGTTTTGAAGTCGGTAGATCTGAACTTTGAATGTAGATCTAGGTCGTTTTTGTGGTTAAAATTGAACAATAAACACACCTGTGTGCTCGGAATCTGATAAGGAACAAACCCAGTTAATCAATTTCATCATTAGAAAAGTTTTTGAAAAATCTGTTCATGATTTCGTTTGAAACATGTAATTCCGCTTCAAATGGTATTCCGTTTCAAATGGTGATTTCCTTTCAAGATGTCATTCCGTTTCAAATTGTGATTCCGTTTGAACTGTGATTTCGTTTCAAAATGTTATTCCGTTTCAACTTGTGATTCTGCTTCAAATTGTCATATATAATTTCGTTTGAACGGTTATTCCGCATGAACTGTGATTTCGTATGAGATGATTTTGTTTGAATGTTGTTTGATTTGAAAAATTGTTAAAGTGTTTAACTTGGTTGTATGTTGTTCTTTCAGGCTTCAAATGTGATATTTGATCCATTACACAACAGTTGTTGTGATTTCGATGAGGAGAAGATACCAAAGTTGACCAAATTCAAGAGTATTCTGGAATTTATGAGAAGGTTACCGATTCAGAAAGCGTTGACTAACCAACATCTTGTTTTTAAATCACACATTAAACGCTTCTGGAATAATGCAACGTATGACGATGAACGCAAAACAATAAACTTAATTGTGAGCTTGAATGATGAAGACAAACCGATCATTATCACAGAGCAGTTAGTTCGTGAGGCGATAGATTTTCCGAATGATTAAAATTCTCCATCAAAGTTCCCTGAGAGGATGGTCAAAGGTTGTATGTTGAGGATGGGTTACAATGGTGCACTGAACAGTGCTAACTACTTGAAATCAAAGTTTTATAAGCCATACAAGTTTCTTATTCACTCAGTGTTGATTGCTCTTAGTCATAGAAATGGAGCTTATGATGCAATGAGGGATTATCAAATGAACATGGTGACAGCTCTCGTATTAAACAAGAAGTATAATTTTTCGAAGATCGTGTTTCATTATATGGTTGAGAACATTACTTCAAAGAACAAGACTTGGGTGTATCCACGATTTGTTCAAATGTTGATAGATCACGCTTATCCTGATTTGGAGAGAGATGAAGAGAATGATCTGTTGGTATTATCTCACATGGATAATGAGTATGTGAAACAATTGGCCAGATATCATCCAAATCATCCAGAGCCAAAAACAAAAGCTGAATTTTTTGGTTTCATCAAAGATAAGAATTATCAAGATCCAGATCCTATCAATCATCAGAACTGGAGAAATGAGAAAGAAATGAAAGAGAAGAATTATCCAGATGAATTAAAAACACTTGAAAGCTTCAAAGAAACTTGAAATGAGTGGATCTTGAAAGAGAAAAAGAAGAGAAGCAGAAAAACAACTCCGAAAGTTCAAGTGGAGGAGGGTTCTTCATCACAACCTAAGAAAAAGCGTCAAAAGAAGGTTGTTGAAACTATGCTTGTTGATGAATCTGAAGAGGAAGTTGAAGCTGAAGCTGAAAGTGAAGCTGAAGTTGGTGTTGAAGGAGATGTTCGTTTGTCTCCTGAATCTGAAAAGTTGTTGAAATCTCTTACTGATTATAATGCTGAAACAGGAAAGACTGCTGGTGATAAAGGTGATGATGCAGATAGCAGTTCTTCAAGTTCATCTGATGAAGAAATTGATGAAACTGAGCGTGCAGCAAGAATTAGAGCTGAGATTGAAAAAGAAAAGAAGCTCAAGAGAAAGAGGAAAGAAGATAAAGATGATGAGTTATACAATCCTTCTCCTGAGAATATGATAGAATCTCAGACGCCTCCATCATCTGGTAGTAGGAAGAAACAATCTGCAAGAAAGAAAGTTGTTACTCCGAAGGTTGCAAAAAGATTGAAAGTGTTGTTAAAGAAGAAACCAATCCAGGAACCTAGTAAACAACCATCACCACCATCTGAACCTCAACATCAACCATCTCCAATTCATTCACCAATTCATCAATCACCACCAAGACAACCATCACCAATCCAATCACCACCACATCTTTCACCACAACATATTCATATTGCTACACATCCACATGTACAACAACCTGTTATTACATCTCAGCAAATCTTTCAAACACCACCATCCACACAACCACCTGTTCAAACTACACCTGGTTCTTCTGGATACAAGACTTTTCCACATGTTCCTGTGGGTATTACTCTTGAAGACATTGGTGATTTTAATTTTGCAACTGATGTGCAAGTTAAGAGTTTGGAAAAGAAAGTTGAAGAAGTGTTGGTTGAAAACAAGAAGTTGGTTGACCGTGAAAAGAAATTGGAAAAGCGTGTTAAGTCTGTGGAAGCTGAAAATTCTTCATTGTTAAAGAAAGTTGAAGCTGATCAGGCAGAGATTGATATTCTAAAAGTTAAAGTTGCTGAATTAGAGGAAGAGAAAGCACGTAAGGATGAGCAGAACAAAGACTTTGAGTTAAAGAACAAAGAATTGGAAGCTGCTAAAGCAATGAAAGAACACGAAATTTACATGATGAATAAAGTGTTAGAAAACTTGCTTGGAAAGTCTGTTGAGGATAAATTTGATGAAATAAAGATTGAGGAGGTTAGAGCAAAACGTCAAGCTGATTTAGAAGCTGATTTGAAAGATAAGGGTAAAGGTGTTGAAGGTGCTTCTGGAGTCACAGAAAGATCAATCATTCCATCAGATATACCTATTGAGAATCCTCGTCCGATATCTGAAATTTCTGCTATATTTGAGGAAGATGTTCTAATTGATGATATTTTTAATAATGAGGAAGTTGTTGAGGAAGATGATGAAAGTGAAAAGGATGATGCGGATGAGGTATTCTCTGCTAGTAGTCACAGTGATGATGGTGATGACGGTGATCAGGGTGGTACAGGCATCAAAGTTACAGAAGTATCTAATGAAGAAAATGTCAATGATTATCTTCGTGATGATGTGAATGAAGAGCCTGAGGATGCTACAGGTGAGGGGGAGAATGTGGATGATCAAAACGTTGATAAAAGAGAAAAGTTGATATTGCGTCTTGAACCTGAAGTTGAAGAGGGAGAAATCAGACATACTTACGTGGCTGATATTATTGAAATGACACGTATTGATGATCCTAACTTCAAGTTTGATTTTGAAGAAGAGTTGAATGCGTTTGATATGAATCAACAGCATGAATATCAGTACAAGTATGTTGATGAAGCTGATAATTATGATAGAGTTGAGGTTGAAGATTGCAGTGACGAAGAAACTTCTGAAAATGTTGATACAACGAACTTTCCTACGTTTTTTGAGTTTTTCAATTAAGCAAATGCAGATGAGTTGAGAAGGAAAGTTGCAGAATGTCTGAAAGACAAGAATTTTGATGGTACAGTGAAAGATGCACAGAAGGAAGAACGCAAGAAGTGGTTTAGACAGAGTAATGAAAGAAAGTTTAAGTGGCCATTGAAGTATTATAAGAGAGACAGGAATGTTTCACTGGGGGATATCATTAGTTGGGGATTTTTACCTCAAGTGAATGTGTATGCAGTCAGAAGAGAATTTGGAGTGCAGTATTTTGAATATATACAGGATATCATGTCCTTACCTTGGTGGGATGTGGAAGAATTGTCAAAAGTTAGAACTCTGGATTATCCTGTAAGAAAGCATGATGTACCCATCTGGGGTCTGATGAAATTTGAAGCCTTCAGAGGATTCAAACACTGGAAACCTCATTATCCAAAGAAAGTGAGGAGGGTGAATCCAGTGACTGGGAATGAATAGACGATCTTGCATGTGAAGAAGCCTAAAGTGTTGAAGAATATTCCTGTGCCGCAAATGGAGCATGATTTTTATAAAGGATTCTTATATTGGGTATACAGCTGTTTGTCGACTGAAGCTGTGATCACCTATAGAGCTGAAAATGAAATAAGACACATCTTTGTGTATGATCCTTTATGGTTGGTGAACTGTTCAGCAAAAGATATTGAATGCTTGTTTGTTAACAAGATTGGATTCAACATTAAGCTACTGTACATTATGCTTAATTGCCTTTTTATGCTTAATGGTATTGTACAATGGCGTACACACACTCCACTGTGCTTTATATTACCCACTAGTTGTTAGACCCGCGTATTACACGGTTTAATTTAAGACAATATGTTACGCCCGTGTAATGCATAGACTATAATCTAGTGACTTAAATAATAATTCATAATTATAATAATATAATAATTACGAGTAGATAACAATAACAATAGCAATAACAATTTTTCTCATTTATTCTTGAGTTTTTTTTTTTTTTTTTTTTTTTTGTCATTTTCATCTAGCCCATTAAATTCATCAAAAAAGTCAGTTTAATGAGGGGCATTTTTGTCTTTTTACTTATTTAATTTATTGTTTTTTAATCCTAATAAAACCCACCCCATTAATTTATATCATCGCTCAAATGTGAACTTGAAAAGCTATTCAAATATCTTCTATTTAACTTAATCATTGTTGATATTAAATTACAAAAATAAATTAAAATATAATCTAAATTATATAAAATATAATTTAAATTTTAAACTATATACCATATTCTTTTTTATAGGTTTATTGGCATGGCGGTATAATATTCGTTGAATAAAGAGTTATATTCGCAGTAAAGTTTTTTTTGTATCGGACATCACATGTTGTGGGTGGATTGGATTCATGTTTACAGGTTAAAAGGTAAAAATTTCTGGATTTCTAAAGTTCCATCAACATGTAGCTACTCGTGGAGAAAGCTTCTTCAGCTTCGTCCGCATTTGAGGGAGTTTTTTTGGTTTGACATTGGTAATGGGACAACGGCCTCGGCTTGGTATGACATATGGAGTGATATTGGGCCGCTTGGGGAGTTTATTTCGCCTAGAACTATTTCAAATGCAGGCTTCCGTTTAGAGGCTTCGGTTTCTGACATTCAGGCCAATGGTGAGTGGAAGTGGCCGGTGGCTTGGAGAGATTTATTTCCAGTTCTAATTCAGCTAGATCAACTCCAACTTATACCAAATAAACCTGATAGAATTATGTGGCGTGATGGTCATAATACGAGTGTTTTCTCGTCTTCGGAGGTATGGAATTCGGTTCGATATAAAGAAACCGAAATAGACTGGAGCACTATTGTCTGGTTTACCCAATGCATCCCGAGGCATGCGTTTTTAATGTGGCTGATCATGAGAGGTAAGCTGCTCACGCAAGACAAAATTCTCAAGTGGGACTTTTCTCGAAGAAAGAATATGAATATGATGTGTTGTTTGTTATGCTATGCTAATCATGACTCTCATAGTCACTTGTTCTTTGAATGTGAATTCTCTTCGCAAGTTTGGCATATTGTGAGACAGAAGGTGGGAATGGATATGGTTCAAGCTAAATGGGAGGATATTGTTAATTGGTTACTTGTTCGATCTAATTCTAAGTTAGCTACGGATTATGTTGCTAGACTATTGGTGGCGGCTAGTGCTTATGTTATTTGGCAGGAGCGTAACACCAGGCTTTTCAAGAATCGGATGAGACCTCCAGAGATTGTTAGTGACCAAATCATTAGTTTGGTTCGGTACAAGCTGATGGGAGCGAGACTGAAGAATACTGTAAATGTTCGAAGGCTTCGTAGGAAGTGGGAGATCCATGGAAAAGACATTATTGATGATGGTGGCTGAGTAGTTTTTTATTCTCTTGTGTTTTGTTGGTCTAGAGAGTAGTCTAGTGGGATTTTTGTTATCTTGGTTTTGTTTTTGGTTCTTTGGTTTACTTTCATGGGGCATGTCCCATGATTGAACTAGTGTAGGCTCTCTACACTACTTGGTTTTTATTGGTTGTGAATATATAGAATCACCGAGGTAAAAAAAAATTAATAATAATAATAATAATTGGATATTAATCTAGTATATTATTAATAAAATAATAATATAGCTAAATTAAGAGATACATGTGTGTAGTTATTCGCAAACAAATTATTTTGTTAGATTAGATAATCTAGGTCTACAAGTACATACCCTAATTTGGTTTGATTAGCAATGATTAAAAAATAAAATTTAATGTCACATTTGAAAATAAAAATAAGTAAATAAAATACTACAATAATATAAGATAAATATTTTTATGTATTATGTGTTTATCTATACTTATGTATAGATTAACAAATTGGATATATTAATATGATATAATAACAATATATATTTATTTGTTGTTGTGTATAAATTAATAAATTGTATATATGATATGATAATAATATGAAGAATATTAATAATAATATTAAATGAGAGAATGTCACATTGCATTAAGCTATAATTTTAAGAAAAGAATGCCATGTGGCATTAACATGGTTCTTTTATTAGTATTAGATTACCAAATAATATAATTTGTAACATTTTTAGTCATAGATGTATTGTACTTTATGCTTTGGAAGTTTTTTAAAAAAAAATCATTTTTTTACTTTTGACCCAAAACTATCTGATTCTTTTCTTTTAACCCAAACTATTTGATTTTTTTTACTTTTAACCCCAAAACTTTTTATCTTTACTTTTAACCCAAAACTATTTCAATTTTTTACTTTTAACCCCAAAACTTTTCATCTTTTACAAATTAACCTCACAACTTTTTTATTTTCAACTTTGGTCCTGTATACTTTTCATTTTCCTCAAATTTTAATTTTACGTTTCGTTCTAAATTCTGTGAGTTAACATGACACAACGTGCATGTGTGGTTAAACGTTTTTACGTCGTCTATTTTTTCCCGTTTGACAGGTTTATCGTAACATGCAGGTCCTAGATCGACTTAATTATTCTTTTATATGTTTTACACTTTGGTTTAATTTCTTCGCATTAAATTAACACACCGCAACTTCAGTATTGGTGGTCGCTGGCAGTAGTGTGACATTGGTGTTCGGCCCCGCTGTAACGCGAGGCTGCTTAATACTAGTTATATATATCTTAAAGACCACCATGTTCTCAAATTTTCTTTTTTTACTCTTAAATTTATACACTTTATATATTTAACCCTAATTTTTTTAGTAAATAACACATTGATCTTTAACTTTTCTTATTTAACAACTTTTACCTTTAATTTGTTTCTACTTAATAACTTTACATCTCATCTTCTCCAACACTTCAATTTTTTTGTTTAAATTACTTTTGCGACTTTACACCATAACACACGAGATATTATACTCTTTTTATTTATGTCTAACCATGTTAATATCACTAACGAAATGTGTGTAACAAAGTAATAAACGTGCCACATCATGCATGGACACCACACATTAATGTCATTATCGTATGGACACCATACATTAAATTATTTTAAAAATAAAAATCAACAATGTTAATCTCATGCATTAGACAAAATCACCCAAAATAAATATCAAGCTAAGTACTAACATAAATATCTGTAAATACTTCGACATAGTAATCTGTACTAAAATAATAAATGTCTCGAAGAGCAGTCGTGGAACTTTGGAAGCTACTGTGAGGATGGAGAGGGAAGCGTCACATAAACGATATGAGGACGAGAATTTCTAGTTTAAATATAATGATAATAAACTAAAAATTAAAAGTTAAAAAATATAAGAAGTTTAAATGTAAGGGTAATAAACTAAAAATAAAAAATACAATGATAATATTTTATAGCCAAACATGAACGAACGTAAACGGACAAACATGAACGAACGAGCACTGACGAACGTAAACGAACGAACATAAATGTACAAACGTAAACGAGCACCTTACTAAACATTGACGAACACAATTGAATGAAGCGACATATGTTCATGTTTGTTCAGTTAATTAATCAACGAAAATTCTTGTTCAAGTTTGTTCGTTTATTAAACGAACGAGCGTAACCAAACTTTCTGTCAAACAGCTAATGAAATGTCATTTGAATGTTCGGTTTATTTAAAAAAATGTGATAGTTCTAATATCATGAGAAGTGTAAGCAAGTTTTATTATTTAAAAATTTTAGTGTGTTATTATTATTATAATAAAAAGCAGTTTAAAAAATAAAAAGCAGTTAAAAAAAAATCTTAAGTAAAATGTCATTTTCTTCTTTGAGCTGAGTTTTTTTAGCTAGGGTTGGTTTTTGTTACTATAATAACATGTTTCGAAAATGTAAGGGAAGAAAATGATAAAATTTAAAATTTGGCCTAAAATGAAAAAAAAATAGACAAACTAAAGACGTATATAACAGTTAACTCTTATTTTTTCCGAAAATAGTGTTAGAAAAAGTAACCGCTGATCAGAACCACTGTCTGTTTAAGTCTGATCAAACAGTGGCAAGTTTGTTAGAAAAAATAACCACTGATCAGAACCGCAGATTAATCAGAAGTAGAAAAATAAATTGCAGAAACAGTAAACGATTGAACCGGGCTTGTGTTTAACACAATTCCCTTAAACAGATTCGTCGTCTGTTCCCAGGGTACACCGGTTCGAAGTAGCACCGCGCACTGCCGGACTTGAGCACTTGCCTAAAAAGAACAAGAAGCTGTGTTGCAGAAATTGAGATAGAGAGAAGAGAAGTTATATTTTGTGTGTCTCAACTGATCAGCCTAGTCTTTGATTTATAGTGCCAGAACCCATAACCGAAATCAGCAAATAAAAGACCATATAATGGTCATTAGTGTATATCTGTTACGAAACTGACTGATAATTCATGACTACAGTTGTTAGGATTTGAAAATGAAATAATGATCTCATTCATTCATTTCAGTTTCAAAAAAACTGAAAGTCAAGAGTGCAAAAAACCGCTCCACGCGGACCCGGGTTTTTTGGAACTGCATTCGTGTCCGCAGGACGTGCGGGCATACACGAGTTCAACTAATTCCGGTTCCATTTTTTGCACCCCCCTGCGCGCGGGTAGGACTTATGGTAAAACATGTCATAAGACTTCAAAGGCTTGGTTAAGGATTCACCTTATAAATAGCCTATCATTTTGTTCCCACTCCGATGTGGGACAAAGTGGTTTTACCACTTGTGACTTTCCATTCACACTATAACTTCCAACAATCCCCCACATGAATGGAGGTCGATCTCAGAAACAACATAATTCCTTATTACATTTCAGCAGTTGAGTTTTGCATACGATAGGTAGGTGTTACCATTTGAACCTTCGCTCATGAAATGCACTTAGCCCACTAGCTCTGAGTAGAACTCGATGTCTTTGAACTCGTCTTCCGCTTGTGTAGACGACAATGCACTTCACACAAGACTCTCCCTGACAAAGTCAAGTCCTCATAGTTATGTTTGTTATGGTCATGAACATGATGCCTGGTTCTGCGAGAGCCATTAGGTATTGTGCCCCAACAATAAGCGACCCCACTTCTCTCTCACATAGGTGATTCACTATGTATGGTTACCTTAGTCGAATCATTAAAAGCCACAGGCTTAGCCTCACACTTGCCACTTTTAGGAATGGACTAGGAAGTTTATTAATATTTATAATAGACTACCTTATTAAATGCGTAGGGTTATCCCCCCCCACAGTGACCTCGTTTATTCATACAATTAGGTTTTCCTATTGAACTCAATTCTTGGGATCTCCAGTCTATTGAGTTAGGTTTCCATCATATGAACTTCATTTTTCAAAGGCTTCAGCCCCATTCCCATGGACGACTTCTGCACTAACTCTCTACTTAGGCCTTTTGTCAGCGGATCCGCATTATTATCCTTTGACCTCACGCAGTCAACAGTGATAATTCCTGTAGAGATTAGTTGTCGTATCGTATTATGTCTACGTCTGATATGACTGTTCCTACCATTATACATTGTGCTACGAGCTCTACCAAGTGCCGATTGGCTATCATAATGTATACAAATGGCCGTTGCCGGCTTAGGCCATCTTGGTATATCCTCAACAAATTGACATAGCCATTCTGCCTCTTCACCTGCTTTATCTAAAGCGATGAACTCAGATTCCATCGTGGATATAGCAATAACCGTTTGTTTTGATGATTTCCACGATATCGCTGCACCTCCAAGTGTGAATACATACCCACTTGTTGCTCTGGAATCATTCGTGTCAGATATCCAATTTGCATCGCAGTGTCCTTCTATAACTGCTGGATATCTGTTATAATGCAACCCGTATTCCCGAGTGTATCTTAAGTAGCGAAGCAACCGAGTGATACAGTTCCAATGCATTGAACTTGGGTTGCTTGTGTATCTACTTAGCTTGCTCACATCAAATGCTATGTCTGGCCTAGTACAACTCATAAGATACATCAAGCTACCAATAATTCTTGAGTATTCCAACTGGTTTACGGGTTCACCTCTATTCTTGGCTAGATGTTGACTTGTGTCAAGTGGAGTTCTAGCTTCATTAGAGTCATTTGCATTGAACTTCTCAAGAATTTTGTCCACATAGTGGGATTGACTTAAAACGAGTCCACTTTGGGTTCACGTGATTTTGACCCCCAAAATCACATCCGCAAGACCCATGTCTTTCATGTCAAATCTTGCTTTTAGCATGTTCTTTGTAGATTTTATGATTTTGTCATCACTTCCAGCAATGAGCATATCATCTACATATAGACACAAAATGACATATCCATCAGATGTGTCCTTCACATACACACACTTGTCACATTCATTGATTTTGAACCCAGCATCAAGCATGACATGATCAGACTTTTGATGCCATTGTTTTGGAGCTTGTTTCAATCCATACAAGGATTTCACAAGTTTACACACTTTCTTTTCTTGCCCAATAGCTGTGAAGCCTTCGGGTTGCTCCATGTAGATTTCTTCCTCTAGAATTCCATTCAAGAAAGCTGTTTTCACATCCATTTGGTGAACTTCCAAATTTCTAATGGCGGCAATGGCAAGCACCAACCTGATGGATGTTATTCGCGTAACTGGCGAATATGTATCAAAGTAATCTAAACCTTCTCGCTATTTATATCCTTTGATCACCAACCTTGCTTTGTACTTATCAATGGTTCCATCTGGTTTCATCTTCTTCTTGAAGATCCATCGATATCCTAGTGGTTTACATCCTTGAGGAAGATCCACTAGTTCCCAAGTATGTTTCTGTAAGATAGAGTCTATCTCACTTTTAATTGCCTCCCTCCACTGAGGTCCTTCTGAGGAATGTACCGCTTGTTTGTACGTTTGAGGTTCATCTTCTACCATATAGGTAAGAAACTCAGGACCAAAGGATTTTTCAGTCCTTTGCCGTTTACTTTTCCTGATTTCAACTTCCTCATTCTTAGATTGTTCTCGAGGTTCATCGTTTTCAACTACACCCTCGGGAACAATTTCCTCAACTGGTCTAGAAGAACTCGGTTCACTTCTATCTAAGCAGGGAACACATGTTCAAACCACATTGCATCCTTAGATTCGATTATAGTGCCTTTGCATATTCCAGGGTTCTTGGAATCATGCACAATAAAACGATAAGGACCATAAGGACGGGTGTATCCTATAAGTACACAATCCACCGTTTTGGGACCTATTAGTAGGCGCTTAGGTGGTGTGACCACCACCTTAGCTAGACACCCCCACACTTTCAAGGATTTATATGGTGCTTTCTTTCCCGTCCATAATTCGTAAGGCGTTACATTCTTTTTCTTATTAGGTATCATGTTCAACACATAATTTGCCGATAAGATTGCTTCCCCCCACATGTTTTGGTTTACACCAGAACTTATCATCATGGCATTCATCATTTCTTTCAAGGTATGATTTTTACGTTCCGCTATTCCATTTGATTGGGGGGAGTAAGGAGCTGTGAGTTCATGGATGATTCCACTTTTTGCACATATGTCAATAAAAGGTGAAACATATTCACCTCCTCGATCGCTCCTTACGATTTTGATTTTCCGATTTAGTTGATTCTCAACTTCGGCTTTGAACAAGATAAACTTGTCAACAGCCTCGTCCTTACTCTTAAGTAAGTACACATAGCAATACCTTGCACTATCATCAATAAACGTGATGAAGTACTTGTTCCCACCATGAGTAGGAATTGCTTTTAGATCACACACATCAGTGTGGATCATCTCGAGGGGTTCGGTGATTCGTTCAACCTTTTTGAATGACGATTTTGTTTGTTTTGCTTCTACGCAAGTTTCACATTTATTAATTGAGTCGATATCGAATGTTGGTATGCAATGAAGTTTTATTAAACGATGAATGGAATTATAATTTACGTGACCTAGTCTACCATGCCAAAGATTAGAAGACTCAATCAAGTAAGTAGAACTAGTAGTGTTTTCTTTCATTGCATTCACGACAATTACATTGAGTTTAAATATTCTATTTAGGGCATAGCCCTTACCAACATACACACCATTTTTGGTCAACACGACCTTATCCGACTCAATCACCATTTTGAACCCAAACTTGTTCAATTGCCACCCCGAAACAAGGTTCTTACGAATTTCTGGAACATACAACACATTGGACAATGTGAGTTCTTTTCCAGAAGTCATCTTCAAAACCACGTTACCCTCGCCTTTTATTTCTGCCGTGGCAGAATTTCCCATGAAAACCTTTTCTCCATTAGTCACCTCCTTGAAGGTGTTGAAAAGGCTTTTGTCAAAGCACACATGTCGGGTTGCCCCCGTATCGACCCACCAATCCTAGTTATTTTGCCCAACTATATTCATTTCCGTGACCAAAATCGAGAGGTCCGTGACCATGGCAACAAGCTTATCGACTTCATCTACCATGTTCACTTGTTGAGAATTTTCCTTCTTCTTGGGAAGCTTGCATTCGCTAGCCTTGTGGCCTTGTTTTTGACAATTATAACAAGTTCCTTGGAACTTCTTTTTCCCAACTCCTCCTTTAGGACCAAGGTTGGAGCGTTTCCCATGACCTTTCTTTCCACCTTTTCCACTGTTTTTTCCCTTTGAAGATTGGCCATGTTCAACAAGATTGGCCTTCACTGTTTCAGGACCATCAATCTGTTTCAAAGCCAATTTGTTATCTTCTTCAATACGAAGACGAACAACGAGATCTTCAATGGTCATCTCCTTTCGCTTATGCTTGAGATAGTTCTTGAAATCAACCCAACTTGGTGGCAGTTTTTCAATCATTGCCGCAACTTGGAATGTCTCGCTGAGGACCATTCCTTCCGCATGAATATCATGAAGAATAACTTGCAATTCTTGGACTTGGCTCATGACAGTTTTAGCATCTATCATTTTAAAGTCCAAGAACTTAGCCACCATGAATTTCTTAGTGCCCGCATCTTCTGTTTTGTATTTGCGATCCAACGACTCCCATAATTCTTTGGCAGTCTTGGCTTTGCAATACACATTATACAATGTGTCCACCAAACCATTCAAGATAAAGTTGCGGCATAGGAAATCCGAATGATTCCAAGCATGCATCGCGCTCACAGTTTGAGCATTCATTTCCCCTTCATCAACATGGGGTTTAGGTTCAGTCAAGAACCTTGCCAGATTCAGCGTGGTCAGATAAAAGAACATCTTTTGCTGCCACTGTTTGAAATTCAGACCATTGAATTTCTCTGGTTTTTCAGCATGCGAAACTGCATTAGGCAGCGGTGCAACCAGACCGGTTGTGACAGCAACAACGGAAGTTATGACAGCAGTGATGACTGTAGAAACAGCAGTGGCCACAGAGGTTTCCATTCTGAAAAGAACAACAAGAACAATCAGTAAGCGAGTCTGTTTAAGTTTGTTAGAAAAAGTAACCGCTGATCAGAACCACTGTCTGTTTAAGCCTGATCAAACAGTGGCAAGTTTGTTAGAAAAAATAACCACTGATCAGAACCGCAGATTAATCAGAAGTAGAAAAATAAATTGCAGAAACAGTAAACGATTGAACCGGGCTTGTGTTTAACACAATTCCCTTAAATAGATTCGTCGTCTGTTACCAGGGTACGCCAGTTCGAAGCAGCACCACGCACTGCCGGACTTGAGCACTTGCCTGAAAAGAACAAGAAGCTGTGTTGCAGAAATTGAGATAGAGAGAAGAGAAGTTGTATTTTGTGTGTCTCAACTGATCAGCCTAGTCTTTGATTTATAGTGTCAGAACCCATAACCGAAATCAGCAAATAAAAGACCATATAATAGTCATTAGTGTATATCAGTTACGAAACTGACTGATAATTCATGACTACAGCTGTTAGGATTTGAAAATGAAATAATGATCTCATTCATTCATTTCAGTTTCAAAAAACTGAAAGTCAAGAGTGCAAAAAAGCGCTCCACGCGGACCCGGGTTTTTGGAACTGCATTCGTGTCCTCAGGACGTGCGGGCATACACGAGTTCAACTAATTCCGGTTCCATTTTTTGCACCCCCCCTGCGTGCGCGCGGGTAGGACTTGTGCTAAAACATGTCATAAGACTTCAAAGGCTTGGTTAAGGATTCACCTTATAAATAGCCTATCATTTTGTTCCCACTCCGATGTGGGACAAAGTGGTTTTACCACTTGTGACTTTCCATTCACACTATAACTTCCAACAAATAGTCCACAAAAGACCCAAGAAAAGTTAATAATTATTCAATATATTATATATCACCCAGTTAACTCTTCTAATGAAAATTATATCATTTAATTTAGATTTACTTCTTTAAAGTAAACTCACATGTTTCGGTCAATCTTTGCTCTACACAAAGGGCATGTTAATAAACTTTATTGTTATGTGAAACCCACTGTAGCAAAGATTGATGACACAAAATGTGTATTCTACGACCAGGATTTTGGATACAACTATACAATAAAATGTTTGTTGACATATCAAATTGAAATTTGCTACATGATCGGAAAAATCTGTCACACCCTGGCTTTGCGGAAGCGTGGTTAATTTGGTGTGACTTCTTAATACCATAGCTTAACCATAAACAAGCTATATGAAATAAAACCATGCAAGATCATCCATTTAATTAAGTTTTAAAAAACCAAATACAACAACATTGTCTTAACGGAAACACATCCTAACGACATTGTTCAACAAACACAAACATCAACATGACATAAACACAGTTTAAGGACTGTGACTTGTCCAGGAAAGAGTCACATTCCCCAAACCCGGATGACCTCGTAACTAGTGCAGCAGGAAAAACGTGTCATACCGCGCCAGATCCTTTAATTCCCTGAAATACATGTAAGTTGAAAAATCAACAATAATGTTGAGCGAGTTCATGTGTAAGTGAGTAAATAAACCTTTGTATATATAAAAATCCTGGTATGTAGCAAATAAGGAAAAAGAGATCACCAATGGTTTGCAAGGCCATTGATATGTGTGAAGTGCAAGTAGGAAGACTCAAACCTAGCAGATTTAGCGATGGGTACAAAGTCACCCCGAGGTCCGTTCTGTTCGGGCCTGGGGCTGGGCTCGCTACACCCAGATAGATCTACCGCTTACGTCCCTTGGTCCTACAATAAGGATTAATGGCCTCCAGTTTCCGCCTACCCACTCACATGATCTAAATAATAACCTTCCTTACGCTAACCATACCATGTAAGAAATATTCGTAATCATAGTAACATGTATTTCACCCCCGCAGTTTAGAAAACTGAAAACAGTTAGAGAAAAGGGGGAGCATGAACTCACAGTGGTGCGTCTCTACCAGGTATACCTCCAAATCAAGCAGCTGTGTGACGACCTACACGTACTAACTCTATTAGACGGACGGCCGTGCCTTAGCTTTAAGGTTTTAGTTTTTGGGAAATAGTTAGACAACTATTTCGTGTTTATATTCTGTATACTTGATAATCATTTTCCTTCCCAAGGATGGGGGATTTAATACATGCGTATTCGTATAATTTCGAAATATATTATTAAGTCTCACTTAAAATATATTTTATTTCTAACTCCAAAATATAAATATTCTTCTAAAAAATATTATATTTTCTATTACATAAATTTTCCCAAAATAATACTTTAACAAGAATACGTGTTCAGTCATATTTTCTTAAAATGCGTACGTTACGTTTTAACGATCGAGTGGTAATAATAATTACCGGTGTAACTTATATTTTCATCGTAGAGGCGTTCGTATTATTTTGGATCCGTTAACATTCGATAGTATTATTTTTACCCTAAAAATAATACTAGTATTTTCACAAAATAATCATAAACACATATCAAGTGACTTTATGAAAAATATATACTAAATATATATCTACCAAGTTTTATTTTGTGAAATCCCACCTCCGATGTTTTGTAAATAAAGTCGTGGCGAAATCTATAATTTGAAAACAAGTCGAAAAGTATTTCTAACACTTATAGTGAAAATATTTCTAAGTGTTAGGTTTTTAGAAAAATTTCGCCAGAGTTTCCTCTGTAACTGGAGGTGGCCACGCTTTTAAGCGTATCATTTTCTTTTATAAATCAACCCAACAATTTCCTTATTTAACCAAAACAATGTTCAACGCATCAAATTAGTCAACAAATATATATAAGTCGCAAAAATCACATGAACTTGTGGTTTTCTAATATTATGAAGTAAATCCCATTACTTTTAGCGGATCTCTATATAAATCCATTTGATTTTGTAAAAACCTCGTTTTTAGAGAAATCCCGTTTTTACAACTTTTCGTCATCTTTTACAAAATTAGTTATTTTGTCGAAACTTAGTGTTACACAAGTATTTACACGCTTGTGTGTTTGCTAAAATCACTCTTGTTTATGAAAGATCCGTCTTTAAAAGTATGTTTTCTCTTGACACGTGGTCCTTTGAAAATACCGATTGTAGATCCGTAGATCTACTAGTTTTAAACACTATTTTACAAGCAAAATCACTTTTACACAAGTTCATGATTCGTCTGTGGTAGAGTTTCATCCTTTAACCCTTGTTACTTCCAAAACAACCTTATGTCATGATCCAAGATCATGACCAATCCGGGTTAAACGATGGTCTGAGCTACCACAACATAGATCGGGTCCAAATAACTACACAAATCAAATACTTCAAGATTTACACAACATATGAGCTTTTAACCATCACTTTTAGTGTTTTTAGTAGACTTTTATGCTTCATCTTGTATGTTTGCGACTTTTAACCATTACATATCATATTAACCACTTCAAAATAGTTCGAGAGGGTGATTCAAGCAACTTACTACTAGCTCGAGGCTAGGGAAGAATCTAAGCGCAAAATGAGAGGATAAAAGCAATAGAGTGAGGTCCTTCGTCTTCCGAATGCACCAAGCCTTCTTATACGTGATCCTTAACACTTGAATGATCTTGGAATGGCTTGAACTAAACTCGAAAATTTGATGGATGTAGAGGGGTGTTCGGCCGAAGCCTTTGAGAGAGAGAGAGAGAGTGTTTTGTGATGTTGAGTTTGTGATGAAAGTGATAATGTGCTAAGACATGAACTTATAGACAAATAAAATGATCATTATCCAAGAGTCCATATGTCTACTAGATATTAGACATATGTGATTTTTATAATCAACAAAGTACAATGGGGGTCACATAGTGACCGAACTCGGTTGGGGGGGGGGTAGTTTGGTTCAAATCCAACTAAACACCAAGTATTAGTTAGTTAATGGTGAGGGTTAACCCGGTTACTAGTGTGTTATGTGCTATGACGGGTGTTAGGGTATTCAGGGACCCTAACTGGCTCAGAAAAAGAAAAACAATGTTGATGACAATATTTTCATGTTCCGGGTATAGTCCGGTTGTTCGGTTGGATAGTAATCCGTTAAAGTGCTTAACGAAGCTTTAAAGTGTCGTTATTATTATTTTCAGTGCCACAACTTATTCCCGACACATTGGGAAGTGTCTAGTAATATTTTTCCCATGTTTTGGCACTTTATTAGGTAGCTAAATGCTGAATTTTAATTGAAGTGCTGAATTTTGTACTTAAAGTATGTTTTAGGCACATCCGGTCACTGTAATCTCATTCCTAGTGACGCAGTTCTACAACCCTTATATCCCTACACTTTCTATTAGTGTAGTAAACTATCTCTGGCTCTTACAGGCCTTAGAGGCAGTGCCTGCCTGGTGCTAGTTATGACAGCACGTTTAAAAGGTTATCCGTTCATTGTGCTACTGTGTGTTTGGTGCATCAAGGTTGTCACAAAGGTGCTGTAAGCAAAACATGGAGTGTCAGCAAGTAAAGTATGATGCAAGTAAGTACATGTATCAGCATTCAAGTAGCAGTTTATCCACAATTTCAAGTAAGCACAGTAATTAAGCAGTAATTAATTATTAATTAAGTCGTACGGATACCTGGTTTAGTGAGGGTTGTCACATTCTCCCCCCGTTAAAGAAATTTCTTCCCCGAAATTTGTACTACCTTATCTCCTTATGGTCGCGTCACACATGTACACATAATTAATATCGAGGTAGATAGTCATCAAACCAAGTCAACCCTTACTCACACTTGGGGGGGTCCAAGAATACTTAACAATCCGTACTCTAGGGTTAAGAAGATGGGTGCTCATAGCAGTTGATGTTAGAAGTACAAAACGTACTTTACGTATAGCCTAATATATTTCAGCTAGCAGGGGGTCCGCAGGAGAGGAGTTTCAACTAATAAGATCCTCAAATGTCCGATCGCAGTATCCCAGCGAGTTTTCACGAAACATAGCACCCTCTATACAAATTCAGAAATTTTCAACTCAAATGAAATGGTAAAGTGATCTGTCAACTCCCAAGTAGACGAGTGGCAAGGTTCAGTGCGTTGAACATTTTGAACAGCGAGAATGCACCGAATGAACAGAAACGAACCTGGTGTATTCTTGCTTTGATTTGTAGTTGCATCAGGAATATGTAAATGACAAGTTAACAAAAAGTTTATGTATTTTGCGTGGAACGGTTGACCATGATTAGCACAAGCTACGAGTTTGTAATGACACCACAAGGTATCGCAACGACATGATTCCATAACAGCGGTGACTGAACAAACTCACCGAGTTTGAGTCCAGATGAAAGTGTACCGGAACAAGCCGGAAGATGAAACTAAGTACTGCAAGGCATTTGATTAGTAACGAAAGAATCGTTAGGGGGTACACCATGATATGAAATGAATTTATGTACCTTTGACTCAGCACGCAAGTGTGTTGAGAGTGATTTAGTTGTGATAAAGAAATGGATTTAGGGCAAGTTGTCAAATAATCAATTAAATCCGTATACGAAGTGAGTAGTCAAATAAGCGTAAGCTTCGGTTCTGTGAAAGTATCACTGTAAGGTATCGAAGTCTATCAACGATTTAGTGGAGTCTTAGACCAAATAAGTCTACTACGACCCGAAACAAAAGAATCAGTGCAAAGTATTAGAATATGATGCTCTCAATGCATCATATGGCGTCTCAAATTAAACATGTGACTGGATAAGTTCAATCAGTTGAACCTAGTTTCAACGTAACCAAACAATAAACGTACATATCAACGAGGGAATTTTGACATGATAGCAAACATGTAACTTGAACGAAGGTAGTTCCAATAAGTTTGTTGACTTGATAACAAAAGAGTCAACAATGACAAAAATGTAGGTCATTCGATTCACAACTAGTAATTAGATTTGACAACGTAATATCTGAACATTCGTGAAGCGTTTATTCGAAATGTAACCACATGCGTAGCAAATGGTGCATGGGTTATATATAGGCTTTCAAGTGATGAAGTGATGCGTTCTTACTAAAACGAAGAAGTGACAAAATATACGAAGCAAACGTGCGTTCGCTCTTAGCGAAGGAAAACAACGTGATGCAACTACTTGAGGGGAGTAGAAATGCAAATTTCTACTTGTTAGAAGTGAAAGTGAAGGCTTCAACGGAAGAAAATTTATGTACTTTCGGGTTCGTTAGCTGCAATGACAAGTTGGTCAAGTTAATGGTGCTTGATTGAGTTGAGAGATATGGTTCCTAGATGTAAGGCTTCTAGTTTTTTTTTTTCTAGATTCCTCACCTCGTGTGGATCTGGTTAATACATTGTGTAGGAAGTAGCATTTTGTTTATGTCTAAGCACAATCATTGTCCCATAATTTCATCCTGGTTTGTTCCCTGAGTTGCTCCGCTAACGATGTTCGATCGTTGATCAGTCGCGCAGTAGTAGTTGAATCATCATAGTCGCTCGCGTAAGAAGTCCGCTAATTTTTAGCAAGAGTCTCTGACTCTGGTGGGTTAGTTCGTTTGGTTCCTGGTAGCTGACGTTTATTTGAAAATCATCATCCTTCTTTTTTGACGAGCAGATATGGGGTTACCCAACAGGGGATTTTTGGTCTGTTATCTTCCTTCTCCATCAACTTCTGAAACTTCACTGTCAATCCTTGCATTCCCAAAGATGTAAGTCGTTGATGGGTATTGATTGCAGGTGCAATGCCAAGAATTTATCTGGTGTGAACGGGATTAGCCGGGGGAGAGAAACGTCATGGCCGTTTATTAACCAGTTTTATCAAGAGTGGGTCGTCTAACTTACTCTCTACTAAACTAAGTAGATTCCTAAGTTCATGAGATGCGGGGCTAGGGTCAGCACTGTTATTGAATAACGTGAATGCAAAATTTTGGGTTGATAAGGAACGTACCAGCAACCATATCTGGGTCCTGGCATGCTTCACTGGCTTCGGTGTTGAATGTTCCTTCATGGTCTTGGTTAATCTCCCTTGGGCAATCCTTCCCAAGCTGCCCCTTACCATTGTTGTTACAACCTTCCTTTCCCCTTTTCGTCTCCTGCCAACACGTTTCCCTGTCGTGTCCCCTTTTACCACAGTTGTCACACTTCTTATTACCGCATTTCCCGTTATGATGACGTTGGCATTCTAGTTTTGTGCTTATTCCTTAGTCGTAAGTCAAACAGTTTGACTTCCGTTTTAACTTTCGAATCTGACTTGTTTGATCAACCTTAGGATCCGACCATGCCCAATTATATGACCATAGTAATATAAGGAATAACCCTCTGAGGTTATACCTTACGGTCATTTCATTTGGTGAATCAAATGACGAGTCAACTATTATATTTTTAAAATGTCAAAAATGCCCTTTTTGGCATAAAATAGTTTTAAACTTATATGATCAATGTTTTTTACATATAAAATGATCATACAACATTAATAAACTTGTTTTTACATATCGGACTTGTCATAGGAGTCATTCGACCATTCGGACCCGGGTTTGCGCATACGGCTAGTTAATTAGCGTAAACTAGCCGTAACGGGTCAAAACACCTCGAAACACTTCCAAATCAAAATGTTAGGTTTAACCAACCATGTTATATGAGATTCCTTGCTCATATGGTTATAAACCTCATTCTATTCACTCTTCCGTCGAATCCGTATTATGAGCATTTTGAACTTTCGACGGAAACTTCTTGTTTGGACATATTCTGTGTTGTTACTTTAACCAAGCATAACTTGGTCAAACTTAACCAAACAAAGTGAACTCTTATAGTTTGATTCAGTTCATTGAAATACGATTTCAACTATGTATGACGCATCAACAAGCACCTCTGTTTGAACCCTCAAATGTCTGAAACCAACTCGAATGTCAAACTGGATAGTTTGTAGAGATTAATGGTTTTTACCACTTTCAGGATTCCAAACAGAAAAACTTTCTAAATGAAAGTTATATAACACCTTTAAACTAGTAAACTAGAAATTTCTATAATTTTTTGACAAAGTTTGCTATTTTTAAAGTATTTTACAAAGGCAACACAGTAGGCTGCCAAAACTTCCTATCTTTTAAAAACATCTAAACTCTTCAAAGTTATGATATTTCCATAACCCACACTCATCTACAAACATTATCACAACAAAACCATTGATGAACAAATCCATATTTCTAGGAAGCACTTGAGCTTTGCTAGCACTATTAAGCAAGTCATCAACAATCCAAGTGAGTACATAGTCCCTACTTTTTAGTTTTTAAATTGTTTTGGAGTGATTCATATGTGCTAATTATTTTCCACATCTACAAAACTTATTTATATATGGTTTATATACAAAACATGTTTTACATTGTATGAAACTTGATGGTGCGTTGAACATGACAATGATACATTCATTAACTTTATCCAAGCCGACCGGTAGTATGTTATGGTACCATAGGATTGACAACCTCATTCCCGCTTCCTTGGTTTGTTTAGAAGTTTCCTCTAGGAATGATAGAAACTGTGTAACACATTTGATAAACCTTTATTTTTAAGGGTTGTCCGACAGTCAACAAGGCTTGAATGTATTCGTCGACGAACTACACTTGTTTTATACAAAAAGCAAATTGTTTTATGTACAGGACAAGACATTTTGTTTACACAAAACATTTGGTTTATACAAAGACATTTGATTATACAAGACAAGTCATGTGGTTGGTTTATACAAGACAAGTCATTTGGTTGGTTTATACAATACAAGACATTTGGTTGGTTTATACAAAGTCACAAATGGTTTCTAAGTTAACCATACAATGATTTCTTTTAAATTGAATGATTTCCCATACGGTTTTACAAAAGAAACATTTTTCATCGAAAATTCATGGCTACAAAGATTTATTTAAAAATAGTAACTCTTGAAGTTGGTCAAACATATTTCAATATTCAAAGCTATGAGTCTTCACCACATGACCTATTTACTCACCAGCATTCATTGTTGACCGTCTTTTTCACATATGTTTCAGGTACAAATGTTTGATGATGTACAAGTATGCTACACGTAGGATTCGAACTCGGGCCTTAGCTTGCTTAAAATAAAATAGTTGTTGTGTTGTTTCGAATTCCCAAAGATAATATAAATTATTAATTCAATAAAATAAAACTTTAAATACCATGTGTTTGAAACAATTTGTAACGTGACTCCCCGACGATTCCGTCACGGGTTGTTATACGCGGTCGAGGTGTTACAACATCTAATTCAAATAACAGTTGAAATACAAACATGATACACCAATAATGGTTTTATTCACTAAGGCATCATCCCTAAGTGTCATCATCCACTCTTCAACCTGTTCACATGTATCATGTGAAAAAATGGTTTTTGGGTCAACAAAAGTTGGTGAACAAATCTAAAAGTTTTAAGTAAAACAGTTTTTGTTTACTTTTTAAAAATATATAAGTAAGGACATGCAAATCAATGGTAATTAAGAGAATAAATGCACACAACAAATGACCAAATGAACCACATAAATAATCAACCATGAATATGTAAACCACTGTAAATGTACTGAACATTGTATATGATACTCAAGCCCACCAACGAGCAAATCCAAATGTGGTGGTGATACTAGACTACAACCCATGGCCATGGGAAATCTAGTCAGCCAATAGATCCATCTGAAATGACATCTCTGGGACACTGACTTGTAACAACTGACAATGACAAACAGTAAGTAATGCAATCAATGAACAAACAGACAAACACCATAATTACACCTTGAATTTTTCATGTATTTGTATTATGAACTTCAAATGTTGAAAATGCATCTTATACACCCCAAAATGGTTAAATAATAATAAAAAGGGGGAATTAGGAATGATTTATTCACATGTTGCGTTTTTGTGATTCCTTGAAAAATAAGAGCACGAGAAAACAGAGGACTCCAAAAGACGAAGATAGTACCCTAGATATGAAACGAAACTCTAACATATAATATAAAAAAATACCACTAAAAAGATTAGATAATTAAATATCTTTGCATTTTCTTTTCGCAAGGCACGGTCTTGTGTCACCATGATTTCCTAAATCCGATAGATCAGGGTGAGATCGAAGACCGTCACCTCGTAGAGGGTTATGAGCTTTCCCGACATTATACCATTACGAATACTTCATGATTAATTTTAAAGTGTGAATTTTATAGAACATGCTGGATGAAATTGATATATTTTGAGTTTGTAGTATTTTATAAAAAATTGATTGTTTAAGTTGTTTGTTTTATTAAATTTATATTTATATATATTATTGTTTGATTTATTTAGATTTGTTTATAAAAATGCATATATAGGAAGTTGTTTGATTTATTTAAATGTTATATATACATACATAGATAATTGTTTGATTTATTTAGTTTATATATATATATATATATATATATGTATATATACATATGTATATATATATATGTATGTATATGTTTTAATAAAAAACAAACATTACTTGAATAAAATTTTTGTTAAAGAATTTGATTAAAAAGACTTTTTAATAAGAAAAATATAATGAAAATAGCAAAAACCGTGAAGGTCGGGTCTCGAACCCAAGACCTCCAGGTTAACATGCATGCCACTAACCACCGCTGGACCACCTTGCGTCTTATGTTAATATATCCCTTGATATTACTTTTAAAAACCGATAATAACTGAACTTTTAAATCCTGGTTGAATGAAAAACAAAACACTGGAACGAAATCCTTGGGGGCCATGTCGAACCCGTGAACCCCGTATCTGTGAACATCCACCATACCACTGTGATACATCGATTTATAATGTTGTTATCGCTTCGGTTTTATCATTAAATGAATGGCAGATGATCATCCTCTTCACATGTATACCCACCCCAAAAACCCTAACCCCTTTAATCATAAAAATCAAACACTTCGATGGCTGCTCAAAGAAATTATGATAGGGGTTTTGATTCCCATGAAATTACGAACTAGATGATGGAGTGGTATGTTTGTGTAGGCATTCCTGAACCGGTGGAGTCCCGAGTTCGAATCCCAACTCAACTTTCTTTTTATATTTTTGCACATACTCCTTGGTCTTCTAAGTACATTTTCTAATAAATGAGAAAATAAAATAGTTTGTTTCGGGGTATGGTTTATGCAAACAGATATATATGATTTCTTTTTTTTTAACCCTATACTTTATAAGTTTATTATTATTGTTGTTATTATTATTATTATTATTATTATTAGGATAAATTACACTTTTCGTCCTTTATGTTTGTATCGGATTGCAATGGATACCCTTTAACTTCAATAATTAAAGTTACGCTCTTTTTTTTTTGTTAAAAACATTACACCTTACGTCCTTTAACTCTAACTTGGTTAAAATTTTCAATTAAGTAAGCTCATGTGCACAACATGTGAGGGCAAAAATGTCATTTAGCCTTCCTGTTTCATCTCCCTTTAAAACCCCATCCCATCGTCTCTCTCTTCCTTCCATCCATCTTCTTTCTCTCTCTAAACCATCCACCTGCCACTGCCACCACCTAACATCCATCGCCACCTAACAACCTCCACTACCTAACAAGCATTTCTAACACCTAATTACTAGGTTTCATATCAGTTTGTGACACTTATGGGGCCCAAAAATCAACCAAATATTGAAAATGAGTACTATGATTCGAAACAAATTTGATCTTTGTATAATAAAGTCCATTACAAACAACTCACAAATCCATATAGAGCATATAATAATAATAATAATAATATTAATAACCAAATATAATTATTCCTGCATAGGAATTTAAGTCACAAGAAAGCTACATATAATATGATTTAATTTAGCATATTTGAACACAAAGAAACTTCAAATGTTTATTGTCTCAATGTGTTGACTTTCATACAAATTGATCAAAAACTACAGATTTCCAGTAGAATTTTATATCAACAAAAAACTTCAAATGTTCTTGTGATATCCCATCTGTGCATAACCCCAAATCTATGGTGAGATTACTTACAAACATAATGACTCCACTACTACTCAACTATGACCCACTATCCAATGGACCCGGACACATACTAAACATCTTCTTTCAAACCTGCAACGGTCGTTGCCGGAAAAAAAAGTGAAGGAAACATCTTTTTTTCAGATCTACAATGGTCTTTTTTTTCATATCTGTAACATCGAGTGTGACAACTGTGTTCTGTAATCGATGTACAATGTAAAACAATGTTGATTATTAATAAAACAATGTGCTTTGGTGTTATTATATGTGTTTTGGTGTTATTATGTGTGTAATTGTGTTTGGTGATTTTACAATTTTATTCGATTCCGATTTCAAGCTTTAAATCGCTTTCTGGAAGGTTATACGCAAACTGGTGCGTAAACGCAGTCAGTATAACGCGAAAAACACTCTAGAATAGTGACATAGGCTTAACATACCTTAAATAACCTCCACATAACTTAGAAATAAGTTTTGGATGGTTTGGTGTGTTGAAATCAACCTTGTTCGATCGCAGGGACTATTTGTGTCAAACTGTGAAACTATACCGATTTGTATAGTAACAAACATTCTGGAACTTGATCATAAGTTAAACATACCCTAAATATCCTTTACATAGCTTAGAAATAGGCTTTGAGGGGCTCGGTATGCTAAAACAAACTTTATTGGTCATTCAGGGACTAAAAGCGTCAAAAAGTGCACAAGTTTGCATTTTCGCGCATATCTTACGTTCTGAATATATCCGGACATCCAAAAATTTATGTAATCATTAAAATATTTTATTTTAGTGATTGGATTGATAAAATTCCATTCGTCGCTTAATTTGGATCGTTTTTGCGTTCGTTACGACTTCCGTCGTAAATACCCGAACAACGCAACCGTACGACCAAACGAGCCGACATCCGAGATATTTTTGAGCATGTTTTAAGTTCCCTAAACTTTAACTTCATTTTAGAGCCTTGAAATGAGGTTAACGGGGCTTAAACGTGTCAAAAAGGAGTCGAAATGCAAGATTCTGAAGTGCAGGGACCTGTTTTGACATTCTGTGAAACTACCTTACACGGGCCGCGTAAGGAGTACATATATGTTACGCGGGCCGCGTGGCCTTGTCAGACAGAATGTTCAGAAACAGCAATCTGGGCTAAATTCAGGGGTTTTAATGTAACATTTGCAATACCTGGAGCTGGTTTTCGACCCCCATTGTATTCTAATACCATTTACCCACATGTATGGCCAAGATTTCACCCTCAAAACACTTGGAATCATCATACTGATCCTAACTTACAATAAATAGCAACCCCCACTTCACTTCATTCTCACACTTGATCTGAAAATCAGCTCTAAGTTGGGGTGTTTACACTTCATACCTGAGCTATTTTAGATCAAACATCCTTCTTGGACCCTTTGTAAGTCCTCTTCTTGCTTGTTCTTGAATTTCAAGCATGAAAGTCAAACAAAGTTTCACTTTCAGCTTTGACCAGTCAATGGTCAACACAAAGTTCTGTTGAACTTTGCAACGTGAGCGTAATCACGAAGGTTATAGTCCCTTGTGACTATACCTACTGATTACCATGTTGACTAGGCGTAGTGATGAGTCGTAGTTTCGGCCAAAATGCGTGTTTATGCGTATTTTGTAACCAAACTACTCTTGGGTATCAAAACCGTTTGTTTTGATATCAAAACCTGTTTTCTAACTTAACTAAACATGTTTTAGCATGTTTAGCTCGTCACTCTTAGATTAGTACTTGTGTAGAGTCGTAAGTCAAGCGGACTAAACACCCGCTTAGACTTTCGAACTCGACCCGTTTGGTCGATCATTAGGATCCGACCAAACATGTTTAGTGACCATAGTTGCATAGGGAATAACCTTCCGAGGTTATACCTTATGGTCACTTAGGTTTAATTAGTTGTATGATAAGTAGTTTATATGCCTTAGGTAAATGACCAAAATGCCCTTTTCATGCATAATTGGTAATTAAGCATATGTAACATAAAATTTTGTCACGTAACTAATTATGCAACATATTTAAACATGTTTAGGCATATAACACTTGTCATAGGACTAGTTAGACGTCTCGAACGCGCTTTTGCGCGCACGACGCGTTAAAGTAGCATAAGCTACCTTAATGGGTCGCAACGACTCGAAAGCACTTAGGTTAGGTTCCGATTTAGGATGTAGGCTTTCTTAAAACCATATCACATGAGTTCCAACACTCATTTGGTTTAACAAGACCTCATTCTATCCGAATGTTCCGATTTAGGTGTCTATTGTTTGACTAGTGATTCGATTACTAGGTGCTGCTTGAAGTTCTATTGATTGAGGATACTTTGCACTTCATGTGAGTACATAGTTCCCCTATTTTACTGTTTTCAATTGTTTTGGGGTGATTCATATGTATCAAAACGATTTTCGATATTATAACGATGATTTAAAAAAAAAAAAACCGATTAAGATGGTTTATACTAAACTAATAACGATTTCAATAAAGTGAATAAACTAGTTGGTTGTAGTTACATAACGAATGGCATTCATTAGCATTGATCAAGCCGACCAGTATTAGGTTATGGTACCATAGGATCTGACAAATCCCGTTATCATACTGTACCCATGGTTATGTGTGGGTTAGGTGGGTAATGACTGAATCTGATTATTAATTTACCCTTTGGTGGTTTATTAATGCGAGAAGCGAGATAGTCGAGTCACGAAGATTTGAATGTTATTAGAGAGACGACCATAAATAGTTTTCACAATTAAAACGAGGATGATTTAAACGACTTAAACAAATTGAACGATTTGGAACAATTTAAGCGAGTTAACGATTTGAACAAGATTAAACGAATTGGATAAACGATTGGTTTTTGGTTAAGTGTTTAGATAACGGGACGGGTGTAATATGGTGAAAACATGGTAGATACGCCGCTGGTACTTCTTATATATAAGTGTTTTCAACATATTACATACCGTGGCGTTATTTAGTTCACTTGGGTAAACGATTTTGAAACGATGTCACTTAACGATGTTTTCGAAAGGATATAAACCATACGAGATTTATTAAACGAGTTAATATGAAATGTTTTACAATTTGGTTTACTAAAACAAATGTTTTCGGGTTAAGAATCATGGCTACGAGGTTTTATAAATTATAACCCGCTTGATTTGAGTTGGTTAATTATGTTGCAATATTATACTCTTTTCAAAACAAGGTTTTTAATAAGGTATTGCAACATGTAAACTAGCCATGAATCCGACACTCTTATAAAACCTATGTGCTCTCCAGCATTTCTTTGCTGACTTTGTTTTTACATATGTTTCAGGTGATGTTGCATGACGATGATTACTAGGATGCATGAGTCACACAGGATCTGGACGAGGCCTTAGTGACATAATAACATTGATAGTCGATATGTAACTCGTTTGTTTTGTGTTAAAAGAATGTAAATTACTTAATGAATCAACAAAACAAAACTTTTTGTATCCTTGGTTGTGAAACAATAATTCTGCCACGACACTCCCCGACGTTTCCGCCACGGTTTGTTGTTTTAACGTGGTCGGGGTGTGACAGAAGAGTTTGGTATCAGAGCCAATGGTTATAGGGAATTAGGTTATTAGTAATGCTTTAACCTAGACTATAACTTTTAGGACCCTAACGCAAGGAAATTTGCGTTTAGATTTTAAAAACTAAACCGTCACCTACCCTTAGGTGATAACCACAATGAGAACACAAATTCCGAATCTGCTTCAAAAATTAATCATCCGTTCTAGGATGATTGATTACTAGGTTTTGAACCCTTCCAGTTTGACTCATTTTTTGGCTTAGTGCCTTTTGAGTTTTCAAAATCTCGTCAAAGTTTGGGTCTAAATAATGTGAACACGTGCAAACTAAAAGAGTGAATGCCTGTACCCTGAGTTTTCTGTCTAAGGCTAAAGTGTTCGTACAAATCCACATAATCGGACCAGTCACTCTTACCTGGGAACTCTTGGGGTGAGTGTTCACTTATAGGTGAGCATGTCTTCGTGATACATTATTTTGATTCATTTACTTTGATTAGTCACTGCGTGTCGTTTGTTTGTTCAAGGTAACGAACAAATGATCGCCTTCCTTGTGTTTTGTCGATACCTCTTTTGTTTTTCCTAATTATCAACCTCACTCGTTTCTCATATTTCCTTGTTAGACCATGCCTCCTCGACGTGATGCTCAATCTTTTACTGCTGAAGAAGTCGCAGCCCTTGTCTCTCAGCAAATGGCTGCTGTGCTTCCAGGCGTTGTGACCCAAATCCATGAGTTATACAACAACAACAACAACAATAATAACAACAATAATGCACAGTGTAATTTCAAGAATTTCAATTCTGCTAAGCCGCTAAAGTTTTCTGGGTCGCAAGGAGAAACTGCGCTCCTACAGTGGTTCGAAAGTATCGAGAGCACATTCAAACATGTGCAATGTTCGAATGGGCGTAAGGTTGAATTTGCATCAAGTGTGTTCGAGAAGCGTGCTCTTACGTGGTGGAACGGTATTATGCGCGATAGGGGTGCTGAAGTGGCGTTAGCACAAACATGGGAAGAGCTTCGAGCTCTCATGATGAAAGAGTTTTGTCCCCGTCACGAGGTTCGAGCTTTGGAACGAGAGTTTGACGATCTAAAGTAAGATGGGGGAGAACACCGTGCGTACACGGATCATTTTGAGGAACTCAGTCTTTTGTGTCATACTATGTTACCCCGTTGGAGAAAGCGATAGAGAGGTATATCGATGGTTTACCCGATTCCATACAGGATATTGTGACTGGCATTAATCCTACTACTGTTCGTCATGTGATCGAGTTGTCGGCTACCCTGACTGAGTCGCAAGTCAGGAAGGGTAAACTTACCCGCAAGGGTGATAAGAAGAAGTTGACCGATTCTGTTAAAGGCAAGGATAAGGGTAAGGAGAAGAAAGGTGAGTCTTCGAAGAAGTCGAGAAAGCGAAAGGGTGACAGAATTTTGCAGTTACTGCTCAGAACCCTTAGAACCCACTGGTTCAACCGCCTGCGAAGAAAGTATATGCTGGTACCGCACCTCATTGTGCTTGCTGCAACGGTCATCATGTTGCACAACAAGCTTGTAAGCAATGCACAACGTGTGGTAAACTTGGGCATCTGGCCAACGTCTGTCGTTTGGTTCAGAATCAAGCTGCACAGGTTCAAGCTCCAGTTCAGGGGAATGCTGCTAGATTCCCACCTGGTACATGTTTCAATTGTGGAGAGTTTGGTCACTTCCGCAACAACTATCCGAGGTTGGTGAATGCAAATGCAAATGCGAACGCGAATGTCAATGCGAATGCGAATGTGAATCCCGCTCGTGGACGAGCGTACAACTTGAATGCCAACGAAGCGAGGGTTGACAACGAGGTTGTCAATGGTACGTTTCTTGTTAACAATTGACCCGCATCTATTCTTTTTTATTCTGGTGCCGATAGAAGTTTTGTTTCGTTAACTTTTGAACCTTTACTTGCGATACCTAGAACTAAACTGAGGAAACCCTTATCTGTCGAAGTTGCTACTGGTAAACCTCTTATTCTCGATTCTGTTATTCGTGATTGTCAGTTGAACCTTGATAACCATCTTTTTCCTATTGACCTCACGCCAATGCAACTTGGGAGTTTTGATGTTATCGTGGGGATGGATTGGTTAACCAAACATCATGCTGAGGTGGTTTGTTTCGACAAGATTGTTCGTATTCCTTTGTCTTCTGGCGATGTTCTGGAAGTTCGTGGTGAGAAACCTTCAGGTGGATTGAAGCTTATGTCGTGTACAAAGGCCCAAAGTTATTTGCGAAAAGGATATGTTGCTTTTCTGGCACATGTCACCGAGGAGAAAGGCAAGAGCAAGAGTATTCAGGATATTCCGATTGTTCGGGATTATCCAGAGGTGTTTCCTGATGAACTGCCTGGTTTGCCTCTAGTTCGTCAGGTCGAGTTTCATATTGACCTTGTACCCAATGCCAACCCGATTTTGAAAGCACCTTATCGTCTTGCACCGCCGGAGATGCAAGAGTTATCGAAACAGCTTCAAGAGTTATATGATAAAGGATTCATCCGTCTGAGCTTTTCGCCTTGGGGAGCTCCTGTTCTCTTTGTGAAAAAGAAAGATGGATCTTTTCGAATGTGTATCGATTATCGTGAGCTTAATAAGCTTACCATCAAGAATCTATATCCCCTACCTCAAATTGAAGATCTCCTAGACCAGCTGCATGGTGCTTCATGTTTTTCTAAGATCGATCTGCGTTCTAGGTATCATCAACTTCGTGTTCTCGAAGAAGATATTCCCAAAACTGCTTTCCGCACGAGATATGGGCATTACGAGTTCACTGTCATGCCATTTGGTTTGACAAATGCCCCAGCTATCTTTATGGACTTAATGAATAGGGTCTGTAAACCTTATTTAGACAAGTTCATCATTGTGTTCATCGACGATATTCTTATTTATTCTAAGTCTCGAGCCGAGCACGAGCAACACCTTCGCTTAACATTGGAACTCCTTAAGAAGGAACAGTTTTTTGCTAAATTCTCCAAGTGTGAATTTTGGCTTAAAGAAGTTCAGTTCTTGGGTCATATAGTCAACGAGCAGGGTATTCATGTGGATCCATCCAAGATTATTGCTATTAAGGACTGGAGTACGCCGACGACACCTACAGAGATTCGATCTTTTCTTGGTCTTGCTGGTTATTATCGTCGATTCATTTCTAATTTCTCGAAGATTACGGTTCCACTCACTGCTTTGAGTCAGAAGAATAAGCCTTTTGAGTGGGGACCCAAGCAAGAAGAAGCGTTCCAAACGCTGAAACATAAGCTATGTGATGCTCCTGTTTTATCTCTACCCGAGGGAAATGATGATTTCGTTGTCTATTGTGACGCGTCGAATCTTGGACTTGGTTGCGTTCTTATGCAACGAGGTAAAGTCATAGCATACGCGTCTAGACAATTGAAAGTTCACAAGAAAAACTATACGACTCATGATCTTGAGTTGGGTGCTGTGGTTTTTGCCCTCAAAATCTGGAGACACTACCTTTATGGCACAAAGTGTGTGGTTTACACAGACCACAAAAGTCTCTAGCATATTCTTAATCAGAAAGAGCTAAACATGAGGCAACGACGTTGGGTTGAACTCTTGAACGATTACGATTGCGAGATTCGCTACCATCCTGGTAAGGCGAATGTCGTAGCCGATGCGCTTAGTCGAAAACAGCGAGTCAAGCTTCATTCTGTTCGCACTCTATTCGATATTCAATCTCGTGTCCTTCAAGCTCAACGATCTTGTGTGATCAAAGGCTTATTGAAAAATGAGCTACCGCTTCAACTTGAGCTTAAGCTCGAAAGGAAAGACGATGGTTTACTCTACTTCAAGGATTGTTTGTGGATTCCGAAACAAGACGATCTCCGCACCCTAGTGATGGACGAATCTCACAAGTCTCGATATTCTATCCATCCTGGTGCAGATAAAATGTACAAGGATCTTCGTACTTAGTACTGGTGGCCTGGTATGAAAAAGGATGTGGCCTTGTATGTATCAAAATGCCTAACTTGTCTCAAAGTCAAGGCTGAACATCAACGACCTTCTGGTTTGCTTGTACAGCCAGAGATACCGGTTTGGAAATGGGAGAACATTGCAATGGATCTCATCACTAAGTTACCGCGTACGTCTAAAGGTCATGATGCTATTTGGGTTGTTATCGATCGATTAACGAAATCAGCTCATTTTATTCCGATTCACGAGGATATATCTGCTGATAAACTTGCAATGATTTATGTTGATGAGATTGTATCACGACATGGTGTTCCTTTGGATATCATTTCCGATCGTGATGCTCGATTTTCATCTCATTTCTGGAATACCATGCAATCTGCTTTGGGAACCCAGCTAAATCTAAGCACTGCTTATCATCCCCAAATAGATGGTCAATCTGAGAGGATGATTCAAACCTTGGAGGATATGCTTAGAGCATGCGTGATAGACTTTGGTGGTAATTGAGATTCTCATCTTCCATTGATCGAGTTCTCTTACAACAATATTTATCATGCTAGTATCAATATGGCACCATTCGAAGCTCTCTATGGTCGAAAATTTCGTTCACCTGTCTGTTGGAATGAGATCGGTGACGCTCAGCTTACTGGACCTGAGCTCATTCTAGAAACAACAGACAAAATCAAGAAAATCCGTGATAATCTTGTGACAGCTCGAAGCCGTCAAAAGAGTTACGCGGATATACGACGCAAGCCCTTAGAATTTCAAGTTGGAGACCGTGTCCTACTCAAGGTGTCACCTTGGAAAGGAGTGGTGAGATTTGGAAAGAAAGGAAAACTTGCACCCCGATATGTTGGACCATTTAAGATTGTGGAAAGGATTGGGAAGGTTGCCTATCGATTAAAGCTACCTCCAGAGCTTGGAAATATTCATCCGACTTTTCACGTGTCCAATTTGCTAAAGTGTTTAGCTGACGCTGATCTTCACATTCCTCTCGACGAGATCCGAATCGATGAAACGATGCACTTTGTCGAGAAACCCGTGGAGATAGTGGACCGTACATTCAAACAGTTGAAGAACAAACGGATTCGATTGGTCAAGATTCGCTGGGAATCCAAACGTGGCCCAGAGTTTACTTGGGAACGTGAGGACCAAATGAAGACGAAATATCCGCATTTGTTTTCACAAGATTCCTCTAGTTAAAATTTCGGGACGAAATTTCCTGAAGTAGGGGAGACTGTGACAACTGTGTTCTGTAATCGATGTACAATGTAAAACAATGTTGATTATTAATAAAACAATGTGCTTTGGTGTTATTATATGTGTTTTGGTGTTATTATGTGTGTAATTGTGTTTGGTGATTTTACAATTTGATTCGATTCCGATTTCAAGCTTTAAATCGCTTTCTGGTAGGTTATACGCAAACTGGTGCGTAAACGCAGTCAGTATAACGCGACAAACACTCTGGAATAGTGACATAGGCTTAACATACCTTAAATAATCTCCACATAACTTAGAAATAAGTTTTGGATGGTTTGGTGTGTTGAAATCAACCTTGTTCGATCGTAGGGACTATTTGTGTCAAACTATGAAACTATACCGATTTGTATAGTAACGAACATTCCGGAACTTGATCATAAGTTAAACATACCCTAAATATCCTTTACATAGCTTAGAAATAGGCTTTGAGGGACTCGGTATGCTAAAACAAACTTTATTGGTCATTCAGGGACTAAAAGCGTAAAAAAGTGCACAAGTTTGCATTTTCGCGCATATCTTACGTTCTGAATATATCCGGACATCCAAAAATTTATGTAATCATTAAAATATTTTATTTTAGTGATTGGCTTGATAAAATTCCATTCGTCGCTTAATTTGGATCGTTTTTGCGTTCGTTACGACTTCCGTCGTAAATAACCGAACAACGCAACCGTACGACCAAACGAGCCGACATCCGAGATTTTTTTGAGCATGTTTTAAGTTCCCTATACTTTAAATTCATTTTAGAGCCTTGAAATGAGGTTAACGAGGCTTAAACATGTCAAAAACGAGTCGAAATGCAAGATTCTGAAGTGCAGGGACCTGTTTTGACATTCTGTGAAACTACCTTACACGGGCCGCGTAAGGATTACTTATATGTTACGCGGGCCGCATGGCCTTGTCAGACAGAATGTTCAGAAACAGCAATCTGGG